>JAPQRQ010000017.1:12992392-13013255 GCA_037367365.1 Apogon talboti
CACACACACACACACACACACACACACACACACAGGCCTGCAGACACTTCACAGCTTAAGTACATAATCAACATGCCCTCCTTCTGTCTCTCATTCTCCTTTCCTCTGCTTTCACTTGCCAGGACAAACCTCTCGTTGTTGGCAAGAACAGTAGCCCTGCTCAAAGAGTTGGAAGTGTGTGTGGATTGTTTTGCCAGGCGTGTGTACTCTACTTTCTAAACAACGTTGAGTCAGACCGCTTTTAATGGTGTATGGTTTGGATTAATTTGATTATACTGATGGATTCTTAGCCGCCTCCTCTACTCTTGTCAGTTTGCTTTGTTCACACACTGTAAGGGCTGAAGTGTGTGTTTCTTCATTGAAACCACATCCCAAGGACGAGCTGCCTCTGTCCTAAACCCGCTCAGCTGACGTCAGAACTCTCCTCTAAGCTCCTTTTTTTTTTTTTTTTGTTACATTATTTGTAAATTAATAATTAGTTCTTTTCCATCTCACTGTCTGCTCCATTCGGCTTTTGCTGTATAATCATATGATGAAAAAGCCAGCAAATGAGAGGTGTGTGCTTGCATTTTAAGCAGGCGAACACACACAGACACAAACACATAATCCTATTAAGAGTAATGACTGTGGATTGTGTTGCAAGAGAAAACTGCCCTGTTGCAGATCCGTCAAATTAGTCTAGACTTGGTAAATAAATCCATTTTAGATCACTTTGTTGAAGCTTAACAAACTTAGAAGGCTTAATAAACACTTTTTTTTTTTTTGCTGGTTTTCAGAAGAGGCATTTTAGCAAATCCTTAATGAAACAGCTAAAACTTATTTGACCTTCTCCCTGCGTAAACCATGCAATCAAGTCATGTTTCGTAGCTGTGCTATTAGATTAAATGCAAGTGGCTGTTTTTCCGTTCTTTTTTTTTCCAAGTGCCACAACTCATTTGCTATGTACACCAAAATTATGTAAATCTCCAATGATGAGAGGCGCTAAGTAGATAAGAGTCGCTCCTCTGGGTCACACTCAAGCGGATCGGCATAACTGTCTGTATTCCTACTTTAACCAGTGTTTGTTCGTATTCCTGCAGATCGTGTCTCCAGCTGATCACAGACTGTCCTCCGGCTATCCAGGAGGAGCTGGACCTCATTAGTGCCCTCAGTCAGCTGGAGGACTTCAGCGTCAGCATCCTGCCTCTTCAAGGTACAGTCAAAGGTGTTTTCTGCGTGTCTCTCCACAAGTAAATGTGCTCGATTAACCACGAGCGTGTTCACGTTCCTTAACTCATTACCGGTCGCAGGAGTCATTTGTTGGTTATTTAATCCGAGCCTCCTGTTCGGGGCGCAAAGACCTTGTACCGTCCAACCTGTCTCCCTCCCATTCCTGCCATCACTTCCTGCATCCCTCAAAATGTCAGGTCTACTTTTTATAAATATATGGTTATTTATGGATCAGCTGGTGAGCAAACAACATCTGCCTGATGGCCTAATTAGGATTCAAGTGTTTGGCTTCCAAGTGTGTGAATTGCTTGTCTTCCTCTCTTTTCCCCCACATAAACACACACATGCACGTTTGTTTGTTTGTTTGTTTTTTTTTCTCTTTCTATAGAAAAACTCTGCGTACACTGGTACATGTATGTTTACATATGTTTACATTGTCCACGCTGTTACATTTGCACTGTTTACACTATTACATTTGCACATTTTTGTAGTACTTTTGTATTTGTAAAATCTCACCCTTTTACACTTTATATTCCTAATTTGCACATATTTTCGATTGCATGCTATTTTATATTTTGTAATACATCTCTGTATCTTTTGTATTGCTATTTAGAAGTGCACTGTCGCTGACAGAGACCTGGTATAATGACAATGAAGCCTATTCTATTCTATTCTATTCTATTCTATTCTATTCTATTCTGTTCTATTCTACCACTGATGCTTGATTTGATCTCTTAACCTCTGTTCTTTATGTTTTAATGTTGTTACTTATTGTACTGTAACACTGATGCTTGATTGATCCTCTCTTTTGTAAGTCGCTTTGGATAAAAGCGTCTGCTAAATGCAATATAATGTACTCTATTCTATTCTATTCTATTCTATTCTATTCTATTCTATTCTATTCTATTCTATTCTATTCTATTCTATTCCAGTCCTTCCAGAAAAATGTGGGCAAAAATCTTTGATTATGTGGCCAAAAATGAAAAAAGAAAAATAAATATGTGGGGTTTTTATGTGATTTTATGCTGTAAAATTGTGGGAATTTACAAAAAATGCACAAAGTTGCAAAAATATGCGGAAACTGGAAAAACATGCCTTTCAATGAAAAACGTAACGTGCTCTGCACTTTAAATACTTCTTGGCCAAATATAGCAATTACGTCGTTGAAAAGACATGTCGCCATTTGACCTTGAAAGAGTCTATTCTATTCTATTCTATTCTATTCTATTCTACTCTTTTCTGTTCTGTTCTGTTCTATTCTTTTCTATGTCATTCTGTTCTATATTTCTGCACTCTCTCTCGCCTCACCAATCAGTATTCATCCACTCTCTTTCTCACTTGCTTTTTCCAGCTCCGCATCACTACCTTACCCCTGCATTTTCCAGGTGTAGCTCTCTTAAAATGAGCCGACTTGGCCCCTTATCACCTCACCTTTGAACCGAGGTGTTGTTGGCTCTCTTCCCCCTTTGCCCTCATCAAACTGAGCCGCTACCATAAGCAGAGCACTGTAACAGAGCGAGGCAGTCAAACACACCCACACCTTTCCTCCTGTCTCTCTTTACAACCGCTCATCTTCTTGTTTTTGTCTCCTTTAACTCAATCCTCGTCTTCCTTATTCTGCACTGTCTGCTCAGATTATTTTCTTCACCGCCCTCACAGTTTCGCCTGTTAAACAAAATGAGAACAGGAATGAGATGAAGAATATGATCAAATAGAAAGGAGTGAACATTACACTGGGCAGAGAAAGAAAATCAGAGTAAGAGAATTGCAGAAATGTCTCTCTGGTAAATGGATAAGTCTCATGTTATTTCTGTTTTGTTGTTGAATGAGTGCATATTGTCTAATGCCTATTTAAAGCAGCTAGGGCCAGATTGGCTCCTTGGCTCTGTACTGGCTATGGTGCCCTCATAGTATTTATTTGTACTCACTCAAGGACACTGAATCCACACACACAAACACACACACACACACACACACAAAGGGCAAATTTTCTTTTTAAAAATAAAAGCCATATACCTGTAGCTTCACGCGCCCACACATAAGCACGCACAAGTAAAAAGTGAAAGGATTGAGGATAGGTAATCCATCTCGGGCTGTCTCCTGCAACCCTCCTACAGCGCCTTAGGCAATGCTTCATACATGCCGTACCCCCTCCCACAATTCCCTTTAGGCCTCGCCCAAAGTGGTGCCAAGCCATAAAGATCCTCACTGGGGTGCACAGAAAGCACAGAGGCCTGTGGAGGCACAAAACATGCTATTTCTAAGGTTTTTGGTGCAGCTTTAAAAAAAATAAAAAAATAAATTATATAAATGGGAATGAATATTGGAAGTTTCTATATCTTAAACTCAAATTTGAAAAAGTTTGACTCGAATAAATCAGGGAAATCTGGTATTTTGCATTATTGTATTTTACATGGCTGCTCTGCTTACATGGTTTATTACTTGAGCTTTTCCATATTATCTTATTTTATGCTTCTACTCCACCATGTCTCAGAGGTAAATATTTAATTCCCCTATATTTGTCTGAGAGCTTGAGTTACCTTTCAGGTTACAATTTTTATCCCCTTCCTGTCCACATATCTCCAGATATGCTCTCAGTTCCTGACTCAGCTTACAGGCAGGAAAAATACTACCGAGTTAGAAAAGATCTGCTTTTGTTTACTACGTCCCACATGCCTGGAATTGACTTCAATCATTAATTTGATTTGTTCTGTTTTTTAAGGTTATTCTCACCGTCACCTTACTTTCACTTTTGTTTAGCCTTGATAACGTGTGTATTCTGTTCTTTTTCGGCTCATGTTGTGCTTATATTTATTTTATGTATCTTGGCAAGATAGAAAATGAGCGCCCTCCTTCAGTGTGTTTTATGAGATTTTAGATAAATCAATGAACGAAAGAAAGAAAGATTTATTTTGAATGTGATAAACTGAAAAGGTCTGCCATCATAAGTAGAGAAAACTCTAAGATAAACTTTTTAAAAAGCCTCTCAAATTATCTGGAAAAGGCATCGTCACAAAGCTTGAGCTCACGAAAAGTTTTTTTTATAGATGAATCCAAAGACAACGCTGCAAACACATGAGGATCTTACAGAATATGATGCATTACTGTGGATTAATGTGCTCAGAATTGATAGAGTAGTTCAAATGAGTTCAGTCTCAAACATGTACAGCAGTAAAATGCAACAGACACATGAATGCAGCAGTAAAATGAATCAAAAACATCAAAACACTCACAGGCGCAACGTTACTTCACGATGAGTACTTTTACTTTTCATAAGTAAAGTTAAGTTACAGTTCATTTTTGCTGACATAGATTTGCTTTTACTTGCAGTGGAATATTTTCAGTGTTGTATTAGTACTTTCTAACGTGATGACCACTATTTAAGGCAAGGCAAGGCAAATTT
Organism: Apogon talboti; assembly: GCA_037367365.1. Classification (NCBI taxonomy): domain Eukaryota; kingdom Metazoa; phylum Chordata; class Actinopteri; order Kurtiformes; family Apogonidae; genus Apogon; species Apogon talboti. Next base: position 12,997,005 of record JAPQRQ010000017.1, read on the forward strand.
TTTTGTATAGCACAATTCATACACAGGGCAATTCATAGTGCTTTACAAGAATGGAAGAGACAATTTAAAGCACACAATTACAAATTAAAACATAAATAATGATCAATTAAAATAAAGTAAGAGTAAAAGTAAAAGAGAAGAGTGCAGATAGAATACTTTCAGCTGTTATATGAGTAGAGGCCTGTAGCACTCGTCAACCAGGGATGTGCGGTCCCTAGGATGGCCAGTCTTTTACATGCAGCACGGAGTTATTTATTACCTGTAGTCTTCTCACACAGACTATGGACTAAACAGGTGATACGGCTGAATCGTGCTTCTCGGAAATTCTCAAAGCCAATTCACCTATCACCTGTCCCTCCCTTTTACTGGTTGTTATTGCTCTAAAATCAGAAATTCATCTTCTGACTTGTCTGATTGAGGTTAGGTGCATTCAGTTGGATATTATTAGTTGAAAAAACATATATCTTACAGTATACTTTACATACTTAAGAATGTCTATGTGTAGAGGAAGTTTTTCACTGTGTGATATTTGTACTTTTACTTAATTAAAGTCTTTCAGTACTCCAGCGGCTCTGTCTGTACACTACCACTGGATCCGCAGCTGTAACTAGTCACTACTGGATAATAACTAATATCTAACACTGTCAGTTTTCTGCCCTCCTTGTCTCAGTGCGTCTGCGGTCAGATCGTCTGTCTCTGATAGAGGAGTGCATCGCCCACTGTTCCACGGCGTACAGGCAGTCGACGACTCTGCTCAATCTGGCGTCACTTCTCAGAGTGGCAGGTACCCACGCACACTCAAACACACATGACAAAACATTTACTTGTCTTGACTCAACTGACCATCATTACATTTTCTTTGTGTTTTATGTAAAGACATGGCGTGAGAATTACCCTATATGGACCTGATAATTCTCTGGTGGCAGTTTCATGATCAATTTATGCCTGGTACAAACTAATATGGATATTTTGTGAAACAGTTTTCTCTACGTTTTCTCTATCGTTCTTTCACAAGTAAAATCTCTCACCACAACTGAGGTTTTTTGTTTATTTTTTACCCATAAAGACCCAGTGGTACTTCTGTGGTAGTTCCCAAATGCATTTTTTTCTATAATTAACTTTTTTTTTAAGTGATTTATCATCATTTATTATGATGTTATTATCTGTGTTTTGCATTTGTTCAGTGAAAATCATGTATTTTCCTAAATTTAATTTACTGATCATGTAGATGATGTAAAAAGCTCAGATTAAAGTTGAGGGTAATTACAGCAGAAACAGAGAAAACCGAATGAAAAGTGACTTTTCCAGCAAATATATCAATAACTGAATGTAAAAACAAGTGTCTCCATCCACTGTCATTGATCCAACTCCATGGGTTTTACTGGTGAATCAATGGTGTAGAAGATAAGTGTTTCCACGGTAACTACGGAGCCTCTGAACCCTGAACGTCCAAATGGGTCATATCTGATGACCATGAAAAGGTGACAAACTGTATTTTATGGCAATTATTTACTTGTATTGATAGGATTAATTGATCAACAGGTATTGAACAGTTTAGATCAGTAGAAGATTTTGGTCGCTAGTGGATGTTTGGGTCGTTATGGGTTAAAAATATGATTTAAATGATAAAAACTCGTTTGTGTACATCCATGGACAGTGAAAGCTAAGGTTGCATGATTTTGCCGTATTAATGCTTTGTGTAATGAACATGCATGTACTGTAAAACATCAAACAGTGGTCGTAAAGATGTATGAGTCAGTGTATTATCTGTAGAGACACATGTACTGGTATTGTAGTGAAATCTTTATATACAGGGTTCCCTCTGGTTCTTAAAAAGTCTTAGAAGTCTTTAATTTACACATTTGCATTTAATACCTTAAAAAAGTTTTTAAAGGGTACTATACTTGATATGTTAGGTCTTAAGTTATGTTGCTATAAACGTGTTCACTCCTATTGTGTTTAAATATTCAAGCTGCAAAGAAAGTAACATTTAGTCGACTCAGTTCCACCCGTTCCAACCCGACAATTTATATTGAAATTAGGAACCAATTGTCGCTAACTTTGCAGCCGCTGGTGAGAATCAAGGCATTGGAGTAAATAAATACATTTTCCTAAATTCCAGGAGTCACAAATTTTTGCCAGTATTGCTGTGAAATGGGTATTAATTTCTCTCCTAAGGAGTCTTACAAAGGTCTTAAAAAGTCTTAAATTGAACTTGTAGAAACCTGTAGGGACCCTGTATGTAGATATATAAAAAAAAAAAAAAAATGTTTCAATAACTTGCAACTGCTCAAATTCATGATACCCTTAAGCCTCTGTACCTGCTGTGGCTAATATTATCTAAAGTTTGTGGTGTCTGCAATTTAAAACCCAACAGAAACAATGGTTTGTGAGTATTTGTAGTTGTTTATAGTCATTTTTGCATTGTAGGGTCTAAAACAGGGGTCCCAACAATTGCTAAACTTTGTGACCAAAAACACAGCACTATGTGTCTATGCCTGCTATTATCTTTAGAGACTGTGCATTTTGTTTGTATTCTATGAGTTCACCTTTGTACACCTGCGGTCCAGTTGGACAGGTAATCCCCATCTCCACTAAAACTCCACATCTGTCACTGTCCACAGAGCAGCTTCACACCACAAACAGGAGCACACACAGCGCTCGCCTCCTGCCTCACAGTGAGAGGGAAGCTTAACACATTATTATGATATCTTTGTGTAATTCTGAAAACCTCTACGCTTGTTAATGTAATGAACACTGACTGAAAAACTGACTTAATTGTTCAGAGCCCAGGTGGGGAGGGTGGACCTCTTGCGATTATAGTTGAATGAACCCCATGTGGACGGAGATATTTTGTAAAACAATGATAACGTGGATAGATTTTAGAAAAAAAATCTCTGTATTAGGTTGGACGGAACAATAGCTGGTAGGTCCACACACTAAGGAGGCACTGAAGCACCAGTATGTATTCAAAATTTATTTAAATTAAGAGAAGGGAAATATAATTTGAGAGGGTTGTTGGTGTTTGAAAGGCATAAAGTGAGAACAAATGTTAAATATCACTGTATTTCTGTTATTGGTGTCAAATTATGGAACCAACTGAATAATGAACTGAAACAGTGCAGCTCGTTGGTGAGTTTCAAAAAAGCCTTAATTTGTCAAATTCTTCATGGGTATAAAAGTAATATGATGTTTTAAATGACCTCAGTAGTGAAGGTAGATGATGTCGTGGTTATGATTACGTGTGAATGTTTTTTCTTTGTCTTTTGTTTTTGCCGCTAGTATAAAGAAACGTAAAGGAGGGGAGGAGGAGAAGCAGAAATAAGCCTCTGGCTTCAGCTTCTTCCTTTTTTGGTTGAAGTAATGGAACAAACTGAATGTCTTTTTGTTTTTTTTAAGTTTGTTTTTTATAATCTAACCAAAATAAAAAATATTAATTCATTCAATATTCATTCATTCATTCATTCATTCATTCATTCCTCTCATTCATTCATTCATTCATTCATTCATTCACCTGTACAACACACTGACTACACACACTCCCTCCGATTAAGTCCAAATTTCAATCTTCGACACTACTTTTTGTGCGTCTTTAAACCTTTTCCTGCTCTCAAGTTTTCGTGCAGTCGTGGCATTTTGGTTCAGGTTTACCACTGGGCTACGAAATCATCTCTGAGCCCCTGAATGTAGTGCTTAGATAGAAAGATGGATTGCTGTACTTCCTGCTGAATGGCAGCTTTTGTTATTTGTTATTTCCACTTGACTGTCAGTTTTAGGATCATCCTACACAACCTGCTGCCCTGATTGACTGCAGGTTATTTTGTGATACTTGAGAACTTTTTTTCCGTAAGTAATTGGAGTTCTTGTATCCAGAGTTGAAGCACTCGATGCTTGACATCTTTGAAAGTCTGTTTACTGCTTCTTGTTGCTTTGAAAACAGACACGACAATTGGTCTATAGAGTTCTTTTAAATCTAGTGGCAGATGCTGGTAAGGTGCAGTCAACCTAATGCTATTTATTGAAAAGACAGATTTTTAATCATCATTTAGTCACTTCGAAATCGGTCTTTTATGTCACAGCAATACACCAGTATATGAAGGTTTAACACTGATATTCAACCAAAGACTTTTTTTTTTTTTTTTTTTTTGCAAAATCTTGCAAAGTCTTGCATTACAGTTTTCAGTTTTGTTATGGTTCTGTGTGGCACTTTTGTTCCCTCCTCTCCGTCTTTGCTCTCCCGTCTCCTCTGTCCTCCGTCTCCTAAATCGTAGCTTTGTTCTGTCGCCTTTTCTCTGAAGCCTGTCACCCGCTAAAGGAAACCTGCTAACTGGCCTTGTGGCATTTCTGTTTCTGTGCTGCTCACATGCAGTCAGCAGGCAGCTCTCACAGTGTGGTTTCAGAAAAAAGAGGCAGAGGGAGATGAGAAGAGGAATAAACACATTTTTAAATAAATAAATGCAGGGGGAGGCTTTTGAAGGGCGCATTGCTCCGGGGCTCTGTGGTGAATATTTAATGCAGGTATCAGTAGCACCTAAGGATTTGGTTCCTGCTTCAGTCTACAGAAAAGCTCTGTAGATTATTATGGTCTTTTAGGTGATTGTAAGAGAAAAAAAGTATGTTTTTTGTTTCTGAATGAATCAGTAATCATATAAACAATCAGAATGACGCTGTGCTCACTTTGAAACAGCCTCAAAGATGATGTTGTCATTGAGCAGAGGCTTCAATTTGTAGTCAAATTTGTGTGTTCCTGTTTGTTGTTTTTGTTTTTCACATTTTCACCTTTCCATCCCTCCCTTTGATTTGTTCAATAAAGGACAGGTAAAGCCTCCAAATGAATTTCCAAGATCCCAGATTCATATCTGCTTCAACTTGCCAGGACACATTTTGATAAAAGCATTTGGTCTAAAAGAGCGCCGGGTGAATGAAAGTTCGCTCCCACACACACACCGTACACACACTAACCTTCTGTATATTGAGGTCTTGACAGCTTTTGAAGACACTCTTTTACCAGTCACCCTGAAAATATTTGGCCGACACCTCTCCCCCCCTCTTGCCGTAAACACAGTATTTCCATCCACCGCTGACTCTAACGCGGGCTAACATGCTCACACACACACCCATACACACTAAAATCCATAGCCGTCGCAATTCTTTCCTCTTTGATCTTCGGTGTACAGGTTTGTTCAGATGTCCTGTTTCTGCCCGAGCCTCTTTTGATCGTCCTATCCTCTCCTGTTTGTTTATTGAGCTAAAACAGAGATCAAAAAGGTTGTTGTGAGCTGCCGCATGAATATTAACACCGGTACCGATCTGACCATTCTCAAGATATTAAAACGGAGGGTTATTCCTATTAAGTGTGACGGCTGAATAGACTTTTTTAATATTTCATTTTTCATCTTTGAGATAAAAGGACACGGCAACCCCGCTCATTTATGGCAGATTAATATTTGGTGTCATGTCCACTCTGTGGTGAAGCAGATACTTTTAGACCTCCTGGTGTTTCAAGACTTTAACTGAACTCTCTACTGTCATGTTTGTATGCTGAACATCTCCATTGCTAATGCCTGCTCTAATAAGCATGAGTGTGTCTGTGTGTCTAGGAGATGACGAGGCCACGCGAAAAGGCCAAGTGCTGACCCTGCTGGCAGAGCAAGCCCTTCAGTGTTTAGACTTCAAGGCCTCATACATCCACTGTCAGGATCTCATGGCTGCAGGTACGTAGCAGTTGACGGCACTGAAACCTACAGAAAAGCTAATAAAGGTTTACTCATTGTGTCATCCTCGTAGTTAAATTCAGTCTCTGCATTTTTCCCATCCTAATACACACACAGTACCTTGCATTACCATTAGCAATTAGCATTAGCAGTTGGCACATTAGGAGCCGTGAGCTGCCATTGAAGGTCCCCCGGGACCAACTCCAGATCTTCATCAGTACCTTACTTAACTCATAAAGACCTACCGCTACACCTTTTGTGGCAGCTGCTGGATTCATTTTTCTCTCTATTTAACCTTTCCTAAGTGATTCATCACCATTTATTATAATGTTATCCTCTGCGTTTTGCATTTTTCAGCGACAAGTATGCATTTTTCTGTAGTTAATTTAGTCACCGTGTAGATTTTCATTAAAGCTCAGAGTAAAGTTGAGGGTTATTATATCAAAAACAGAGAAAACTGATGAAAAATACATCACTAATTGAATGTAAAAATGTGCATCGGCTAAACTTTAATTGGTGAATCCATGTTGCAATGAAAAGCTGAGAAACATCATTTTACCTGAATTATTTAACTGTAATTATAGGGTTTGTGGTTAAAAAGTTAACACATATTTTAGGTCAGTAGATGCTCTTGGTTGTCGATGGCTGTTTGAGTCATTGAAAGTTAAGGGCACTGACAGGAAAATTAATCTATGTACCTGTTTTCAATGACGGGGGAAATCTGCAGCTGAAACTCGGAGAGAACAGGCAAACTCACTACAGAAAGGCTCCAGACCAATAGGGAGTCGAACCCAGAGGCGGAAGCGCTAACCACCGCTCTCCGCCGTGCCTAATGTGCCTTTTCCTCATTTGGCTCACTCATAAGGTTACACCGAGGGCAAAGCATCTTTAAGCGTCTAATCGTCCGCTCAAGTCATTTGAATTGTAACAGAAGCCTTTCCCACCTGGAGCCTTGTTGACAAATGCAGCAGGTGTTCTGTATTAACCCACAGACCAAAACAGCCTTTTGGTGTCGGAAAAAAATAATGAAAGCAGCTGCAGTTATCATGACCCTGGCTGATGGAAAGTGATTGAGTAGATTAATAGTCAGTAGTTTCCAAAATAATAGCGTTCCAAAGAGCCACGATAGTGTCTTGCTAGAGTTATTTTCTGTCAGATAGTTGAATGGCCTGTCGGTATCATCCCACAAGTACCCGGTTGCAGTTACTCAAACTGACCTTGATCACTTTGCATATTCTTTAGAACAATATTCACCCATAGAACAAACAGCTACAGGAAACTAACAGAATGTCATATGTCATATTTTTTTTCTAGCATTTTGACCTGCTTCTTTGAGCATCCGCTAACATTAACATCCATTCAGTACCAATAAATGACTATTCAGGTGTATATGTCTCATAATACTGTTGCGAGGGTTACACTATAATTGTGTAATAGCATAAAATGAACAGAAAAAAAGTCAAGTTCAATTGCTAATCACTGTGTTTTTTATGACAATTAATTGTTAGCTATAATTTCATTGTGACCCCTCTAATCATTGACTGTAATCTAATTGCACACTAGCTTGCCATCACATTTGGGTACCAACTACTAGTCACGATGCACAGCAAAATTATGCATTTGTACTCATTTTGATTTTAATTAAACATATTTTCTTACTAAATTGGCAGTGTGGTGTCCCTAACAGTTCTACATACTTGTGCAGAGTTGTCCTGTGAATGCAAGTGGGAATAGATTGATGTGTTGCTATTATAAATGAAGGCAATGATGTTGAAAACTATAAAAATGAGTAATGGCAATACTAGAGTGGAGCCCACAGTTCTTACGAGGAGCAGGCAGAATGTCAAATGTAGTATAACACATCAGAATAAGCATCAGAAATGACAAGTTTACCAAAAATGATCTTGCCTAGCAGCAGCCACAGAAGTGTCTCTTAATATATTTTACATAGTAGTTGAAGTTTGTGCTTAACCACTTTTAAGTTGGGGTCTGTAATGGTTTATATGATGTTCTTGGTGTGTGTTTTTTTTTTTTTTCTAATCATTCCTTTGGGCCTCTTAACATCCTTCCACGGAGAGGGAAAAAAATATGGCAGTGCGTCTGCCTTCTCGCACAAGAACAATTTAAAAGAAATGATATCTCCATAATATGTCTGTCTTCTACGTCTATTCTCCAGAATTTCCCTGCAGGGATTTTAAATGATCACTGAGATGATGATATTTTGTCTGACCCCATTTAAAAATTAAAGTGAATAAAAAAAAAAAAGAAAAACTGGCTGATTCTACCCTTACTGCTGAGTAACAGAACAGACTGAGTGTAAAAAAAAAAAAAAAGGTGTCGGGGAAAGGAATGGTGTAATCAGATAAGCACCGGTGTTCTCTGTCTGGGAACGTAGAGGGAATAATTGAATCTGTTTGTAGGAATGAAGTCACGGCGGTGTGTTGCTGTTTGACTGTGATGAAGCTGGAACAATGTTGAGCAGTTATTACAGAGTATCAGGCTGATACTTCCTTCAAGGGAAAACATATTTTCACTTAAACACGTATTAATATCTCACAGTTTGGGAGGTTACACCTATATCTCATTACTATATCTTCATCTTTTTTCTCCGCTAAGCCTTTTAGATCAGATGTACATGCTTATTTCAACGCTCTGCTTACCTCCCTCCATCTGATCTTCCTCCAGGTTACAGTCCAGCATGGGAGGTGTGCAGTTTGCTCGGTCAGTGCGAGGGCTATGGAGACCTGGAGGCTCGACAGGAGCTGTTGGCCTTTTCTCTCACCCACTGTCCCCCTGACAATATTCACGGGCTCTTGGCTGCCTCCAGTGACCTGCAAACCCAGGTTGTGCAGCTTCACTGTACTTTCCTCTAGTGCAGGGGTGTCAAGTCAAACATGTGGGATGAATTTGCAAAGTGCAAAAATTGCACTGTCAAGGGTAGGACTAAAACTGGTTTAATTTTGTTTTATACAGACCCATGGTGATCTCAAGTAAAATAATAGCATACTAACCTATAAATAATGACTCCAAATTTTCTTCTGGGTTTAATGTGAAAAAAAAATAAAAAAAATAAAATTACATTCTGCGAATAAATAATGAGAACTCCAAATTTTTTTCTTTGTTTTAGTACAAAAAAAAAGCATGAAATTCTGAAAACATTTACTTCAACAACTATTCTGTAACAATAAAATGTGAACAAATATGTACAACCTTTATTACATTAGGTCCAATTTTAACAATATTCTACCTCTTACTAAATGTTTTATGCCTTTGTAGATCCGATCCATAATGCAATGTATAAATGATAAGTTGAGGCATAATATTGTTAAAATTACACTAAGATTTTTTTTTCAGGTTATTCACATCTAAATATTTAAATATTTTCATCATTTAAAACAGAGAAAAATTTGTAGTTGATATTATTTATAGGCTATTACATTATTATTTTACTGGTGCGGCCCACTTGAGATCAAACTGGGCTGAATGTGGCCCCTGAAAGAAAACGAGTTTGACGTCCCTGCCCTAGTGTGTCACAATTATGTCTTTGTGTACACTGACATGGATGTTTTTCATAACTATTAAGCTGTAAACATTAGGGAGTTAATATTTCATGAAACAGAGTGATGAGCAAATAAATGAGCCGTATGTGCTCATATGTATCTCCAACATCAGATACATGTCTAATATCAGAATCACTGTTTTAAGCATTTATTATTTATAATAATGATAATTAATGGTCAGATATTGAAAGTTAAGTTCTTCCTGAAAACTAATGTGCAAAAGAGTTGGCAAAAAAAGACATTTTCTGGCACTTTTACAGCAAAGTAAGCATGAAGACACTTACTGTTGGCAGCCTGTTATAAGGGCAGTCGGGTTAAAAGAATTTGACAATAACTAACATGTTAGTTATTGTATGAACATTTCTATCATGATAGTATTCCACATCAGTGGGAATGGGGATCATACAAGCTTTATGTGTGACTTGTCCCAATGTTTTCGCTCATATCGTCTGTCATAACAGTTCTGTGTTTGAAAGCATAGGACAAAATTGCCGAAAGGGACTTTCACTGCCCACCTACCCAGATATGAAAGCCTTAAAGCTGTTTACTTCCATGCAGTGCCGGGGCTGATACCTTTGTTATTGTACCTTTGCACATGCGGGTCAGTTTGTGATTGTTCATGACCGGCTGCAAAAAAAATATTGCAAAAAAGGTAAACAAAAACTGAATCTGAGCAATAAATAAATACTAGATTCATATTGTATTCATTTATTTTAGGGTTGTTGCGTGAATGCAACCATAGAGGATAACTTTTTGTTCTAGTATAAGTAAGGATTGGATTATTGTTATAATAATTCACTCTGTATCATAACATCTGACTTAATTTAATTTATTATATTTATTTTCCATTCTCTTGTTTGTGTACCATATTGTATATTATATGTTTGTCAGTACTGCATAATGTTGGCTATATGTTTTATTAATTTTAAAAGCACCTTTGAATAAAAATGTATTATTCAGATTATTATGGATGTTACCATAAAAGTAAGACAAAGATACAAACAAACCATGCACCTTTGAAAGACAGACGGTACAATATTGAAGGCTTTGTGCAAGTTTAAGTATTTAAGTTACAAGTAGCAATCTCCTCATCTCCCTTTGACAGTTTTAAACCACTTCTAACCATCAGGTTGTTTGGCGGCTTGAAAAATAACATAACAAATCTCATCTCCTTTTTCTTTTCTTTCCTCCTCCTTCTTCCTGCTTACTGTCCTCCAGGTGTTATACCAGGCAGTTAACTATCAAATGGAGCCTGTTATTACCGAGAATTCACAACAGGCCGACGAGACAGGCTCTCTCAAGGTTTGTGTGTGTGTGTGTCTATATGTAAAACCTTTCCATATGCTGATGTGCTTGCGACGTGTTTGTCTTTTTGTATTAGATGTAGCTGTCTGTTCCACTATTCCTATGCGGGTGTGTCTCCGTCCTTTGTTCTGTTTGTGTGTTTTCTTATTGCTCCATATTTAATGAGGTTTAAATCTAGTGTTAAGATTGCTCAGCTCCCTTGGTTTATTTATGCCTCCCTTCTCCTCCCTTACAGCACAGCCAGCTTTATGATGCCTTGAGTGGGTGTTAATGTTTGATGACTTGCATTGCATCCCTTTTGTGTGTGGATGAGCGCTCATTTGAAGCCGTCTCTTGTCATTTTATTGTCGTATTGACGACCGTACCCTCACATGTGTAGATATCCGTGCCCTCTAGATGTGTGTGTACGCTCTCCGGAGGTGGGCTACTTGCATTAATGTATTTATGTGCGTGTGTGTTTTATTTCACCGACATCTCCTCTGCATGTGTGTGCGAGTTCCTTTCATTCCCTGACCCCCATTCCCCGGCCAAATAAAGTATTGATGAAACGTGCTAAACGATTTGACGCTGGCCCACCGGCCCTCTGAATGTGGATTTAAAATCAGTTCCAGTTTGCAGCAACTTGCTTACCATGGAAACACGAGTACATCACTGCACGCACAATTAATTTCCTCATTTTTCTAAATTCTAGAGATGAGGGTCTCTCATCTTGGATCTGTAGTACTCTCTAATTGCTGAATTGCGGAACATTACGTGCAAGTTGCAATTATATTTTAATGTTGTGCCGGCAATGTTTCTCAGCACTTAACCAGAAGTTGTATTCTTTTGGGTAGATATGTTGTTTTTTTTGAGCATTTCTAGTGCCTTTACTCAATAGCAGACAACACAAGGGTAGAGACAGAAAGGGAATAAAATGCAAAAAAGGTCACCTGGTTGAAGACTCGAATCAGGGCTGTCGCGGTTCATAGTTTCGACCTTAACTGCTTGAGCACCGGGTCACTGCATGCGATTGTATTTCTAAGGTGTGAGGAAATAAATTGCTGAATTGCATAACATGATGCAGTCATATAAATGGAACTTACCAGGGTTTAAGAAAACAAAACTGTCTCTTTGTATATAAATCTACCAGCTTGGAACAGTCCTTTTCCTGAGTGGCAGTTTTCTGAAAAGAACACACTCTCTCATGCAGCACCGAGAGGGGTTTGTGCTTCTTGAATGTTGCATACTGTAATTCCCTTATGTTACATAAACAAAACAGGCAACAACAAGAACACCGCTCTTTGGTGTAATATAACTACAGATGCAATGATGAGAGAACTTCACCGATGCTGTGTTTGTTTGTAAAGAGGAAGTTTTCGGGTAATTCTGTAGTACCGATGCAATGTAAATGAGACTTCTGTGGCTGATTCTACACGCAGAAGCATCACACTGACACAGGAGAATAACACTTCTGTCATTTATCTTGTCTGTCCTGTCACCGCTGTCACCTGCGTGGCCCCAGGCCGGTGCTCCCGCTGTGGGCTCTCCTGTGGGGAAAGCAGGTGACTTGCTTCACAGAACTACAGCTAAGACCATGGAAGTGCTGACCACGACAGGGCTGACCACGAAGGCCGTGCTGACCGCCGTCAGCGACCACCACTGGTGGAAGGAATCGCTCAACTACCTCAGGCCGCTGCAGGTACGATCACGGACGGTTAACCTGCTTTTTATCCGCGGTCTGCGGTGAATTTGAAGACCGATACCCACAATATGGACGCCTTTCGTAAACAAGCAGTCGTGGCCTGTGGGACTTGTTATTTTGTTGTTTGCTCGTATGGGCGTGTGTTTATGTGAGTAAGATTATGATGTGAATCCATCAACCGTAGTGTGCTGTAAAAAGCATGATCAAGCAGCCAACAATAACAAAGTAATGACTGTGGACGTGTGATTTTATGGTTGCTTTGAAATCCACTGGCTCAGTATGTGCATGTATTTGTGTGTGTGTGTGCTCATACTCAAAATTGCATGTTTCTCATATCTCTCACACACAACGTCCTCACATCTTTCATAAGCTTTATCCAAAAACAACCAATCAAGAGCTCATCTCCTACATAATTAAATTGCATGCCTGTTGAATATTTCAGTATCTGGCAGTAGCTAGCGGCTGACGGTGGCTCCGTGGTCACCGGGGTGGAGATTGATGGCATCTCAGGTCTTGACAGGGATTGGGGTTGGGGGCGAGTGGTCACAAGTTTCTACAAAAAGAGAAAAACGGAGAGGAAGTGAGCGGTGGGACAGAGAAGAGATGACAGTGCTGTGGGCATGTGGTGAAAGTTTAATGATGTTTTGATGGCTCCTCAGGGTCACGGCACAGGAGCCACTAGTCAAGAAGGGGCGTGCGAGAACTCCGACCTGGAGCGTCAAGGCTGCAGCCCTTTTTATCAGGAACTCATTGATGATCCCTATGTAGACCTGGTGAGTGTCTGTGCCTCGTGGCTCATTATTTTCCCCCTCCTTTCACAATTCAGTCGTCCTTATTTCTCCTCGTTGCCCCAGGACACCTTCTTAAATTACAGCAAAAAATGCCTGAGTAGGTTCGTGACTTTAGGCATTTAATTAGATTTTTTTTTTCTTTCTTTGACTTATAAATTCCTTCAAAAGTAGTGTTGAGACAAAATGAATATTGATTTCAGACTAAGTAATTTGAATGCCAAAAGCAATTTAAAAGTACTAACAGTTCTTTACTGTGAAAGAGGGCTAAATGTAAAAAAGAAAGGTATAAATGTTAGATTAATGGTATGATAACAGAGAGCTAAATTAAAGCAGCTGTGGAAATATAGCGCTAACAGTAGAAGTGCTGTGTTTATTATATGGAGGGGAGGAAGATGAATATCATAAATATCTAAAGGTAAAGAATTTGGGCCCAAAGACTGATGGAAGTGGAAAACAAGAAAAGTAAAGAAAGGAGTAGTTTGACCTTTATGCCTTGAAAATGGTTGCCCTGGGCTGTGACTGGGCTTTTTACTCCGAGACACAAATCATGTGGATAGCTAAAAGAGTGGACGCGAGGGGAAACAGAGAAGGCCGATACATCTCTTCTCATGACATTTTAATAGGCCTCTCCAAATCCCTTCCTCCGCTCCATCTCCAGCGTTCATCCATCTTCCATCATCCATCTACCAATAATGGCTCCCCACGTCCATCTGTCTATGAGCCAGCTGATCAATGGGATTGGTTTTTACCTTAACAGTTTCAATGAACTGGGGAGGGAGGAGCGGCTGATTGAGAGAGAAAGAGCGACAAATGCAACAAGACAGAGAGATGGATGGAGGGAGAGCGGGAAAGATAGACAAGAAACATTGGGCGTTGAAACGAATGTTCTACGGGCGAGGCGGAGCGTAAACCGCACTGCTCAGCTGTTAGACATATGAAAAACCACACACTCGCAGTACAAGAATCCTATAAGTGAATTATCAAAGGGCTCTGTGTTAAATGCTTTATTTGGCTCTGAAGTTCATTTGTTTACTCCATTTCTCTTCTGTCTGACTCCTTGGGAATTAAGGCGTTCAGTCACCTTAATCACATCTCTCTGTGTCATTTTCTGATGTGCTCTCTCCTCTGTGGGGATCTCCTTTGTACAATGACAAATATTTTGCATTGCCTTATTGCTCTCTCTTCTTTATTTGTTCGCGCAGAGTCAAGACGTGTATTCATCTTACAAAGACGTGCTGCAGGAAAACTTCGCAGAGGTTTTATTAAGGACCGGCAAACTGGCTGAAGCCAAAACTGAAGGACGAACTCTGTTTCCCGCTACAGAGGGTAAGCGCGCAAAGACACACACACAGCAGTCGACGGGTTTAAATGTGTTGTCAGTGACTGTAATTATTTAATCATTAGTGTTAAAAGAAGTTAAAGAAGAAACTTTTTTTTCCCTGATCTGGATTCAAGCACTGCACATTGTTTTTTTTTTTTTATCAGAAAACTGTCCCACAAACTGGCGGTGTGGAGATTAAAAGTCAATGCAGTTAATTTAGTTTACTTTTAGGGGTTTAACAGCTAAGACTATACAAAATACTGGATTTGCACTTTAGGGTTGTGCTAAGTCTAAAGTTGAAAAACATTTTGGAATCGTCGATACCTATAATTCGTCATGTGGTGAAACCAGATTTTAAAAATCCATCTTAATTTTCCAAGCTGTGATGAAATTACTTTTTGCAATCCTTGTGTTGTTATCTGTTAAATGCTTGTTTTGCTTTATAATAAGGGCTTGTTTCTATTTCTCTGTGTTTATAAAGCCGTGGTATTCGCTCCCCAGTACAAACACCCTGCCCTCTCCTTTCCTCATCCATCTACCCAAGCAGCCACCATATGTGGTGGACTAAGGGACAAGATGGGAAGAATAGCCTTATATTGATTAATTAATGTATACTCACGCATCCCATAGCAACAGTAAATAATGACGCGTCACTGCAGCGATACCAGAGAGATAGCATGAAGTCAAAACATCAAGGCCATGCTGCGTGATGGATCACAGCTGCTGGCCAAAATCAATGCCACTACAAAAATAAAGTGCAAACTTGTGTTTATGTGTCTGTGCGTGTGTGCGTGTGTGCGTGAATACTAATGCGCGATCACTGAAGAAATGCAAGGCACACACTTTGGCTGTGGAATGCCAATGCCCTGATATGCACACGTACACAAATAAGCACTTTCACGTACTTGCGCGTTTCACCAAATCTAAGTTACTGAGCTCTCTCTCTCTCTCTCTCTCTCTTTCTTTCTCTCTTTCTTCCTATCTTTCTCTCGCTCTCTCTTTCTCTCTCTCTCCCTCTCTCTCTCTTTCTCTCTCTCTCTCTCCCTCTCGCTTTCTCTCTCTCTCCCTCTCTTTCTCTCTCTCTCCCTCTCTCTCTCTTTCTCTCTCTCTCTCTCCCCCTCTCTCCCTCTCTCTCTCTCTCTCTCTCTCTTTCTCTCTCTCTCTCGCTCTGCCACTGTCATTCAAATGAATATCTCTCTCCTTAAAAGTCACCTTCCCTTCGGAGCTGCCGAGGAGTGCGACGTGTTGAGAAAGAGAAAAGCGGCTCTGGACGACATTGCGTCCGATAACAACCTTCGATTAATGACTCCTGTATCGGCACGCCACGCTGGCTGTCCTCAAAAACAGACTAGGAGATGGCCTTTAAGAAAATAAATATATCGATTTTTCACCTAGCCCTAGATAAGGTGGAGGTAATTAATGATGACACAAGTGGAAAGTGACTTATTGGGATTGAGCTGAGTAAGGTGCAGAAACACAGAAATTGAGCGAGGCTGTTGTATGTGTGAGGTGAAACTGCAAGATATACTCACGTACACACACACACACACACACACACACACACACACAAAAGTGCAGCCGTACCTGACCCTGAGCTGCAAAGGTGTGCTCCCATTGGCTGCATGTTGACCAGGGCGTAATAAGCTGTTTTCACACTGCCTGCACAGGTGAAATAGTAATAAGTCACTGTCTCTCCATCCCACTAACAATGTGCCTGATTTAGCTGACACAGGATGAGGAGTGTGTATGTACGTGTGGACACATGGGCTAAAAAAACAAAACAAAAAATAGGTACATACATGCAAACACTCACTCCCCTACACAGTGTTTCTTTATCACTCTCTGTTTTCCTCTCTCTCTCTCTCTCTCTCTCTCTCTC
>JAPQRQ010000017.1:13052275-13073111 GCA_037367365.1 Apogon talboti
AAAATTGCACTAAAAAAATCCGCGAAACAGCGAGGCCGCGAAAGGTGAACCGCGTTATAGTGAGGGACAACTGTATACTCAATAAAGGAAAGGCTTATTTTATGATGCATTACGGAAGAGTGAGGAAATTGATTTTTGAATTTACAGGTATGGATGAGTATTGAAAAGTGTGTTTTCATGTTCCAAGTTATTGCCCCTTTGTAGTTAATTTATAGAAATTAACTGCCATGTTTTCCATGGCATTTGGAGCAGACAACCAGCTCAGGCACAATGTGCAAACGTTGCAGAGCGTAGGCCAGAGCAAAGACATACGGCGTGGACCTGAACACACACACCTATTCAGAGCCTCCTCTGTGACTGGGTTTTTTGCCTTAATTGATTTGTATGAGTGAAGGTCTTCTAGCAATTATTCTGTAACATACGTTATCCACGCTAATGCAACTAGTCACAGTTATGACAAATGTTAAATATGGTTTTAAAAAAGGCTCGGAGAAGTTCTGAGATTTTCGTCTGGAAAAGTACGATACTTTAAAATAGAAAATATGTAAGAACCCTGCTTTCATAGCTGATCTTTCTCTTCATCGCAGTCTGATACCCATTGCCCCAAGTTGGCAGTGTGTCGTGAGTAACACCTAAAGAGGCCTGTGCTTCCCACATCAGCACTGACACATCCACATCAGACAGATCAGAGACGAGATGCTTGGTCACACAGTATACTCCCTGCTGCTGCAGTGCATCTCAGAGAGGGAAGCCAGAAGGATATCATCTCCCTCAAAAAGCAGTCATACCACCCATATGTTACCTAACTAGACGCACTTCACTTTGTCTTTGTGAATATCATGCATCAGGAATATCAGGAATATCATATGTATGTCCTGAGTACCCTGTCTATAAATATTCCAAACAGGAGAGGTGACAAGGGCGTCCAATGCCGAAGCTGATTATGCTTGACTTAATGTGTAGGATGTCATTGTCTTACAGTGTTGACTTACATTTGGGGCAAAGATCGTGAGCTTTTTTCCATATTTATTATAGAACAGAGAGCTAACTTAAATGATCCCCCACTGAAATGTACTGTATGTGTGTGTGAGGGTGAAAATCTGGTCCAATCAAAGAGCACTTAAAACTTTGATCTTTGAAGAACAACTGACTTAACACACACACACCAAACACCAGGAGTTTCCAGGTGGTGATTCTCAGCCTTTTTTTTTTTTTATTAGAGGGGAGAGAAAAACAAGCAACGAAGAGCAAGGCAGTACAGAGGGTTAGCAGGTTCAGTCCAGCGCTGCCCTTCAGGTTAATGCCTGTGGAGAGCACAGCACTCAGGCTCAAACTTCACTTATTTGGACTCCTCACCGCCCCTCATTTCCTGTCTCTAAATGTTTAACTTTTTTTTTTTTTTGTTCTTTCGTGGCTCCTCCTGCAGCCTGATGTTATTGTTTCTGTAGTCTTTTTGTCATCAAAGCTGCAAATCTGTAAAAGTGATTTGTCTAACACCTTGTAGATTCCTTTTATTGTTTTCTATCTCTGTCACATGTTGCGTTTTTCCTACCAGGTGAAATGTGTCATTGCTGTCACACTCTTGTCTTTTCTTATTCTTCTTTATTCTCTATTCCAGGAACAGCTGCAAGAGTACAGTCAACTTTACGATTTGTCTCGATCGGAGAGGTCAAAAGTACACGAGCTGGCAGTCACCATGGCGACTGATGGCCAGCCTCTGGAGAGCATTGGAGAGCTTCTCAGTGTGGTCGTAGGAGCGTTGGACCTGTCCGTCAAAACCGTGCTCCACGATGCAGTGGAGAGAGTAGTGGCTGCACTTAGGTATTGTATTCACCTCCTCTCACCTAGACGTACAAAGAAAAAAACAGCGTGTGTGGCAACAACACAAACGTACACTCACCCGGGACTTTTTAGATGACATTCTCAACCTGTGCAAACATGTCTCTGACAGAACTGGCCGATATCACAGTCACCTGCTATTAACAGTTTTAAAAATAGGACCAACGGCCCTGTAGTTCACCGGCATGTTCTATCAAGAATCAATAAGTCGAATTAGCTAGGTTGTCAGGTCACACCGCTATGTTAGTGTCCTGTAGTCGTGATGCAGGAGATCAATCTCCCAATAGAAGCGGGTGGTACTTTCACTGGAGGAGGACTCATCTAATTAAATGAAAGCCCATATATGACTTCCTATCAGTACTCAATAGTAATTATATTAATACCTCTATCCATTCCCATTTTATAAGTTATCAAAATGTGGCCCATTTTAAGTGAAGGCACATTTTTGATATTTCAAAAATTCGGCAAAAATTCAAAAATCTAAATTTTTCAAAACTGTGAACAGTCTTTGTCGACATTGTCGCATTGGAGGCCACATATAAGATTTGAAATGAATTGTAGTTTCGGAGAAGACGACTGTTGAAATATAGACAGTGGTGACCTTGAGTTTGACCCTTCAAGGTCACTCAAGGTCAAAGGTCATGGACCCAAATGAAAGTCCGTATACAGTATGACTTCCTATCAGTGCTCAATAGTAACTACTGTATATTGATATCTGTAATTATTTCCATGTTATAAACCATCAAAATATGGGCCATTATAAGTAAAGGCAACTTTTTTATATTTCAAAATTCGTAAAAAATTAAAAAATTTAAATGTGAACAGACTTTGTAGACATTGTCCCAAGAAAGCTATGTATAAAATTTTAAATGAATCCAAGCAGTACTTTCGTCAGAGAAGATGTTTGAAGAAATTGCTGACGAAGATGAAGATGCCGCCGAACTCAGCACCTTCACGATAGGTCACGGCCAGTGAGTAATTTTCTAATAAAAACACAACCTTCTGTGTTTGATTGGCATTAAAATAAAGTACACACCTCAGGTCCAGAACCCAGCTCCATTCTATTTGCTGTGTAAACTCCCTTGTCTTAATGCTGAGCCCACTATGCCACAACCAGTCTAGTTGCATTTTCTAATGGCAGATCTTTCTAAAATACAACTTTTGCTTTAGGAGACAGCAATCTTACAATCCTGTCCCTCCCTCCGCTGCTAGTGTTTATTTCTGTTGATCTGACAGTTTTTTCAGCGGGATATTAATCATAAATGGTGTTGCATTCTGGTCGCCTCCCTGTGAGGACCGTGTTTTTTTTCAGAAAATGCTTAATAAAAGGACAGTGTTGGGGAAAAATGACACTGGTGTAGGCCCGTTCACTGTGTGCTATCACAGATGTCGCCCACAGTGACAAACATAACAAAAGCGAGAGGAAAATCAAGTTGTCAGGTTAGTAAACGTACAAATTCTGCTTTTCTAATTTTAATCTGCTTTAGATTCACCTTTCCGCTCTGTCAACATACATTATCGTCTGCTTAAATACCCCAAAAAAAAAAAAAAAAAAGAAATAAACAAGGTAAATTAAGCAGCAACTATCTATAGCTATCTCTAAAGCAGACACTATTGTATATATATTCTTAAATACTGAATAGCAGCACCACCCAAGAAAAGCACCTACTATCTGATCTCTTTTTGTTGTTATCTGAAAATATACTGTATATTGGTCCACTTTGGGTTCAGCATGTCGGTGGGAGAAACACTGTCAAAACAAATGCCTGAAGTGTTGAATTGAATCTATAGTGGGTGCCTGTGGGAGTTGAGCTCACAGCACTTTATTGGTGTCTTCCTGCTCTCGGCATACAAAACAAAGAGAGAGATGATTCATCCTGACATGTACACAACGCTGCTCGATTTCAGGGACGTGGAAAATAGTTGGATTTGGTACAAAATACACAAGCGATATGTTGGATTTGTGTTTAACTCTGGTCATTGTGCCCTTTATTAAGATAAAGGACACAGCAATTTCACATCTGAGTCGGTTAAGGATTAGTGTTTTTTTGTTTGGTTTTTTTTGTCCTTTTTGCTTGAAGAACCCTGCCGTTGTTGATACTGACAGGCTGATGAGGAAGGCCTCGCTGACAGGGCGCAGATATCATCGGGCCATCTGATTGGCCTGATAAACGAGCGCCAATTGCCTTGATTATATTCCTGACTCATTTCCTACTTTTTTATGACTGCTCAATGGTGCATGGTGCAGATAGATGACACCTGCGTTTATATGAACACACACACACACACACACATAAGTGAGAAAAAAGAGCTTATTCACATGCACACACTGTCGCACATTCCACTCCAATAGACGTGTGCAAACTGTCGCAAATGTACACACACTCTTTCTTACGTGCACACGCCTTTACCCCCTTTCTCTGATTCATTATCTTCTTATAATTAATGCAGCCTGATACAGCTGTTCCTCTCTAGATCTCTCTCTCTCTCTCTCTCTCTCTCTCTGCTCCCTCGTCAGAACACACACACAAACACGGATTATGAACTTATCAGTGTGTGTGTGTGTTCTGTGCACACACAACCTTATGTATTCACCGGAGGGCTTCTTTTCCTTGAATGTGTCACTCGTTGTTCTTGCAAATGAATACCCCTTTACGCATTCAAGTAAGACTGTGAGTGTATGCGTGCGCGTGTTGTTGCAGGGCTTTGTTGAAGCATTGTGTTTGGCAGGTATGAATGAGCCAGCCTTGTTTTTGGCTCCCTCAAAGCCTTCAGTCTGGTGCAGCGGGCTTACCTGCTGCCTCACACTAATAGCCATCCTATGTAACTGTCATAACTGCTCTGTGCTTGTGCGTTCGAGTGTCCGCCGCTTTTGTGCTTTGAAGAGAAAAATGGAAGTGATAAAATGCGATATAAAATGCTAAGCCACCTTTCCATATTTTTTGCCAGATCATTTGTATATTTCGGATGTATGTGTACTGTACTGTATGTCTGGTTCTAAGTGTGTGGTTGTGTATATGCATTTGCACACAAGCCCAGAAGCAAAGTGGAGTCGAGTCAGGGGAAATCACCCTTTTTTTCCTTTCTCTGTCTTCGTGAAAAATGACCCTCCTCCTCCGACGTACAGTGTGCGCATACACACACTGCAGCAAAACCCACAACCGCGCCACGAAATACACTAATGACGCTGCAGAAAGATCAAGCGCAAAGACTCATTTACACATTATTTGAAGAGAAAAACATCTTTTATCAACTTTAAAAAAAAAAAAAAATTGTTATGTTTTGTTCAAATTCATCAACAACTTCATAGAACTTTAAACTTGTTACATTAGACATGAGTTTAAATGCTTTTTTTGTTCCTCCGTGACTGTAGGGCTTTAAATAATTTCATGATGGTTCTTTTTTCGCACAGCCTGGGTTGCTTCAAACATTTTAATCGCTGCCAGACATATTTTTAACTAACACTATGCCTGAGAAAACAGCCTTTGATTATTTTTTTTCTCAGCTGTTGTCCCTTGACATTGTGGTAATTTGAAAATCTTATCTTAATTAGAATATTATTATGTAATGTGATTGTTGTGATGTGGTTTGTTTTCCAGCGGAGACCCCGATGCCCTGACAAATTACCCACAACCCCTCAGGGTGCTGGAAGCCATGGTGACCGCTGTGCACAACAGCGTGCAGAGTGGGTAGGTTACGTCCACTCTCAGGCACAAACACTTAACTTCTAGGCGCCTTGGTGAGAGTCGTCGTTATACTAAACTGAAGGGGCTTCATTAAGTAGAAAGGTGGACATTTCAATTCCACGCACATGAGCAGAATATAAAGCGCCGTTATTTTATCAGTGAAATGTAAATGTCACAGTCTTCTTAGCCTCATCACCTGCTCTCTGAAATCACCACATGCTGAGTGTCAAATGTCAGTGAAATGTCTGTCGTGTCGTCGATGCAATGACAGTCGCTCGTGAGCCTGTCTGTTACTCTGGTCGGCCTTTTGTGACCTTCAGCCAAACAAATCCAAATTAAACAACACGTCTGAGCCTAAACGTCTCACACACTTGCACACAACACACCCACACACATGCATGTTGTTATAAATTAACACATTTCAAGTCAAATACACCATATGAACAAATTATGGCACATTGAATTCAGGTTTCTTCATTAACACGGGGCCCAAGTTACACAACAATAATGACAAATATCATCTTTAGGGTTAATTGCGTTTACATTGTCATTTTACTCAACCATTATTATTGTTTTAAATGTCCTGCCTCTAGATTTCTGAAAATAATTTGTCACATTCAGACCACAAATAATCATTTTAAAACACAAATAACCATCTGGTTTCTTCAACTTTTATTCTAGAAGCGTTCAGCCTTTTAACTTAATAAATATTGATTGGACTTTTATCATAGCACCCACAAACAAGAATGTTTTTATCATGATAATATTTCAACTCAGTGGGAGTTGAAAGTCCTACAAGCTGTAGGTGTGATGTGTATGAATATTTAATCCATATAGTGTATCTATATATATATATACATGGATATGCAGGTCAAGGTTAGCTTATAGTGTTTTATTTAAAGGCTGTTATAATTAATGAATATAATTTAGAAGAAGAGGAAACAAGTCAATAGCTGATTACAGCTTCAGCGCCTGATACTTTTTTGGGGTGAAAAAAAAAACAAAAAATCAATATTGACCTTTCAGCATACATGATCTACAACGAAACAAGCTGTCAAGAATCTATATTAGATGGCTAATCAGAGGTGTTGTCAGACAGGCAGGGGAGTTAAATGTGTGACTGACAGCTTTAATTATTGTTTGCTCATTCTGTCCGACGCAACGTTACAGCTCTAAGTCCATGGTTCACCACAGAAGCAACATGGCTGCTCCCCAAACGGTGCTATTTTGGCTTTACTATTCCTCGGTGGAATGAAACAGGATCAAATCATCAATTTTTATGTTTAATCTTTTGATTGATTTGAGCCCGGAGCTACAGAAGGAATTTTCCACCACATACAAGCTTTTATCAACTGATATCACAACTATACAATAAAAACACACAATGCATATCTTAATGTAACTGTTAATTTTCCATCCATTTTCCCCTCAGAGTCAGTAATTCCACATAAGACATCTGATATTAGCCGTCGGCCGCCGTCCAAGAGCCAAGTTATGCTGATTTGCTGATACCAATCAATGCTAATTAACTAGTCTTAAATTACTCCTCCGTTTCCTTTTCTTGCCTATTTATGTTTTAATTCTTCAATATATATAAGTTAATAAACCCTTTAACAATCTCTCCGGCGCTGAATTTTGCACTTTACAGCAGTCAAATTCCTATAACTCCTCAACCGTTTGCACTATCCACAAAATTCAAATAGCATTGGAAAGCTGAGATTCTGAGCTTTCCACCACTGTATAACACTTTATGGCATCAATGTAGGGCTCTATTACAAGTAGAAAGGAACTGTTTCAGACACTTCCACACTGGATAAACAAAAAATATGGGGCCATAATATGGATACTGAATGTTCAAGACCAAAAAGCATGTTTGAGCAGATGTAAATAGTTGAAAGTTTATTTCTGCAAATCTCAAAAAGTTTAGTTATGGACATTTACAGTTGTTTCTAATAATAAATATGCTAAAAACTTCAAGTCGTTTTTTTCTGTTTTACTAAAACACACTCTTTTAAGCATTTATTATTTATAATAATGATAATTAATGGCCAGATATTGAAAGTTAAGTTCTTCCTGAAAGCAAAGGTGTAAAAGAATTGGCAAAAAATACATTTTCTGACACTTTTATTGCAAAGAAAACAGGCAGTCTTAAAAGGGTTAATAAAAATGCTCTTTTAAAGCTACTTTTTGACAAATCTGCTTCTTTTAGAATACTCTCAACAACTTTTCTGCTGTTTTCAACCTCCTCTCTCAGCAACACTCATGTGGTGACTTCGGACGACCTTCTGGCCTGGTTACGTCCATTCTGTGGAGACGCGTCGCTGCCTGTGCGGCCGCGGATAGATGTGCTGCAGATCCTGGAGAACAACTTCAGCCTCAAAGACAGCGATGTTCGTCTCCTGCTGCTCTATAGAACTCAGGCTGTTCTCAAAGACAGAGAGGTAGAGTACAGACGCTCTCAGACACGTACACATATACATGCACAAGTAGCTGTGAATCATCAACCCACTTACTCTTCGAAAGGATACGTTACTTGAGAAAAAACAAATTTCAAGGGTTGTAAAAACAGAATACCGGCATCTCGTTTGAAGCAGGCTACAAACGTCTGTATGTTTTGTTCTTTTCTCCAAGGTCATCACATCAGAGAGCTGGGCCATAAATTTTTAAAGTGTGCTTGAAACTGATGGGTGGAGAGAAAAGATAAGGGGAATGAGAACAATAGTAAAACAGTGGAGATGTGGACGCTATAGTAAAACATAGATAAGTAAAAGTAGATAAACAACTCACCTACACCATCATGACCACCTACTAATACACACACAGCTCTATAATGAATTAGGGCTTTGCTCTAAAATGGTCATAATGAATGTTCTTGACGGTTAAATATGACCCATAAATCCACTGGGGGCATTTTTATTAGCCCACATTTTATGCCAGATAATGTAAAATTATGTTACTGCCATTTTGGATCAGCATAATAATGAATAATCTGATAAAAAAGAAAAGAATAGATAAATTAAGATCTTTCTCAAGCTGTGTCAAACTTCCAAAAATGTATTTCTTAGGACATTTAAACTATTCACAATGATGTTGTCTTAAAAAGTTGTACTCTGTCATTACATCAGTGTGAGGCTTTCAAGGCTATGTTTTTTAATGCAGACCAGGTACAGTACACATGTGTTCATCATTCAGCCTAAGATACACTTTGTTATTCATCTAAGTGTCGTAGCACCAAACATTTGTGTTCCCGAGGTCTTGTTAATGGAGATAAATTTGTTTGTTTATTTGGTTATGGAAATTAAAATCCAACTTGAAAATATTTGCTAGCATTTCCTAGTCCTGAGTATATTTGCAGTCGTGTGTAATATACAGCATCTGTGGCACTTGTTTCGGTGTTTTTTTGGATGCGTGGCTGTGCTCCTACCCTCCCCCTCCCAGGTGTAACCTACCATTGAGCAGCTAGTCATTAAGTTTCTTGACTGACTAATTAATGGCCCAAGCTTGGTAATTAATGTGTAAATGTATGCGCACAGCCACGGGCTATTGTCAGCGCAGGTAGACAGGTGTGTGGGCCCGGACTCTTTAACTAATTGGGTGCTCTCCCGACATTTGGCAGGCTCTGATGAAACACACACACACAGACACACGTGCACTCTTAAGGGAGTGTGCATCCAAGGGATCAGTTAATTAATCTGGTAAAAGAAGTCTCGCAGTGAGAGCGAGACTCATTTCAGATGAAGTGCCACTTTCTCTTGTCTCTCCCTTAGGCAACCGAAAGGTCTTTTAGATGTGCGAGCGGCGTGTTTGTAGCCAAATGTCTCATTTAACTTTGATTGCTCTTAAATTTTGTTAGTTAGAATGATTTGTCATATCCACATCTGTAATGACACGTATTCAAAGCCTTCTGCAAACAGTTTCATTCGCACATGCACCGACGATTTTTATTTATTAAATTTCGCTCCCTAATTGGACAGACACTTCATTGTCTCCACTGGCTGTTGCTTGGCTGAAAGCGCAGTAATCATGTTGGCTAGGCCTGTACATCCCGTAGGCAGGACCGGCACTGGTGGCAGCGGGTTGATACCCTGAGGCCGTGCCAGAGACGTGGTAGTGGCCCTTTCTGACCTCATCATATTTGCTTACAGCCAGAGAGAGGAGATGCAGGAGAGGAAGACGAGATGGAAAAGTGGAAGGCTCTGAGGAAAAAAGCGGTGTGTCGGGTTTGTGGGTATAGTGTCGGTACCGTTTCGCTGCCGTCCCACGGTCTCTTAACTAATCAGCTGAACTCCCTTCGGTGTCCCACAGGCTACTCGCACACTTTATCCGTCTTTCAGCGCATACTCAACTCTCCCATGCAACACACACACAGCCCTCATAATACACACCCATGCACATACACTTACACACACATAAACAGACTGCCTGCTGCGATTTCCATGACAACCACGGTGTCAAGCCATGGCTTCGAAGTGAATCGGATACCAGTTGTGTGTTAAAGTCTGTATTCTCTCATCTTCTCCCTTCCGCTGCTGTCTGTTTACTGTTCTGACAATAGCATCTGATTAGCACTGCCATCTGCGATCAAAGGCATCTGCAAAATAGCTCTATATGTGCTTTCACTTTCACACACATACATGCAGAGCTGTTGCACAAATTTCCCAAAGTTTCCACAAATTCACAAACATGCAGACACACTCATGCCCACAAAACACTATCTGAGACATTGGGAAACAATGTACCAGAATAATTAGGTTTTAAAAGAAACTTTGCTTTGATCATAGAATTGAATTTGTCCTTTCCCTCTATGTATTCATCCTGTCTCTGATGTGCAAAGTGTGCGCTTCTCTTTGTACATTTCTCTGGTTATCTCTCCTCAATATCAACAAAAAAGTGGCATTGATAGATAAGAAAAACTTATTTCAGAAAGCTCCCTGGGACCCTAAAAACATCTTTGATATTTTATGTATTTATTTACCTGTGCAAGTTTAAGAAAAAAGGACTAATTCACCAAAACATTTAGCCTGAACAACACACCTAGTATGACGATCATAGTAAAGGGGATAAAATGATAGGTTATGTTTTTATTGATTGTGTTAGGATTCAGGCTCAGAAGAAAAAAAACTGGCTCAGATAATTGCCAGTGATAAATTATAGGCTTTACGCTAAAGCTCGCACTGATTGCAATTCAAATGTTGCTCAAATATACTAAAGTGTATTAAAACTTAAGTAAGGCAGGTGCTGAAAAGGCAGTCTATAAATATTAAGTGGTTTTGATAAAGAAAAAAAAAATGCAGAGGAAATGTAAAATGCCAGGGTGATAAAAGTGTTCTTTTAACGGTGTGTGAATACAATATCATTGTGTTTTAATTCACGTTAGCCCACATTTGCAAGTTAACGTGACGGTGAAAGACTGACCTTTTGGCTGAAGAGTAAATTTTTATTTTTCTCCAATATAACACTAAAGGTGCGATTCAGATTCTGTGCAAAAAGCGAAGGTGCTTACTACCTTTATGGGTACTTGGAAATCTGCAGTGTCCTTGTCACACAAAGGTAGATAGTATTAAATGTGTCCAATAAAGAGACACTTCAGCCCCCACCCCCCCCCCAAAAAACCCCAAAAACACTAAAGCCTTTTATTTCTATTTGCTGCGGTTAATTTTGACTTAACAATAAGCTCAGATCTCCTCAGGCCTTGCAGCTGAATCTTAAGTAAAACAATTCCTGCGTCTACAAAAACCCTAGTCAGATGTGAATTCAGAGGGTAGTAGCTGTCATTATCACAGCTAATTTAGCTAAAATGTTGTACGCTCCCCAGCTTTTTACTCTGCTATTCCCTTTTTGTTTTTCCTGGCTCCTCATAACACAGCCGCATTGGGTATTCCTACAGATCTGAATCACTTACTGTATAATCCTCCATCCTCTCTGACCCCTTTGACAGCGTGTCAAGAAACCCTCAGATCTTCGGAGTCTGTTCTGGATCTGAAAAGGCTTGTAGTCTGTTCACATTGTCTGTCCCGAGCCTCCTCCGTTTGAGTCGGCCTATTAGCATTCCGCTTGTTTCTTTATATACATCATCTGTACGCAGTGGCATTTTTGTACGCCGCAGCCTGACAAAGCGACAAACACACACACATGCTTTTTAGCCGGTTATAAGAGAAGATGAATGCTCTAATGATGGATGCTGTTTAGCCCAGGAGTGTCCAGACCGGGTCAGGCTGGGCCATGTCAGTGGAAAGGCCACCGCATGATTCACAGCCGCTGCCTCGCACACACCCAGCGATGATGGATCAGAGGGAAACGAGGAAAGAGAATTAGGGAGAGGAAAGATAGTCGGGAAATAATGATGGATCAGAGACATAAAGAGAGAGAGTGAAAGATTTAGAGACAGTCTAGAAACGGAAAAAGAGAACAGCAGAGCATTTACCACTCCAATACATCACCACCACCCCCCTGCACGCCCTTAACATCCCAACACACTCAGGCACAAACACAGACACCTAAAAGGGGGAGGTACTAATGAACCCAATTGAAATGCTGACATTTAGGTAGGTGGGTGGAGGAGGGGGGGAATGATACGGGAGGAAAAGGCGGGAGGGTGTGAGAGGTGAAGCCAGAGATAGATTTTGTGACTTCATTTTGAATGATTAGTCATAACAGCAGGGCATCCAAATGTCACCACTGTTGAAATTGGAGGGTCTGTTTTGTCGGTGCGCATGTATCGGTGTGTGTATATTGTGCATTTGGCCTTTGAGTCACTAACAACAGTTTACTTAGTGTTATTGCCACAGTAGCCAAGGGCGAACAGGGTATTATGTTCAGTTGGAGGAAACCTCTTTACTGTAATTCATTGGATGTATTAGTATTCAAGAAATCTGGTGTATGAGTGGCATCTGTGTTTCAAGTGAAAGATCCTCTCAGTGTGTTTGTGTTTATTAATAAGGCTAACTGAGCATACTGTTTACTGCACTGCACTGTACATACATTACTTTTCTATATATAATGTACATAGCCTTGATGTATTTATTCTTTAGTGTTTTTATATTGATATACATATTCTTTAGTGCTTTTATGTTGATGTACATATTCTTTAGTGCTTTTATGTTGATGTACATATTCTTTAGTGCTTTTATGTTGATGTACATATTCTTGACTTTTTACATATATTTATTTTATATAGCCGAGAACTACCTCTAAGGAAAATTTCATTATGTGCACATAATGACAATAAACATTCTTGAATCTTGTATTACAGGTATACATACAGATACAAATCAGCTTTGTTTAAGGTTTGTCAAGGTGAAATTCAGTTTCAAGAAAGAAGAAAGGACAAAAAAGTTGTATTATATGTAATGTTCAGTTGGGAGGCTTGAGTCGTTCACTGCAGCTGTTGCTCTAGTTCAGAGGATGATGTCAGTAGTCCAACATCCGTCACATTCAGTGTTCATCTCCCCCACCTCAGCCCCCGACTTCGCCCCGCTCAACCAGCTTTCTTTCCCACTGTGTCTGGCTGCAGAGTAGACCAGCAAAAAGCACCAGTCAAACATGTGTAGCATCTTTGCACAGATGTCAAAGGACCTGAGCCTCCTTTAGAAATACAACCAGCTCTGTCTGTTCGATAGCGTGCGTCTGTGTTCAGGGTCCAGTCCATCTTGATGGCCAGATGCACACCAATATATTTGTATGTCGCCACCACCTCAGTGTTCAATTTTTTTCTTGGCTAAAGGTCTGACTGTGGTCGTTTTATAAACTCTAAATGTAATTCTTGATATATATTTTTTTACTTTTCCCACCTGAATATCTAAGATAGACTTCACCATTTCTCTTGATCTCACTGAATCTCCATCTGCTTCACTGGATGGAAAACTGAAGATACTCTCTATGCTCTCTTCTCATGCAGGTCAGCTTAACGTTTTAACCCGTAAAGACCCAGTGCTACTTTTGTGGCAGTTCCAAAATATTTTTTTCTTCATATCTAACTTTTCTATGGTGATTATCCTCTGTATTTTGCATTTTTGTCAGTGAAAATCAGGCATTTTCTTATATTTAATTCACTGATCATGTAGATGTTCATAAAAAGCTGAGGGTTATTATATCTGAAACAGAAAAACATGAACAAAAAGTGACTTTTTCAGTAAAATACACTCATGGCCAAAAGTTTTGGGAATGACACAAGTTTTGTTTTGGAAAATTTGCTGCCAATGTTGCCGCCCCACCCCAAAATGTTTCTGGGGTACACTGAAGAACAAGTAGGAGCGTTATGTAGGTTTCAGATAAATTTAGTGACAAATAAATTACATTTAAGCAAACAATCCATTTGTGTCATTCCCAAAACTTTTGGCCATGAGTGTATATCATTAACTGAACATAAAACAGGTGTCTCCATCCACTGTCATTGATCCATGGGTTTTACTGGTGCATCAGTACTGTAGAAGATGACAATGTTTCCACGGTAACTACAGAGCCTCTGAACGTCGAAATGGGTCATATCTGATGACCATGAAAAGACGACAAACTGTATTTTACACCAATTATTTCAATATATTTCTCTGTTTAGTGGTTTGGGACGTTATTAAACATTTTAGATCAGTAGATGATTTTGGTCACCAGCAGCAGTTTGGGTCTTCATGGCTTAAGTTTTTTTTTTTGTTTGTTTTTTTTGAGGTAGGTCTTTGAAACAGTAGGGAAGACTATCCATGTGCCTTTGTGACTGACTACAGATAGGGGCTCTGTCTGCATGGAGGGCTTGAATCCCCTCTCGGATGTGCTTTTTATTGTTAATGTCACGGCCCTTCTGGTTTTTTATAGTGCGTAGACGGTAATCACGGCGTTAAATCCCATTGGCGGTGGTCGCCTTAATGCTCACTTATTTACATCACACGCATAATTCAAGGAGCCTTGCAGAGCTAGTCACCTGCATGTGTGTGTGTGTGTTCATGTGTAGGAAAAGTCACTATCCGAGCTCATCACCACATGATCATGAACACTGATAGCTGATTCGCGCTACAAGCCACTTCCTCCCTGTCAATGTCATGGATCATTTGCTATGACACAGTGTTTTGCTGCCGTGCTGTTTGGCCTTGCAGTGCACTGTCTATCTAATATGGATGAACTGAGCTGAGCAGAGCAGGCTGTGTAAAGGAGTTGCTCTCTGTCAGCTTCGTAGTCTACAGCCACACAGCCTCCGGACCCCACATGTTAACCTTGTTGCGGTGCTTATTCGATTTTGCCGACAATTGTAGTCACGACTCAAAGGGCGCAAAGTTTTTATCGTCATATACAAAAAACACAATCTAAACTTCAAAATTCTATTATTGTTTTCTACAGATGAGACAAATAACATTAAAGCAGTGTAGTTTTACAAGTAAAATTACCTAAAAAATGCGTAAAATGATAAATGCTTTGCACATAAATGAACACAGAGTATCAAACACCAACTACTACGAGACTCCTTCAGATCATTTAATCAGATATTTCATTTTATCCTCAGCTTTCGCATCTTTTGCAGGTTAACTTCAGACAGCATATTACATTTATTTTTAAGGGATGCTGCCTTTTTTTACCTTTATTTTTGTACTTTTCTCATCACAGTTCGGCTTCAAGCTAATTTGTCTTGGTATAAACATCCATGAGATTACAGTGTGTTTTTGTACATGTGACAGACACACACCGACCACAGTGTGTACTCAATTTACTCAGATCATTTTATAGTTGTACTGTTTTCAGCCGTATGTATCATCACAGTCGCACCTAAACACACCCAGTCGAACCTAAATCATAGTCTTTTATTTCTGTAACCTTTTCTTCTGATTTCTTCTGCATTTTCATCTCTTTTTTCTCGTTGTGTCCGCCTTGGTCTGTTTGTCCCTTTAGAAATAAATATACAGATGCTGTAATTCCTATTTTGTATGCACCAATTGAGCAGAAAATTACATATTTGCTTTTTTTTTCTGGACACTGTGTTATAATGGTGGAGCATGTGTGTACATGTACGAAAACAGACTCGCCTGCACATGCAAAACAGATAAAACACGGGTGCATTTACTGTATGTAAGCCTGTGGTTCCTATGTATACTGTCGATCACAGGTGTCAAACATAAGGCCTGCGGGCCACAACCGGCCCGCCAAAGGGTCCAATCTGGGCCATGGGATGAATTTGTGAAATGCACTACACTGAAGGTATTAACAATCAAGTGTTTCAAAGTCATTTGACTTCAGGGACCACATACAGACCAACTGGATCTCATGTGGGTCTTGTTTTAGTATTAAAAAAGTACAATTATATGAAAATGTTCACATTTACAACCCAAATCATGAATAACCTGAACAAATATGAGCAACCTGAAATATCTTAACAGAAGTTTAATTTTACCAATATTCTGCCTGTGAATAAATATTTGTAGATCCACTGTGATCTGTAAGTTGTAATGTACTTGTATAAATGATAAACTGAGGCATAATATTGTTAAATTTGCAATGAATTTTCTTTAGAATTTTTATTTGGTTCATTGTTGTTCATGTCATGTTCAAGAACAGTTTGTAGTGGAAACATTTTCATGTTGGAATTATACTTTTTTTTTCACTCTAAAACATAGAGAAAACTTTGGAGTTGACCTTTATTGATAGGTTCTTAGCTTATTATTTCTAGTATTTCACTGGTCTGGCCCACTTGATATCATATGAAGCTGTATGAACTAAACTCAGTTTGACACCCCTGCTGTAGATTGTGGTGTACTTGACTACAAACGCATGACTTTAGAAGTATATCAGTACATAAACATGTATAAATGTGCATGTATGCTTTCATGTATCTCGGTTGCTATACTATAAATATCCCCAATCCACTTGTGATGTATTTTCATATTAAAGCCATAGTTAAAAAAAATAAAATTAAAAAAAAATGGCAAAAGACAATAGAAAGAGTTGCACATGAACAATATTTGCTTGGTATGACAGGAATACAAACAGAAACACAAGTGGGAATGTTGTTATTTGACAGAACAGTGTGTCTGATGTGTGCAGCTGATTGTTGCCTCTTTGCCTCTGTGGTTTGCTTTTAAAACACACTTATTGACAAATGGGTGGAACAGACGGTCTTGACCAGCATTAGAAAGTGGAAAACTGGAGGAGAGCTTCAGGAAATCACACCGGGGATCGCGCTTAAAAAAACGACTGTGGCGACGAGAAGCTGAACAGGGATTGAAGAGAGAGAGAAGGTGCGAAAGATTTGTCTGATGAAAGTGAATGAACCAGGGCTGGAGCAGAAGAGTTATACTGGGAGGAAAACCGCAGCACACGCTCTCCTTCCAAGCAGATAAATTATAAATGTGATGGGGTTGACGAAGCTATCTTACGGCCGCACTCTAATGCAACAGGTCAGGGGTCGGTGTCGTGATAGCCAAGTCGTAGCTATAACTCCACTTGTTTTGGCAGCTTTTATCTATCCCCGCTGGCTCTCGCGAAAACTTTATTTATGCTCTCTTTTTAAAACTGAGCCTGGAGAGGGGAGCACCACCACACTTTGTCATCTCGGCGGGATCGCTCACTGATGATTCAGTCAAAAAGCACCAGAGAGGAAGGCAGCGCAATAAAATAAACAAGAAACGAGGGGATGTGGAGACTTGAGACAGACAAGAAGAGGAGAAATAAGGAGAAAAGAGCCTGAGGACAGCTGAAGTGATAGGTGTAGGCAGCAGTGAGCCAGACGAGAAGGAGGGAGGAAGATGGAAATAGATGAAGGGAGCCACTCATGCACCATTATCTGTTTTGGCAACTTCTTTGCTGCTCTTTAGCACCAGATGACAGCTTTTGTAACATCATTACTCTCCCATATTATCACATACTTCCACATATTGGCATTATTTGATTATTCTATTTAAGGCATTTACCCTGTACTTATCTCCAGTAACTGCTTGTGTTATCTCGTCATGTGTTATGCGCTCGGAGGTGCACACACATCACATTGTTCCTCTTCACCTTGACCCTCCTCACACCTTGAATATTCATCAGCTCCTATAGGCATGCATGATTATGGAAAGGTACAATTCTTTCGGCGTGGATGTTTTTAATATTAAAATATACTGTAGGGGCAGGCATGTGTCAACCAATACGCACACTCTTCTCTTCTAACCTTGGTCTACTCTCTCTCTGACTACTCCCCTTCTGTGTTTTGTCTTCGGCGCTACATCATCTCTAATCTGCTCTCTCTCACTCTGCTGCCTCTCTGGAGGCGTGTACCATTATGTATGCTCAAGTGTCATGTTATACACCGCAGATCTACCCCAGATTACAGGCAGAGAGCAAGAAAACATGAAACAAATGGAAGCAGAGCTTAGCTGTATTTGTTTTTTCATGTCACACTTTGCATGCAGACTTGTAGGTGTGCACTTATTTGTTTTCTGCAGGCATGTGTGTCTTTATCTGTTTATCTGTGCGCTTATGTTTCCTCTGCATGTTTTATATGTTTCACTTTCAAGTCGTAATAAACTCCCTAACCCCCGCAGGCCCCGAGGCTTTGCCCTTTTGGTGTTTGCTTCTCTTTGCTCTCATTTTGTCTGAAACCTGCACTCTCTTATCATCTCCGCACACTTTCTCCGCATCGCTCATTCTCTTCCTCTCTCTCCCCGCCTCGCTCTCCTTGTGAAGTGTGCGACCTCTGCAACTTTATTCTGCCTGTCGCTGGGGACATTAGCCAGAGCGGGTCAATGAATATTGATGAGCTCATTCGGAGTGCACTCAGTAAAGGCCAGACACAGAGATCTCTGCATCCCAGAGGCTCCACTGGCACTCCCAGTCCGATACACTGACATGCCCACATCCCGTGTTCTCCCTCTCTGCCTTCCCCGTTCCTCTCTCCCTCAGGTCAAGGACTGAGATAATTGCCAAGTCACAGAGAAGATTAGCAGGCAGATTTGTTGATGGGGGCAAAGGTGCGCTTGTGTTTTATTCACTGCTCATACAAATTCAGAAAGAAACAATGAATCTTTGGCTTAACTCAGGAATCTCATGAGTCAGATTGTATTGACTCCGGTGGCTTGTTGCTGTGTCATGATGAGCGTTGGGAGGGCTACTTTTAAAGTGTATTGTACTACAGACACATCAGGCATCTCTGGCAATATAAGTTGGAACGTATTCCATTAGATTAATCAAAGTGGGTAATATATTTTAAGTACTTTGGATCACTTCAGCATTGTCTTACATGATTATTGCATATAAGAGTGTGAGTGGAAGTGGAGTTTGTATAAAATGGATGCTACTGCCAAGTCAAAAAAGCCACTCCCTAGATTTAACTAAAGAAAGAGTTCAGACCCTTCAATTGGATATTTACTGCAATGACTAATATGTTTTAACTACAACAGGTTCTTTAACTCTAACTGATGCAATGGTTTCTTATTTCTTAAACAACCATAGAGATCATAAGGATCGGATTGTGTTTTAATGGAAAAA
This sequence comes from Apogon talboti, assembly GCA_037367365.1. Taxonomy (NCBI): domain Eukaryota; kingdom Metazoa; phylum Chordata; class Actinopteri; order Kurtiformes; family Apogonidae; genus Apogon; species Apogon talboti. The sequence continues at coordinate 13,071,244 of JAPQRQ010000017.1, forward strand.
GGTCATGTGGTCTGATGAGTCCAGAGGTAAGGGTAAGAATACATGGGTATGAAGTGATTACCCATCATGCCTAGTGCTGACAGTACAAGTCTGTGGCGACGGTGTTATGATCTGGGGTTGGTTCGGTTGACCAGGTCTATGTTCAACAACGTTACGTGTCCAAAAAATGATGTCAGCTGATCCTGAATATACTGAATGACCAGGTGTGGACATCAGTGGATTTTTCCTCTTCCTTGATGGCACGGGCATCACGGGGCTCATCTGGCATATGAAAAGGTGTGCATTTTCACACATGGCTCGGCCACCACAGAGTCCAGACCTGCACCCCATCTGTGAGCTGTGCTGTCTATGCACTGGTCTGTCTCTCCATCATCAATCCAAGCATTGTAACCTCTGAGTTAATAAAAGCCCAAAAGCAATGGAATTTTTGTCAGCAAAAGAGATGAAGATAGCAGTATTTCCTCGACCTTTTATGTTCTACAAGGTAATCAAGTTCTACAGAAAACCAGTAAACAAAGAATTGAATAAAACGTAATTGACATTTCTATAGTAGAACATTTTGACGCCTTACAACTATGAAAAATGGCACCGGATGAAGCAGTTTTTACCATCTTCCACACATTACCACACCAAAATGATACAACATAAATAACAAACACATAAATTTACCATTCAGTTAAAACACAGATCACAACCTGATGTCCATGACTCCATCCTCAGGTTGGCTAAACCTCATATATAGTCATTTACATTTGTGTACTTTGCTTTAAATCAGTGTATATGGGGTATTAGAAATGCCTTTTATATTTGCAAGCTAATAATCCAAACCCGAACAACATGATCTCAGTATTACAAGATTCTAATTTCCAGCTTTTACAATGTTGGCTCTGTCTAAATACAGTTTTACATTTTACCTTAATAATCCAGCCCAGCACGTATGCTCAAAACACTGACCAGTGAAAAGGGAAACAAGGACGAAAAGACAATGTCATTTCGTGCGCTTGACAGTCATAGCATTAACCCATCATCGAAATTATAATTCATGACAAGCTTCAGAATATAAAAAAAGAACCCAAATGTTTGTTAATGGCCATTTTAATTTAGCAGTCAAAATTCATCAAATGATCAAGTTGACATGGGGGCATTTTAGATGCCATAGTATTTAACAAAATATGGCATTCCCCATTTATCCTTTTAATTCAGTGGAAAGGTGAAATTGATGCTTCCTGTTATGACTGGCAGTGGTATTAATACATGAAGAAGACTGTGATGACAGCACCTATCATGAACCTGTCTAACACAGTCTTAAGTTGAGATGGGATGATTTGTTCACCAAGTATTTTAACAAGTCAGTCACAGGTTCAGTACTTGTCAGTTGTGAAGACGTGTTTTGTGTATGCGGCATGATATGAGAACTGTCTGGCAAATGGAACCTCAGTTTATGTAAAAATACTAACCATGACAACATGTGTTTACCTGTGCACATGTGTGTGCGCTGCCTGTTAATGCACCTGCTTTGAAAACTGGTAATATAAGTGTCCCTTTCCATTACTTGGATGTTTCGTATCAGTTTCACTACATTCCCGGGTTGTTTTGAAGCAGTCAATACCGGAGGCGTAAGTCGACATCGCAACAGGCCGCCTGTTCCCATCTAAAAGTGATTTCAAATTATATTTATGCCACTTTGATTGTTTACTTGAAAAGCTTTGGCTTGTGTCGCATATGAGGAAAAGGTTCATATACACTTCCCGGCCAAAAAAAAAAGTCACACATGCAATATTTCTCTGCACCACCTTTGGTTTTGATCACAGGAGACATTCACTGTGACATCTTTTTTGCCACATAATGCTTATGTAGTGTCACAATAA
>JAPQRQ010000017.1:13076883-13087796 GCA_037367365.1 Apogon talboti
CAGATATGACCCATTTGGACTTTCAGAGGCTCTGTAGTTACCGTGGAAACACCGTCATCTTCTACAACATTGATTCATCACTAAAACCCATGGAGTTGGATCAATGACAGTGGATGGAGACTTTTATTTTTATATTTAGATAAAGACACGAAAGGTCACTTTTTCTAAATTTTTTCTGATTTGTTCTAATAACTTTTGAATTTACTCTGAGCGTTTGTGAGCATCTACATGATCAGTGAATTAAATATAGGAAAATACATGAGTTACACTGATAAAACTTAAAAAAAAAAAAGGGGGGGATAATATTATAATAAATGGTGATAAATAGCTTAGGAAAGGGTAAAATTCATTTGAGAACTACCATAAAAGTACCACTGGGTCTTTATGGGTTAATTCTGTTTTTCGTCCTTCTCGCGCTCGCTACTTGACCAAATTTATCCCAGACAACACCACAATACATCAGATTTCATAAGAAGATCTGCGTGGTCGATCAGGGATTGGAAGACATGGTTCAAAATGTTAATTGAACATTGTTCCTGTTACTTAATTACTTGTACTAGTTCGCTGTAAAAGTAATTAGGTAGTTTTGTTTCATCTGGTCAGTTATGTCTGTTATATAAAAAAAAATTAATTATCCATGCCATTCTTAATTTACTTGTCTTTTCATGTCAGCAATATGAGGCTTGAGGTTGGCTTTGACCATATTGCACTGTAAATCTATCGACTGTGAAAAAGCGGCGTTCATTAAGTACACGAGAATGACACGCCACTCTGAGTGATTGACAGGTCTTATCTTCACACGCTGCCCAAACAGTGTGTTTTTCCTGATACTTTGCTCTGTATCTCCTGTCAAAGATCACTGTGCACATTGTTTTCCTCTCCGCCAACATATTTTATTTTTCATAGAAGAGATGCTCTTGAGATTATGATGAAAAAAAAAAAGAGAGATTAATTCTGAAGATTAGTTTTTAATTAAAACGGTGTTATAGAAAAATCACTAGACACAAGAAGTAAATGAGAAAAAGTAATTTATTTGGCTGTGGTATGAGATATGTGTTCCTTTGCTTCATGATTACTGTGTGTGGCTTTATTGCAGCGGTGCGGGTTAATAGGGATGGTAAGTGCTGCCGTTGGATACCACAGTGGGCGAAAACAGAAAAAGGGAGGAATGAAAGGAGTGGGAGTTGATTTGAAAAGGAGACAAAGAAGAGGTAGAAAGGGCAGCTAATGCAAAGAGGTTGCATTGTTTCTGATGATGGAAGAAAATGAAGTGCACACATTTATTTCTTATTCAGAATTTTAAATGTTCTCAGTGCTCCTCTCAATTTTAACTTTACTTCTCAAACTCCACTTCCACTTTGTTTGTTACTCTGTATTCCTACTAAACCAGTCATAATTACTCCCATTTACATGCGCCATTTTGGAACCATTCTTACCTATGTTTGACAGGGATCAATGCCCTAACATGTTGTTTATCACATTAGGATATAGAAAAGTGGAACTGTGGAAGTTTGATGAAAGAAACGCAAACACAATCTACCTCTTTTCTCACCTCATTTCTTCAATGACCTCCTTAAAATAGGAGGATATGCACATTAAAAGGTTTCTCTTTGTACGTATCAAGAAGCCTTTTAATATGCATGTCTATTCCAATGTTTAAAATGTTTTTTTTTTTGTTTTTTTTAATGCATGCATCTCTGAATGACATGAGCTGACCTCAGAATCTCCAGTTGACACGTTTTCTGAATGTACTGTATTAGTGTTCATAGAATGCTCCTAAACCCTTAACATATCTTACATGTCTAAGCTGGACAACACATCAGAATATCCAAACTGAATGCACTTTTAATATGAATTGTATTAAATGAATCTGGGTGATCCCACAATCTTAATTTTCATATGATCTACTTACAAAATACAGTCAGGACACTAGAAAAAACACGCAACAATACTGAAATGTTTTTTTTCTACTCAGCTTAGATTCATTTTAAATGATGTGATGGGACAAATTAGGCTGCCACTGTCTAGGTAATAAATGGAAATACTGCAGCAGTATGTACATGGAAATCTGGATTTACTCTATCTAGATACTGTCAGTATTGTATCCAGAAATTCTAGTCAGATAAGAACACAAACCCTCCGGAAATCAGATGAAAATAGAGGAAAATCTGTTATAGTTTGGTTGTAATTTGCACATATTTTATAAAAGTAAAGAAAATTGTAAGGGCACAGTGGTTAGCAATTTTGCCTGACAGAAAGAAAGGGTTCCATCCCATCTCTGGCATTCCTCCCGTCATCCAAAGACGTGCATCATGATGGGTTCACTGGTCCATCTAAGTCACCTAAAGGTGTCAATGTGACAGTGAGTGGGTGTTTGTCTCTATATGTCAACCCTGTGATGAACTGGTGACACATCCAAGTATACCCTGTCTTCACCGCTGATAGCCAGAATAGACTCTGGCACCCCTGTGACCCCAACAGGACTACAAGTAAATGAATGGATGAAGATACGATTCTACCCCAAAAGATGGTTGTATGATCTTTTGGTCAGACCGCCCAGCATTAACTGAGATATTGACAGCATGTTTGTCCATCCATCTGAATGTGAAGAGGATTAAGCACCACCTGTTACTGCAAATTTCATGAAACTTGGTGGAATGATGGGCCACTGGCAGATAATTTTAGCAATAATTAGTAATAATTTTAATTTGTTTAGTAATAATTTTAATAGTCTTAATTTTTGGAATAAATCCTTTAAAAGGGGATGGAAGCTGGAAGTCCTTCTACTTAATTCACCCTCTAACTGACCACTGAATAACAAATTATAACTAAGACCTTTGTTATGATGCTAATGCAAAATGACCAGTTATCAATAGCACAAATTGACATAAAGGAGGAAAGGCTGGCCATAATTTGTGGTTTGTTTGTGGATAAATAATATTGTGGAGCAAGAGTAAGAGAAGACGTTGTAGAGGATGCCTGCATTAGTATTGACATACGGAATAATAGTCAAATGGTAGCGTACGTGTAAACCAGGGGTGTCAAACTCATTTTAGTTTAAGGGCCACATACAACCCAATTTGATCTCAAGTGGGCCAGACCAGTAAAATAACAGGCACATCAACTAATAACTAATAACTTTAACATTTTAGAGTGAAAAACAAGCACAATTGCATTATAAAAATAGGATTAACCTGAACGAACTAAGTGCGGTTTCAACAATATTATGTCTCCGTTTATTATTAACAAAACTTAGAGATCGTAGTGGATCTACAAATACACAAAACATTTAGTAGCAGGCATTATATTGTTAAAATTGCATTGATTTTTCTTTGGAAATTTCAGGTTGTTCATCTTGGTTCAAGTTATTCACGTCTTATTTTTCACATTAACCCATAAAGACCCAGTGCTACTTTGGTGACAGCTCCCAAATGAATTTCCCTCTAGATTTAACCTTTCTTAAATGATTTATCACCATTTAGTGTAATATTATCCTCTATATTTTACATTTTTTCCAGTGAAAATCATGTATTTTCTTGTATTTAATTCACTGATTCAAAGGGCGAGTGTGGCTCAGTTGGTAGAGCGGGTCGTCCAATGACCGAAGGGTCGGCGGTTCAAATCCTGCCTCCAACAGTCCACGAAGTGTCCTTGAGCAAGACACTGGTGTGTGAATGGGTGAATGTGTGCAGTGTAAAGCGCTTTGGGCACCATTACAGTGCAAAAACAAGCGCTGTATAAGTGTACTCCATTTACCATTCACTGGTCATGTAGATATTCATGGAAGCTCAGATTAAAGTTGAGGGTTATTATGTTAAAAGACAAATTACTTTCTAAGCAAAGATAACAATAACTGAACACAGTGGTTCAGAAGTTATTAAACATTTTAGATCAGTAGATGGGTTTGGTCCCCAGTTGCTGTCTGGGTCTTTATGGGTTAAACCAAGGAGAAAAAAAATGGGGTTGCCATTACGTATAACTTAATATGCTGTGATTTTACTTGAGATCACATGAGGCCCCTGAACTAAACAGGAGTTTGGAATTCTTGATGTTTAACATTGTCAGTGTCATTTTTTGCACAAATTCATCTCGTGGGTCCGGATTGGGCTATTTCTGAGGAGCCGGTTTTGGTCTGCATCTCCTGCTATTGTTCGTTCCTCTCCTCTCCCTTCGTCTCTGTTCCTCCGAGTGAAGATGTATGGGCTGTGGAGGAGCAGAGGGGAGCAGTGGAGCAGGGAGCCATGGGTTTCCACCAGCCTGACTAATGGGATCCAGGGACAAGGGGCTGATACAAACTACACCACCAATACTGCTGCATGGGCACACAAATACACACTAAAGTTTTTTCGCCGTCGCAGTCCTTGTGTCTTTTCACCTGGCTCGCTATCGTCCTCCGTCGTCTTTCACTAACTCTCTCCCACCTTGTGTGTGTGTTTGCCCAGTGAAGTGGAAAACACAGGCTTGTGGGTATGTGTGGGTGATTGAGTGGTAATGTGTCTAATTGCTTGTTTAAGTGGGCTTGTTTACAGTTTCTGTGCCATATTGGACCTGTTAATCTAGTTGTGTTTGCTCGCAAGCCAGTGTGTTGATCCTTGATTTGCTCACTGCGCGCATACGTGCTTGTTTTGCCCAAGTGCGTCACAGCCCACTTTTATTTTTATTTTCTTTGGCTCGGCAGCTTCTTCTTCTGTCACTTTCAATCATGTATCCCTGTAAGCAAGGACTGTTCTGAGTGGTGTGTGTATGTGTGAACCGGCAAAGCCTAGGGACAGCTAGGATGGAAGGATGGGAAGCAGAGCCTGAGGAGGGAGAAGAAAGGATGAGAGGAGGAGGGAAGAAGATAGTTGAATGTTGTCTAGCTTTCCAAAGAAGCTTTATGATTTAAATGATAAAAGAAGGCTTGGCTATGCATTATGTATTAGGCATTGTACGTGAACGGTAATTCCAATTAAGCTCTCAGCTGGGTTTAACTCGGAGAAAGAGAGGGTGGAGAAAGACATGTACAGGAAATGAGAGACGTGCGGAGCAGGAATAGAAAACAAGGGTGTGAAAAATTGACCGAACCAATCAGGCGTCATTTAGCGGCGGCTGAAAACAAGCAGGAAATACAACCTTGGCTGTCTTTCACAGGCCGAGACAGCACGAAATGAGAAAGGTAATAACAACAGTGAGAGGGGGGGTTGGACTTCTGATGACTGCAGTTTGATGTCTCGGGTCTCTTGTCGTGCCGAGTGTTTGTTCGTTCACTCAACAGCGCGTGGCGCCGGCGTGTGCGAGCGCGCACACACGAGGCAGAAGACACTTCTTGTTTTCGCTTCACTGAGGAGACAGACGAGGTGTTGTTTGACCCTTTACAGAAGACTTAGAGGGGCTTGTAAGCAGACACACACTTATGCACACACACACACACACTTGAGCGCAAAAATACATACTCCCCTGGACAGGTTTTCATGTTCTCCGAGCTGTTGACCTTTGAGGAAGAAAGGAGGGCATGATGGATGTATTCCCTCTTCAATCAGATTGTGTTTGTGCTCAACTGTTTGTAAAGGCAAGGCATGAAAAGACCAAGAGGGAAACTGAAAAATTTAGAGAGAAAAGAGGGAGAAGAGAAGATTCAATGGAGGGGGGGGGTTTACAGGTTTGCAGAGGTTCAGCTAATGGGATAATAGCAGAGTAAACTGACAGGGTGATGAAGTAATTCTACTGAATATAGAACATTTCATACCCAAAGTGTTTATAGGATACACTGGTAAAGCATAAGGAAAAACAGTTCAATACCATAAACAATGCAAATAAGGAAGCAAAAAGCATATAGACTAGCATAATGGATATAAACAAGCCAGAACAGTAATTAAAAGCAGTGGTAATTATGTAGATGTTTGGCTCAGATCTGAAAACAGTCAATGTGTTTTTTTCGAGTCTTCGCTCTTAGTATTTGGTTCCAGCAGCTAAACAGGCTCCACCAGGTTTAGTTTTCACTGCAGAAGTCAGAGTGAGTCTGCCAAGTACCGCGGACTTCAGTAATTTATGGACAAGCAATCAAATTTTAAAGTTGACTCTATGAGAAGCTGGAAGCCATTGTAGTGACTGGAGAATGTGAATTTTATGCTGAACTTTTTGGCGCTTATTCCAGATTTGGCTCCAGCTTTATGGATCAGCTGAATCTGTCTGATCTTTGACATACAGAGACCTATGAATAATCTACCGCAGCAGTCCGGCCCTTACAGATATCGCCAGATCCCGCAAATGGGCGGGCGCTCCGCCGCTCCTGACGTGTTACAGTTCATGTTTAACTTAAGGCTTGTTTTTGTCCAATGCACCTTTGAGAGACACGTCACAGATGGATTTTCACTGCTATTGCAATTAGTAATAAAGCTTTTTTCCGACTCTGATTCTGATATAACATGCAATACAACATCCAGCGAATTACTTTTTAATTTTACTGTGTATTTTTATATCTCACAACCTGAACCAAGGTCAGAACATAATAGTTTTCTTCTTTTTTTTTTTCCTATGCCTTTGCTCTGGTTACTTTTGATTACGTGGTTCAATTTTGGCAGTAGACTGACTGGCTCTATTAATGGCTTTTGTTTGTTAATGTCAATAACCTTATGTAAGTATGTCTGTAATTACTTTGAAAGCCTGAGTCAACCACAGTTCAGTTTGATCCAGACCAAGACCACCTATTAGTACTAGTCCCTTCATACCTGATAAACATACGCCTGATAAATCTACGTCTAAATAAACAAGCTCGTCTATAGACTAAAATTGCTCTGTAGTTTAAGGTCCAAAATAGATTTATGTTTCTACCACTGAAAAATGATGTGTCCCAGTCCACCCCTGAATGCAGACACACACACACATACACAACACATGACCCAACACGCAGACGTTTGCAGCTTTAACACACTGCAGACGAGACGCAGAAGCAGCAAACACCACTGACAATACCGTATGAGGGGAAAACATTTCACTTCACACGCAGCTTTGCCGTGTGAAGCTCAGCAGCTTTGATTTCACCTCTGCTTTTAGCTGGAAAGTAGCGTTTTCCCCCTCAGGTTATGTTGCAGGAAGTGAAGCTAGCCAATCACAGCCGACCCTGTAAAGCAGAACATTGGTATTGAAAGTTAAGTAAAACTTGGCAGAAATTATGCACCAACACTTCAGTTTGAGAAGGATCAGGTTGTATGGTTACAGTCATCATGAGGGTAATCAAACTAATGCAGGTCCAATGTGATAAGCACATTTTATCATACGAGTAATTTTTCAAGTGATTAGTAATATATGTTATTACGTCAGAATCTTCATACATAGGTCTGTATTTAGAAAGTAAAAATGTCAGCTTCAGCTAAATGTTAATAGATGTAAAATATTGAATTAACCACCACACCCTCTTGGATTTTATGAGGATTTTTCCACAGTATTAGTCGAGAAACTGTATTCCCCAGTAGCTGCAGATGAGCAGCGTAGAAAATTCATAGATATCTGGAAATGAGACTTCAGACCAAAATATAAAGTAAGGATCTAACGATTTTAAGATTCAAGGCAGGAGGCGAAGGTAGTGATCGTCTGAAGCTTGTCATTACATTAACTTTTCTATCCCGTATCCTTCCTATATTGCGTACCTGCCCAATAGCGGTGCCTAAAATGTGACAGAGTCATTCACGCTGTAAAAAGGACATAAAGTTATCTGCTCCGCTCTGATATCAAGATTCCCCTCCATCCCTCCATCTCTCTCTGCTGCTTCTTCACATCTATTTTCAGCTCAGCTGTCAATCCAACTGACTCTAAGACTCAAATCTGCTGTCTTTCTTGACACCGTCAAACAGTAATAGCCTACGAGTTGTGTGCCTGTGTGTGTGTGTGTGTGTGTGTGTGTGTGTGTGTGTGTATGGGAGAGCAGGACTGTACTGGAGAGACACTTTGTGCTCATCTATCTTCCATAATGGACAAACTAAGACAGAATGTGTCTATATTTACAAGTGTAGAGTACTTTATGTGTATATTCTTGTTCCAAATGTGGTCCCAGCAGCAGGACTGAATGTTTGTCATTTACATTTGTTCACATCTCATGCAGCCAAAACTCTGGATGTGCTCATTTATGAGTGTCGCTGTTTTCTAAACCGGCTGTGCAGTGCCCTGCAGGCGTGATAGTTGAAACATCTTCAACACTGGCACCTGCATCTCCACTCCCGGATGGCTGATACTGTGACACATTTCAGTCAGAGTTAAATAAATATGTTGTGTCCTATCGTGTTGATGCTGTAGGTGTGAGCTCTCATTACTGCCAACTGCTGCAGAGGTTGTTTTTGTTCTAAGCACGACTGTAGGTCATATCAGAGCAGATGTATTTGAACTGCTTTTTAATCACACTTAGAGAGGCAAGATGGGTATATTTTTTTTACATTTTCATTTGAATAAATCTTCTTGTGAAGTACAAATTCCAATTAATTGCAAGCTTGTTAGGGCAAGACTTATTTCATCGAGTCTAACAGGGCATGGAGTACATGTGGTCTTATGCTAATCTTACTTTTCTGGAAGAGAAAATGAACACAGAGTAAACTGGACCAAACCTGCAGGCTTTGACCTACTGTTTTTGGCTTTTGCTCTCACAGGTTTCCCCTTTTGGTCAAGATTATGTTAAATAAATTTTTTCCTCAAATCAAATTATAATAATTTTTCTATTTAAAAACTCTAATAATTATCTATTTCCTTTATTGGCAGCCAACAAAACGTCTTTATGACACATGGCTATGGCTTCACCTAGTTGATCATATGCCCTAAACCTCATATATACCCAATAAAGGGCATTTCATATCCTGGTAATTTACATTTCCTGTATATTCAGTAACTATATGGCTTACATACAATTACTACAATTAATTCATTGTGGCTCATTTTTTGTTAATAACAGTGTTGAAGAAGTAGAATGGACTACTGATGTTGTATATAAAATACTAACTGTAGACATGGGAAATATATACATAATGACATAACAACGGTTAGCATTATGTTCAATAACATAGCAGCATAACAAATATACTGTATCTCTGTACTATGTGACTATTTGTTAAGGGACTCTTACTTCCAGCTTAAAGAAATAGATCCATGTTTTCGAGAAGTGGACATCCAGAAGGATAGGTAGAATATATAGGAAAGAGAAAAAGACAAACATATCAGTGCTGATAGAGGTGGTGGTTGATGAACTGTTCATTTTAAAAACCATAAAAACAGGAAAACGCATCCATGTATTACGGACATATCAGGTCTCCAGAAAACCATCCTGGAAGAAAAGATTTAGGTAAAAATAGGTGATGGGAGGAAAAGAAAGAACCGGATTGGAATCACTGAACCTGTTTGCATGACCATAAAAGTGTGATAACTGGGAGTAATGAGATAACTCTAATCAGATGTAAATATGTATATAGTCTGTATAGTTCTTATTACTATTATTATTGTATATTGTTTATATATAAGATTGTTTATATTTAATGCACGTACACTTGTTTTCCTTGCACTTTATTCTGTTGCTGCCTCGACTGTTGAATTGTGGGTTCAATAAAATCTAAGTCTAATCTAACGCATTTACATGCACTTAAAATGCCATAATCAAAAAACCCTGGTTTAGACGCTCCAGTCCATTATCGGATTTCTTTCGGGGTACGTACTACTTAGTGATGGTAGACTTAAACTTCCTGTTTTCTTCCGCTCACGTTTGAGGACGTAACTTCCGGTCTCTGTGATTTTAATTGTGTTTACACATGCACAGACGTAAAAGAAGGAAATAAATCAGATTAGCCTGTATACATGCAGGAAGACATCAGAGTATTGGGGAGAAATCCAGGTGTGTCAGTCTGATTTCTCATAATCTGTTTACATGATCACCTGAATAATCTGACAACTCCAGAAATCAGATAATGATCGTAGTATTGGTGTACATGTAAACAGGCTCACTGAGGAAATATTGTCACAGATGAAGATCTACCAATGTTGCAAAATAGCAATTGAACCCTGATGATGATGGTGATGAGGAGGAGAATGATGATGAGGATGATGATGATGATGGTGATGATGATGATGATGATGATGATGATGATGAGGAGGACGATGATGAGAATGATGATGATGAGAAGGAGGAGGAGGAGAATGATGATGAGGATGATGATGAAGATGAGGATGATGATGACGAGGGGGAGCATTAGGATGATGATGATGAGGAGGAGGAGAAGGATGATGAAAATGATGAGGAGGAGGAGAATGAAGATGAGGAGGAGAAGGATGAGGATGATGATGATGATGGCTATGTGACACGATTCTCTCCTTCTGGTAAAACACGTGTTGTGGGTTGTATATATTCATAGAAGCAGCGTCTGCTTTAGGCACAAACTCTCCTTTGTATTTGTTTGTGTCGCCTTCATCTCTGTGTAAAAATGCAAAACCTCATCCAAATAACAGAAAAGTGCCGCTGTAAAGTGAGATTTGTGACACAAAACGATAAAGCGGAATGAAAAAGAGAAGTCGTTTTTCCTCTGATCGTACGATAAAATCCTCACGTCAGACTTCCCTAGTAGATCGGATTCTGCCAATAGCTCTTAAAAATAGGTCAGTGTTCAGAGCAGCTTAAACTTCCATGAGGAACATTTGTTCAGGGCCTCTGTTGGTGCTCCAGAATCTGAGGTTTGAAGCTGAAGTGTTGAGTTGTCGTCAAGTGCCTCTCGGTTTGAGTATGCATTCTCCCTGTATCTAATGCTTTCAGTGCTCGCTCGCTCTCTCTCTCTCTCTCTCTCTCTCTCTCTCTCTCTCCCCGCCTGTCTCCATCTTTTTTTCCCCTTCATTTTCATTACACCCAGATGACCTCCTCATCCACCTCTGTCTCAACTTTCAGAATTTCACCGCCTGTCTTCGCTCCGTGC
>JAPQRQ010000017.1:13090016-13101246 GCA_037367365.1 Apogon talboti
CTCAGTGGAAAAGAAAAATTAAATTATTAGTCATGCATGACATAATATTCTCTATAACTGTTATATGTCATCTGGATGTCTCTCTTCCCTCCTGCGCCAAAGCAACCCTGAACTTGGGAGACAGCAACAGTGTTTTTTTTTTTTCTTCTTTTTCTGTCTTTTCCCATTATGAAGCAAAAACTTATTTTACGTGCGAAACATGATCAACCATTTCACTAGGGGACTCTGACACTGTCAATGAGAGCAGCTGAATATCTTTTAGTTCTTGTGTCAGACATTCTCGTAGACAAACATCCATCACCACTGCGCTGATGTGATCCATTTTAATAGGTTTATGTTGTTAAGGATGAATTGTCCTTCAGGAAAAGAAAAATGAAGCAACGCCGCACCGAGATGAGAGATTTTAGAGGTGAGGGAGAGAAATTCATCCGACTTTACTCTCCTTCTCCACTACAGAAGAGAAGACATGAGCTCCACATTTATAATTGATCTGCCTCAGCTCCAGAAATACCCTGACAGGGACTTGCTGTTGTCTGTGTGTGTGCTCGCACATGTGTGTGCAAAGTTGTGCAAGTGCAAGCTTAATAATAGAGACAGCAAACAGGTGAGAGGGTGCAGAGGAGATCGACTGAGTCACACAGCGAGGGAGAGAGACGGCCTTTCAACCCGAGCACTCAGCGTCGCTTCTCCATGGCCTGTAAACCGCTCACAGCAGCCACAACAGCATTGAACTGTTTTATGGAGCTGATTATGCATGCAGTTTATTGATGTAAAGAGGTGGAAGATGGGATTAAAATATTACATAAATGCCTCTTTATGGAACAAAAACATGTTCAGAATAGTTTTGTGATTGCTCCTGTTAAAGCTGCAAGGCTGTACGGAAAAAAGAAAAGTTATGTGTGTGTGTGTGTGTGTGTGTCAGGCACATGTCATGGGACTCATGGCCAACCATAGGGTTAGCACAGGATGTGACCTAACGCTACGACCTCATCAGGGGCTTTCAAGCGTGTAACGCCGTTGTCACACAAATCTAGGAAATAGTGCAGCAGCAGGATGCTTTAGTCGCTCACAGGGGCTGCCGCGTTTATCTCCAAATTAAACAGCCTCAGTTTGATCTCTGGGTGTGTGTTGAGATCAAAATAGGTCAGATGAATTATAGCTGGTTACAGAGCTCGATCTGGACAAAAAAATGAAATCTAGATTTTTTTTTTTTTGTGCTATGAATCGCTCTTTTAAAAAAAAAAAATTCAAGTGGAGGGAGCCCGTAAACAGGGGAACTCGAGTGGGTCAGGAACGGCAAAGGGTCCTGGATTAAACTGTGGCCAATGTGCAGTCACTCTACCACAAGAACCCCTGGGCCACTGCAGAATTCATCATGTTAATGCATTTTTTTTTTCTGTCTACGTAACCTTAAGCAACAGCATGATTTAAAAACAGTTTCTCTACTCAAACTATGCACCGTATATATGTGTCGTTTGAACATCCACAGCAAACAGGACAATCAGAGGTCACATCCACCACACTCCATATTTCAGATTGAAATGTGGACCTGATTCCAACACCGTCAGTTCTCGCAGTGATGAATACGTTTCTACAAACTTTGCATTTTCAATTTTTATTAAACAAGAAACCTCTCCAGAGACACCACTAATCTGATTTTTGTAATTTAGGCATTCAAACAGAGAAACCGACTTTAATTGAATTCATGGCCCAGCCTTGGATGGATGCTTGACAGAGTGACTGGTTGCATATTTTCTCTGACTTTGACTTGTGGGACACATTCTGTTGTGGAATATTGAAGTAAAAAAGACAAAGACGCAGGAGTCTTGCAGGCTGAGGAAAAGTCTCAGAGTCCCCTTTAATTCCAGCCTTTTATTACACATAATAAACAGAAGTCATAACCAGAAATGGAGCTGAACTGTTCGCCATGTTATCCTCATGTCCAAACAAGGAGCTATGCCGTTGGCCATGTTGTCCTTATCTCTACTTGAATTCCAAACATTGGCCAAAACATGGATGTTAACAGGATATCAGGGAATATTATTAGTGGCTGACATCTGTAATCTGTGCTGGACACTGGTGTGGGCTCTTCCTGTTTCACTGTTTCTCTGGGTCATGATGATGTGGATACTAGCCCATTATTGCAACAACAGTATTAGAACATCCAAAGGCATTGGACAATCCATAATATTATTTCCAATAATGAACTAGTTTATATGATCATAAAAATACGTTAACTGGGAGTAATCCGATAATTGGCGTAATTAGATGCGGTGCGTTTACTTGCACCTAAGAAATGCGACAATCGAAAAACCTTGGTTTACATGTTTCAGTCCATTGTTTGATTTCTTCCGGGGTACATATGTACGTTATGACGTAAGATGTACACTTCCTGTCCTTTTCAAAACATCCAGTCTTGTCTTGTTGACCATGGCAACACCTACAGTGTCAGCGTTAGCGGTCCTAATGTGGGAGCTAATAAGACTACAGACTAGGTCACATGTTGCTGCTATCCTTCATTTCATTTCATTGTTTGTTTACTTTTTTGCTTAGGCTCATGTTGTTGCTGGGTAACATTCATTTATATAGGTTTTTTTTTTGTTTTTTTTTTACACATGCGCAGATGTAAAAAAACTAAATAAATCAGATTAACCTGTAGACATGCTGTAGACATTGGAGTATTGGAGAGCAATCTAAGGGAGTTAATCTGATTTCTCCTAATCAGATTACTGCGGTTATCAGATTATCCTGTTTACACGATCACTTGAATAGTCTGATAACTCCAGAAATCGGATAATGAGTATTAGTATTAGTATCAGAACACTCAAAGGTATCAGGCAGTACACACCAGCTCTCACAGAAATGAGGAAAATACAGTTTATAAATGAAAGCCGGGGTCTGCCATGACTTTGAACATGTTCCTTCCCCTTTCTCTGTGTTTTCTCCAGGAGGCCGCTTCCTCCTGCGACGCCGAGCTCCTGTCTTTACTCCTGGATGCCGGACTCCTGGTGGGCTGTGTCTCCTCGGCTCTGTACCCTCTGCTGAGCTCTCACATGCTGTCCCAGCAGCAGGAGGGCGGCTGGGACGTACAGAAAGCCGCTGCGGAGCTTCTGGCGGCAGGCCACGGGCCCGAGGCGGGCTCCCTGCTGCTGGCGCACCGCGGAGCCCACCAGGCTCAGTTCACCTTCAACTCTGCTTTGGCTGTTCTCAGGAAGTGGCTGTGAGCGGAGGGAGGTGTGTGAGTGTGTGTGTGGGGGGGGGGGACGAGCACAGAGGCGACGCAGTTTGGACCGCAGCCACGCGGCGCGGTGATGAAGCAGTTTTCAGGAAAAGAGTGTGGGAAGTGGAATTAGATTGGATTGAGATCTGAGGAAATCGGCACGAGGCAAGAATAGAAGTGATATCAGGCTGTACCTCTGTAGTTTGTTCTTTAATTGGATTGCGGGTTCATCAACTGTAGACATGTCAACAGCATCTGCAGCGTCTGCCTTGAAGGTAGAGGAGCGGATACCTTTAATAAGGAAACATCTGTTCAATTAGAAACATGATCGGGCTACACACAAACACACACAAACACAACCCGCGCTATCTCTGTCATGAATGAATATTTTGATCTGGAAAAACAGTGACTGCTCAGGTTTGTGTGTGTGTGTGTGTGTGTGTGTCTTGGTGTGCGTCGTGTCCTATTGTGTGATAAAGTAATTGAGCAGTAGCCGGGAAGCAGTGGGTGGATATTAGCCCATTGTTCCGTGACAGGTTTGCCTCTTTGACATCCCATCGTTAAACACCCTGCCTCCGCTTCATTGTTTTCCCCCTAATAATGTCTAATTAATTCCTTCTAAACAAATTAGCCCCGCAGCTGCCCCACGCTGTGTGTACATGTGCGGATGCAAAGCACCGTATACAAGCGGCGACGACACAACGGCATCACGTAGAGCTAATGATGATGAGGAATACATTTGTATGTATGCGGTTATACACAGAGTCATCCTGTCAGCATGGTTGGTTTGACTTAATAAAACACCACTTTTAATCTGTTGCACCATACATGTGAAATAAACTAAACTCCATTAACCCGACTCTGTATATTTTTAATTTAAAAATACTGATTTTCACTGTAACTGTGTATTTACATGTTTAGAAAATCTCAGCAGTTTTTTTTTTTTTTTTTTTCAGTGAAAGATTTTTCAAAGTCGACCTTGATAACATTTCAGCAAGTTTTACTTTTCTTTCTAATTAAAGGGTGTTAGAAAGATTTTAATTCCATCTTATATCAAATGCTCACATAACATTTACATCATAATTACAGCACATATTGTTGCGAGATAATGACAATCCTCTGGCCCCAACATCCAGCATGAATTGAACTGCCCTCAAATGCACTTTCTATTTTGTTCGCGCAATCATTTCAAAGTACATTTTACAGTATCGTGATGTTTTTTTTCTTTTCTTATGTAAACTCCATGGAGGTTTCAGAACAGCTTCCACAATCATGTGTCATCAAAAAGCATTGATAGTTTTTTTTTCTCCCTTGATGCTGATAATTGCAAACAGGCATTTTTTTGTTTTTTTTTTCTTAAGAATTTAGTTAGAGGGCAAGAAAAAAATAAATGAAAAAAGTCTAATTTATCATGTTTGTCGCAGGGTTGCCGGTGTAATGTAGTGGTGCTGACTGCAGGTCCCCAGTGGAGTCAGTTTTGTTTAGTGTGTGCACTGAAAAATGAAACGATGAAACCAGCCTGTCAAAGTAAAACAACACTTTAATGAACCATAGGGTTTGGATGTTGTTTACTCAGGCAGGTGGGTGCATGTTTTTACCTTCAGAATTCAGATATACACTGTCATTTCAGCATCGTCACAGCGATGGACAAATGCAAACAGTAGTAATAATGCACAAAGTGACCTCAAACATGTCATGCTGGGACTTTTCAGCTGCTTGCATCCAACTAAACTACAAGAAAAGTCTGTCCGATTGAACAAAATATATTTCAGATGCAATGATTTGTCGCACAATAAACCACCAATCACAGCCTTAGTTACTGACCATCACCTGAACGTGTGCGTAGAACAGGTTGAAAACATAGAAACGCAAGATTTGATTGCAAAAAAAAAAGCAGAGCGTCACCAGTATTTTGGCGGCTGAACGGTTGGTTTCTTTTTTTAATATTTTATTTTGGATTTTTCACAAGACAGCAATACAGTTACATACTTGCAAGACAAAACGACCTCCCCGACCCACAGCAACCGGGCCTGAGACAGCCGATCACAAACACACACACACACGAGAGAGAGAAAATCAATCAATCTTATTTATATAGCACTTTTCATACAAATAAATGCAAAACAAAGTGCTTTACATAAGAAAGAAAATAAAATAATAATAATAAAGATTGATAATAAAGCATAATAAAGATAATAATAATAATAATAATAATAATAATAATAAAGAAAGAAGAAAAGGAAGAAAGGAGGAGGAAAAAAACAAAAAAAAAAAAAAAGGGGGCGGGGAGAGAGACATATGGTGACCTCTCACCTCCTAGGTCCTGTACTGCCCTGCTCCAGTACTACAATCTGAACCAATCTGATGTGCTGGTAGATTTTCCATATAGTTTAAGAATGGCTGCCATATCTTATAGAACATCCCACTTCTATTGTGCATCCAGTAGGTTATTTTCTCCAGGGACACACAACTATTTACTTCACTTAACCACATTTGAACTGGAAGGTGGGTGTCAGATTTCCACTGTCTTGCAATACATTTCTTTGCGATTGTCAACAGGTTTTCTGTCCGTTTCTTAGCATACTTTGTCAGTTTCAGCTTAGTTAGATTCCCTAGAAGACAAACTTCAGGGTCCAGTGGAAATGTGACCCCATGAACTGAACGGTTGGTTTCGACCAAAACCAGGTGCTTCATTGAAAAGCCTCACAGCGTATTTTTCCAATTATTGGTAAAACAAAACTCTGCATTGAGCCTGTTGTCAGACCCTAGTCTATCACAGTTCCCAATGCCTGGGGTTCAGCCATCGTGTCTGACCTGGAAGGCAGCGACACAAGTCAGTGTAAGTCCTTAGAAGTCACCAGGTGATGCAGTTATGAGGCCAAAACCTTGGTTCTGTTTAGTTTTGCATTTTTCTCTCTGTGTGTTCTTATTGTAGCCCTTCCCCTGACCCTTTCTTCTAAGCCAACCCTGTCTCTATTTGTCTAATATTTACAGTCATGGAAAAAATTATTAGACCACACCATTTCTTGTTAATTTTAATGCCTGGTACATTTGTTTGGACAAATATAATGATAACAAAAATAGCTTTTAAGAGTTTAATTTAAGAGCTGATATTTAGCCATTTTCCATAGTTTTCTTGATAATAACCAAAATCACTTCAGTTCTTACATCAATATCTATGTCATTGTACTGACAAAAACAGTGTTTTTAGGCATTTCTTGTTTTCTTTTCTGTCCGTTTAGTCACATGACACACACAGGAGTTAGTACTTGATTGCATAACCATTGTTTTTGATGACTACAGCCATAAGTCTGGCCATGCTCTCCAGCAGGGTGGTGTCATCATTTTTTCCATGACTGTATGTCTAATTAAACCAAACAGTAATCACGGCACTGTCTAAACACTGCTCAAACCATGCGGTGCATCTTTAAATGACATCTACCGCCTGCAGAGGAAAATGACACTGTAGTTTTGCATGATTTGACGGCACAGTCAAGCTTCAGTACAGTATATGACGAGTTCAAAGCCATATCTGAAAAATGCTTTGCATGCAAAACAAGATTGGAATGAGTTCATGAAAATAGCATTTACTTAATACAACCCTCCTAAAGGTATTTTTCACCAATATTACTTTGCTATTATGGCATTTAATGATTACATTTTAATGGATTTTAGTAGAATAATAAAAAAAAAAAGTTAAATATCTATAATACTGAGGAGCATTTAGTAAAGAAAATAGAAGCATATGGACATATTTATTTTACCATTTGTCACATAATCACACTCTCATTTACAGTGAATTTTCACCCAAATTTGCATAAGAAATTGCATTTTTCTGCACTTGACTGTCTTAGATTGACACTACTTTGGATAAAACAAGCATTATTTAGGTAAACGCAAATAAAGTCAATGAAGATGGAAATATGTAGACGCTGTGTAAACATACCTTTATGTTTTGTGATGTATTTGGAATTTTAATGGTTTTTGTGAGCATATTACGTTTATTTTAATGTACGTTCTAATCGTTTTAGAACTTTACCTAAATCCCAGACCATCTGTGGCTAAAATGTTCAATAACTTCTTCATCATTAATCCTAGCCACATGCTTTGAAACGTCAAGTTAAGTCCAGTTTCTCTGATTTTCCATGGAACTACACTATAGGGAATGTGTTTAAGCCCCGACAGTAGTAATGTGCAGAAATAATTCATCATAATATCTTCATTTAAGTCAGTAAATGGTTATAATTTAATAATTATAGAAAGGTTTGATGTAGACAGCTATTCATTTGGAAATCAAAAACATGTAACTACCTACAATTTTAAAAAAAACAACATTTTTTTCCTCTTTTCCTCAAAGCAAATGTAAAATTATGACTTAAAATGAACCAAAAGAAGTTGAGGTTCTCATAAATCAAACTGATACTATAGAAATACTAGTAAAGGTAAAGGTCAGGTACCATAAAAATCATTTTAGTTCTCTAAGGGTTAATAATATTATATGTGACTTTATTCTATGGTTGTTTTCCATCAGCTGTGATCGTGTTTGTCACCGTTCCTTAATACATATGTAATAATCTGTAGTTTTTTCCTCCAATATCATATACAGATCTACTTCAGAATCTTCCAGCCTGGGAAATATTTTAATGAATTTATTTCTCTGTTTATTTTTACTCACGTAGACAGCCGTAATCTCGGTTTAATCACTGTGGCTTCTGAAAATAGAAAGCGTTCCCAGTGGCTTCCTGGTGGAAATGAGACACCCGTCATTTGGAGGTCCATTTAAATCTGTCCTGACGGTAAAAGCAGATTGTGCTTCTATATTCGCTTATTAACTTTCTCCATCTCGACGTAATCCCTTAATTTAATAAATAAACATCAAAACCACTTCAGCGTGATTTTTCAATAAAATAAAAACCTCTTATTTCCTGCAGCGTTGGGACTCTATTTAATATATTTTGTCTGAGACCTCCCTTATCTTAGTGCTCCATGAGTGCACACTGCTACGTCCCTGCTTAACCTCGGTGTCATTTGCAATCATTCTCGAGTAGCCAAATAAGAATGTATATACGTTTTCCAATATCATGAAATATTCCGCAGTAATTTCCTTTGGCAGGCAACATTTAAAACGGCTGCGGCGGTAAGTATCCTGTGCCTCTGACAGGCCATGGCTCTGAGGTATTTACCCTGACAGCAACACCGCTGAGTTTCAAGACCATTCATGAGAGGTGGAGATGGAGGAGTGGGTGGGTGATACATCAAACAGGAGTCGAATGAATTTTTCCACCTACGGAGGACTAGATGGATATAAAAAGGCAAAACACACAACCAGACACAAAGATACTGTATCTAGTGGGCTTTCTGCATCTCTGAGTGTCAAACTCATTTTCTTTCAGGGGTTACATTGAGCCCAGTTTGATCTCAAGTGGGTCGGACCATCAAAATAAAAGCCTCTAAATACTGACAACTCCAAACTGCAAAAAATAAATGACAATAAATTACTAAAATATTTACATTTAATAAACTACTTTTTTACAAAAAGATGCGAATAATCTGAAAAAAATAATTTATTGAGGAAAATAAGTGCAAATTTAATAACAATATTATGCCCAAACTTATTATTTCTACATATGCATTACAGATTGAATCTACAAAGGCACAAATCATCGGGTAACAGGCAGAATATTGATAAAATGCTGGAGTTTGGAAATAAAATAAGAGGAACTTCAACAATATTATGTCTCAGCTTATTATTAACACAACCTACAGATCACAAATGCACAAAATATTTAGAAACAGGCAGAATATTGTTAAAATCACACAATTTTTTTTTTTGACATTTCAGGTTCATATTTGTTCAGGTTATTCACATTTTATTGTTAAAGGATAGTTTGTAAATGTAAATAATTTCATAATGTGATTTTTTTTCACATTAATCAAAGAAGAAAATTTGGCGTAGTCATTATATAGAGGTTATTGTGCTATTTTTTTACCTGAGATCACATGACACCCTTGACTGTTAATATCTTCAGTGTAAGTTTTGCTTCACACATTCATCCCATAGGCCAGATTGGAGCCTTTGGTGGGCCCCATGTTTGACACCCCTGCTGTATGGGATGATTCAGCTGAATGAGCTGGTCTCTTCCACAGCTCTGACAGTCGGCGTGTGTTCTTTTGCTGTTTAGTGCTAAGACAAGGCCACACACTGGTAGTTTAACCCTTTATAGGGCACTCATGGAAATACTTTCAACCTTAGTGTGTTATTGGAGGACATAACAAGACTTTATTACTTTTGTGAAATTTTTAGTTTTTATTGTTATGTAGAAAATCAAGGTCAATGAAGTTACCATATTTGGTTCCTTACCTATAAGTGGCAAAAAAAATAAAAAATCTAAGAAATAAATATAAAAAAATACAAGAAAAACACATGCAAGGTGAAAGGAACATGTATTTTAGAACATTAGAACAACACCTGTCAACATCCACATTATCCCTTTGAACATCCTTACTTACATTAGTACCATTACTTCATGGTACCTAACAAAGCAGGTACACTCTCTGTTCATGCAGAGGTGGACCTTACAGACCCTGTAGACCACATTGGACCTGAGATTATTGCCTCATTGTCCTTACTATAACTGTTGCTGTCATTGTCTGGTAATGTGTGCAGAAATGACCAAAAATAGTCACTTGCCCCATAAAGGGTTACGAATAAAACAATTAGGCTCTGCTGACTTAAGAACATACACTGACACTCATTGTTCTCTCACCCCTGCAAAATGAATTAAATTGGATTCAGATAGTAATTGACCCGAGTTAACTCATACCCTTGAGCTGCAGCCGGAGTCAGTTTTTCGTCCTGACCAGCATGAAATCAACTCCGTGCGGCAAACTAACAAGATTACATGAAGCTCTGCAGTTGTCAGATTGATCCAATCGACAGCGCCAGGCTCAGGCTTTTTGGCTTTTAGCACTGTAACAAAGTGGTACATATCTGATCACGCTTGACTTTTTTAGAAAAAAAAAAACCTCTGTGTCACGCTGACATTCAGACAAATAAACATGACACATACTGTATATCCTTCAATAGTGACTATGAGAGGACAGCGCCATCAGTCGAGAAAATCCTCCGATTGTCTCAGAGGAAGGAGGGGAAAGGTTAGTAAAAGATGGAAATAAATATAAGCCTGTGTGACCGAAGAGGAAAATGAAGAGCAAGTGGATTAGCACGGTGGTATTTCTTCTGCTCTTATGGCCTTTCTTGATTAGCAGAGTTGACCCCATTAACTCCTGGGACCACTCGTGTGTGTTTTGGCCTCAAGTAGACAGACGTACACACTCACTTATACACAGTGAACATCCACAAGACATCTGCTCCTCCATCTTTAAGCAAACACAGTGAAATAATTGAAACTAGACTCCTATTAGTATTATTATTATTGTCTCTTTTCTACTAACTTAGTCAGCTCTGCCAGATGGAAAACAGAAAAGATGGGAAGTAACATATCAGAGGCGCTAAATGATGTTATTTTGAGGGGAATTGTTGTACGCAGGGTTGAGGGCAGATGTTTTCATGATTGGCTGCTGATGGGAAGAGATGGTTTTTAACCCATAAAGGTCCAGAGCTACTTTTGTGTCAGTTCCCAAATGAAAGATTCTCTATATCTAACCTTTCTCAAGTGATTTATCACTATTTACTATAATATTATCCTCTGTATTATGCATTTTATCACGAATAATCATGTATTTTCCATTATTTAATTTACTGATCATGTAGATGTTCATTTAAGCTAGATTAAAGTTGAGGGTTATATCAAAAGCAGAGAAAACTGCAGAAAAGGTGACTTTTTCAGTAAAATATATCATAAATTGAACATAAAACAAGTATTTCCATCCACTGTTATTGATCCAACTGGTGAATCTACTAGTTTTGTATAAGATGACGGTGTTTCCACGGTAACTATGGAGCCTCTGAACGTCCAAATGGGTCACATCTGATGACCATGAAAAGAT
>JAPQRQ010000017.1:13159561-13171147 GCA_037367365.1 Apogon talboti
TTGCTTATATTGGAAACATCATGATGCAACAGTTTTTTCAGATGCATTCTTAAAAAAATATTATGGAATGTCATTTGTGGTGGACAATTGTTTCTTTTTTTTTTTTGGTATAAAGCTGTGAATTTCTTGTCCTCATACAGTACATGGACAGTGGGTCCTAGGAGGTTAAAGCTGAGAAACTGCATTTTATCTTAATTATTTACATGTATCGATAGGATTAGTGGATCAACAGATATTAAACATTTTACATCAGTAGATGCTTTTGTTTTCCAGTGGATGTTTGGGTCTTTATGGGTTAATACAGAAAAAGTCCACAACTGACTGCGAATGCACTGGTTAATATGTACACCAACCCATCTTTTTCTAATTGTTGCTATTGCGTAAATCTGCTGGATTTTATGTATCCGTCATGAAACCTCCTGTGTTTTGAGAAGACACAAAACAAAAAAAAAATCTGTTGACTTAGGTTGGGAGCATCTCGTTGTCATTAGCAGAATCAGTTCAGAAGGCAAACATTTTGTTACAAAGAGTTTTTGTTTGATCTTGCATGAATGTTTTATCATCACCAAACCGCTCATTATTTTCTGGGTAAAGCGTTGTCCTACTACACTCCTGACAGTTGTTGTTGACGCTGTGCTGCTGACATTTAGCAGTCAGTGTCTCCTGGTGGAGGTGGAGGGAGTCTGAGGACAGAGCAGCTGCAGCAGAGCACATATCCTGGGGCAATGCAGTCCCTAAACTCAGTGAAGCACAGTCAAATGTTAGAACACCTGTCCTCAGAATAGAAAATTTATGAGCTGGAGGAAATGGCGCTGTTGTGTTTTTATCACCTTTAAGTGTCTTTTATGTAACTGACCTTTAACAATTTACCAAGACACATTGCTATACAAAGAATTTGGTGATACTACTAACTTATATTATCGATCAGCTATTGCAGGGGTATTAAACTCATTTTAGTTCAGGGGCCACATACAGCGCAATATGATCACAAGTGGGCCGCACCAGTAAAATAATACCAATCAAAAAAGGAAAATTACATTATGAAAGTGTTTACATCTACAAATTATCCTTTAATGTATCCTAAAATGCTAATAACATGAACAACCTGGAATTTCTTGAGAAAAATAAGAGCAATTTTAATAATAATGTACCTCAGTTTATCATTTACACGTGTACATTACAACTTATAGATCACAGTGGATCTATAAAGGCACAAAGGTAGTAACAGGCATAATATTGTTAAAATTCCACAATTTAAGACAGTTCACGTTCGTATTTGTTGGGGTTATTCAAATTCTGTGTACTTTTTTACACTAAAACAAAAAGAAAAGTTTGGAGTTGTCATTATTTATAGGTTATTATGATGTATGATGCGTTTTACTGGTCTGACCCACTTGTCTGTGTGTGGAACCTGAACTAAAATGACTTTAACACCCTTGATAGTTAATATTCCAGTGTAATTTCTGCATTTCATCCCACATATAAATATCTCCCCTATCCAAGCTGTAATATATTCAACATGTACATAACAGCTGTATATCTTATCTTAATTTAATTTCTTTTTTGATTTGTAAGTTACATTTCTATATTTCCTGTCTTTTATCTATTCACTGTACTGACTGAATGCTCTTTTTACTATTTGCTGTTGTAAATGTGGAATTTCCCCCTATGGGACTAATAAAGGAATATCTTATCTTATCACATGGGCCGACTTGGAGCCTTTGGCGGGCCAGATTTGGCCCACGGACCGCATGTTTGACACCCTTGCTCTATTGGATTCCCAAAACTGCACTGAAATAGATCTATTGTACGACAAAAATATCACCTTTGGAGTTTGCACAAGTACAATAAAAAGCACAGCTGCCTCACACAATGAAACCATCGTACATTAATTATCTCTGATGCCACAATATTTTGTCCTTGTTAGAAGCACACGGGGAAAATTATACTCCTCATTTCTGTCATGCTGGAGACTAAAATTTGAATTGACCAGACTGTTTCAGACAGAGAAGAGAGCTTAATCCACAGGAGACAGGTGCAGACAAAGGATCCTGTTTGAACGGAGGTGTTTGTTTGCATGGCAGTTAGTCCACCTGTTGGACTGAAAGCATGTAAGTGTTTGCATGACGGTTCTGTTGGAAGACTTGTAGGATTCTTTTCACGTGTTACAAAGACGGGGCTTATTTTCACAGTTTTCCTTCTTGCCACAGTTTAACCTGTTACAAAACCATTGTGTAAGACACTCGTGCGGTTGAGTCGAGGGTAAAGTACATTCAAACATTTACCAGTCTGTGACATGCTGTTCTTTTAACCCATAAAGACCCAGCGCTACTTTTGTGGCAGTTCCCAAATGAAATATTCTCTGTATTCAACCTTTCTCAAGTGATTTATCACTATTTATTATAATATTATCCTCTGTATTTTGCATTTTTCAATGTAAATCATGTATTTTCCTATATTTAATTCACAGATCATATAGATGTTCATTAAAGTAAATTTAAAGGTTATTTTTATCAAAACAGAGAAAACTGAAGAAAAAATTACTTTTCCAGCAAATATATTAATAACTCAATGTAAAAACAAGTGTCTCCATCCACTGTCCTTTGCCAAACCACATGGGTTTTACTGGTGACTCAATGAACATGTTTACATGCGCACTAATACTTCGATCATTATCCGATTTCTGGAGTTGTCAGATTATTCAAGTGATCGTGTAAACAGTATAATGTGATTATGAGGAATCAAATTAACGAACCTGGATTTCTAACAAAAATAACAGCATATCTGTTAATCCAATTTACTTTATTTATATATTTACATATGTGAATCTGTAAAAATTTATTAAATCATAGAAAATGGAAGTGACATATAGAGCAGGCGACAATATTAGGAAGTTTGAGTCTATGTCACTATGCACATATGTACTCCAAAGGAAATCCATTAACAGACTCAAACATCTAACAGGGTTTTATAATTGCGTTTCTGAAGTGCATGTAAAGGCATGAGATCTGATTATTACAATTATCTGATTACTTCCAGTCATTGGACTTTCATGGTCATGTAAACAGGATCAGTGTTTCAGAGGATGACAGTGTTTCCACGTTCACTACGGAGCCTCTGAACGTCCAAATGGGTCAAATCTGATGACCACAACTGTATTTTACATCAATTATTTACACGTATTGATAGGATTAGTGGATCAATAGGTATTAAATATTTTAGATCAGTCCATGCTTTTGGTCACCAGCGGCTGTTTGGGTCTTTATGGGTTAATTATTCTTAGAAATATTTCATTTATTTTTTGAGTAGACTTTTATAGGAGCAGTAAGATAAAACTCATCTCAGCTTTTCTTAAAAGGCTGTTTGTCGACCAGATGATATGTTCTGCGTAATGCATGAACTGACAAAGGTCATGATGATATAGTGTCCAAGAGTTTTGTTGAAGTCACTTAAAAAAAAATAGTAATTGCAAAATGGATGAGTTTAATGTGTGCACAGTCCACATAATGGACTTCAGTGACCAAACATGATGTTTGCATGTTTCACTCAAATGACTCCACATATTCTATTACATCTTTAATCAGTCCTGCACAATAGCGTTGCTTCGAGGGCACTGATTAACAGGTCTGGCTGGCAATGTAACTCAAATTATAAATGCATTGCAGTATGTAATCACTTTTAAATGTCAGGATGTAGGTGCTAGTCCAAACACACACCAACACTGCACGTGACGTATGCTCACATTTTACAACAGATGTTAGCGGAAAACACTGTAACCAACGGTTTAACAGCATGTAACCCATTTACCGCCGCCTCATTTACATCAACAGCTGCGTGGTTATTGTTGTTGAATAAACTGCCCATACGTAAGAACAGCAGAAGAGGGGGAACAAGGCACCGGGGTCCGCTGGGAGCTGGGGCCAGTGTCTAGATTAAAGGGAGATCCTCTTAGAGTCATCATGCAGACAGGATATTCTGTCTTGTTCCCTCCTCCCCACAACATCTCCTCTGAGACCACTGATTTAGCTGGCAGCAGGCTATAGCTGGGATCCTCTTTGTCCAGATGCGCAGACACATACACAACTGAAACAAACCCCAATTGAATACATCCATGCCACTACACAAAGGAACAATAGCTGGTCCCTAGTGAGCATGAGGAAGTGAGACCGTCAGATTTTGTTGTCATATCTTTGTCTTACATGACGAGCTATTAAGGCTAACAACTAGCTTCGAGCTGCTGAGGGTATGCACACACACACATAGTCACACACGCAGCCAGACAAGACCTCAGTAGATATATTGTACAACAGTGGCTGGAGTTTCCCTAGTAACAGCGTTTAGTTTCACACTTTCTGAAATGCAAGCCCTCATGAATATACATCCACCCAGCATATGGCCATAACATCTCCCTCTTCTCGCACACCAGCAACCTGACAGGCACAGCCTTCAGTCACACACACACATAATACAGAACATACTGCACAAACTCATCCGCACACACTTACAATGTCATGTCAGACGGCTGAGGCTTCTCCTCAAGCTAACAATGTGGTGTGCATTAGCAGCCTGGAGTGCGCACACACACACACACACACACACACACACACACACACACACACACGCACACACACACACACACACACACACACACACACACACTCAAGTAAATCTTTCTGTGAGGCCTATTAGTCACAGACCACAAACACACATACAAACTCTAACACAAGCTGCCCCAGTACCCTGATTCTAAAAACTCACAGGGGATGTCTGATGCACACATGCACACAGACATGCACAATTGCCCACCTGGGGCAGCCTCAATTTAACATGGAGTCGGTAGAAAATGCACTAAAAAGACAGAATCCTCATCTGAGTGTGAAACAAAAGAACATCACTGAGGAAAAAAAAACAAAAAAAAAACAATACCAGCATCTGGAACAGAAGCTTATTATCAAGAATTACTGATTATGAAAATTTAAATTTCCAAACAAACACTAAAAAATCCATTAGAAAAATAATCCTGCATTGTGATCTGTTTTGTAAATCTGTCCAAATAGCTTTGGAATATGATATCAGTGAGGATTTTTCCTGCGAATGGACAGAACATCCTATCATTTTTCGACAGTAAAGCAATACAGTGCAACAAGAGGGAAACAGCATCCGACATATGGCACAGAATTAGACTGTAAGAAGAAAACAGGAGAATAAATGTGTCAATATATTCACAACAAAGCCAATAGCGAGTATTTGGGTCAATAGCTGTAAGAAATCTTCTTAGGGTATATTTGTGAGATTCAAGGGCATATTAGTCCAGATTTTGATGTGAAAAAATGTCTGTGGGGGGGGTAATGCTGCAACATCTGCACCCTCACACACACACACACACGTAGACACACACAGATTCATTGAGCTTGTCTGATGAAAAAGAAAAAAGCATCACCTACACCAAGCTGTGCAACACAAAGAAATCAGTCCCACACATGTTAGAGCTGCACATTGTTTTTCCTGCATCCTCTACCTCCCTTCCTCCCACTCTCTCCCTAACGCACACATTAATACACAAAAATACACTCCAAACTCTTTGTCTGTCCCTCCTCTCTGGTTTAATTGTAAGCTGCAGGAGACACACAAGGCTAAAACCATCATCACAACCAAAGGTGAAGATTAAAGCAGACAAGCTGTTTACTGTCAATATATAACATCCGCACACTCTCTTCAGCTCCAATAACAAGCAAATTGACTTTTATGCATGATCGAAATGAATCCCACTGTGAAGAGGCTAAACAAAGACAGACGACAACACAAAGCATGACTATACATCTGCACGGTGGTTACTGCAGATGTCATAAAGCTATGAAACAAAAAAAAATAGTAGAGTTGGCTGAGTAGTGAGTAGATTGATCCAACTGTCACTGATACTACAGCAGATCACACACCACAGTATAACAAGCCACGTTCTGACTCTTGGAGTTGAGAGATACGACCACTGCAGACTAATAGAACACAGGTGTCAAAACCCACTGGCGTGCCTCCTCTTGATAAGTACTATAGAGACCCTGTTGTTCAAAGGTGGGCTGACATAAGTTTACCAATGCTAATTAATGCTTCTGTGAAACAGGAAAACACTGATAAATCTCAATATCTGTGAATTCCCGAGCAGGATAAAACCCACACTGGGCATTGCCGCCTGGGGCCAAAGACTGTATAAATCTGTTGACTCTATACAGCTGCCTATACAGTAGCTCCTGGATCCGTTATGGATTTTTCATAAAGTCTTTATGGCTTGGATGCAGATGACCATTTCACAGCCTCCAAATACTGTGGAGATATATGAAGCCTATTTGGCTTAAGGCAGGTCAGGAGGCACTAGAGCATCAATAATTCATATATGCTTGTGTGTGTGTGTGTGTGTGTGTGTGAATGCTTGTGGGTGAGTGTGAACAAATGTGGGATGATGTGTTTGTGTACTGTGTGAGGTTTTCTATGTAATCTACACATGGTTCAGTTGTGAACTAAAACAACACCTGCTGGACCAAGTGGTTATTTTCATATTTCAACCTCCATTTATTTTGAACCAAAAAGAGATCAGGGTTAAATCCACTAAACTTAAATACAAAAATAAGAGACTCAAATTGAAATCAATATATGAATACAATTTACACATACATCCAGTGCTGTGGAGCAGGATGACAGCATTGTGAAATGGCAATACTCTTGATATGGCAAAAGGGGAGCTTGAACAAGCCAAATGGTTTGTTTAGGCAACTGCGTAGCCAGCTGGAACTGTCAGGGTCTATGAGTTAGTGGCTTAAGGTTCCGATCTGTGTTATGGTCAGTCCCGGTCTTAAAGCTAACAGTAAAAAAATAGAAGGGAGACTTTTCCAGAGCCATCCCAGATCCTATCTTTCATCTTTCCCCTCATCTCTCCCTCTCCCGGTCTCACCGTCTGGTCTGCCGCAGCAGACGCTCTATGCAGAGAAGGGGCCCATTCCATTATCCCCAGAAATTAAACAGAAAACCAAACCAAGCCGTGTGCGCTATGTG
This sequence comes from Apogon talboti, assembly GCA_037367365.1. Classification (NCBI taxonomy): domain Eukaryota; kingdom Metazoa; phylum Chordata; class Actinopteri; order Kurtiformes; family Apogonidae; genus Apogon; species Apogon talboti. Next base: position 13,166,606 of record JAPQRQ010000017.1, read on the forward strand.
GGGGTTGTAAAGGTGATTTTTCTGTTCGGGGCAATGGGTTTTGTAGAAATCGTGTCCCACGCTGCACGAATTCTAATCTGAAGGGGCGTTGTCTGTTTATATGGCCGCTCTCTTTCAGTTTTCAACACTCTGCAATTTGATGGAAATTCCACAGTGCGCCTTTGGTCCAGACGCAGCCCGGGGTCCATCTGTGACATACAGATAGTCCAAAACCAACAGGTCCTTGTATGTGTGTGCGTCTGTGTGCTTGGGTGCGTGTGCGCGAGTTGGGTTGTATGTGCGCGCCTATGCGTCCGTGCGCTTTGGCGAGAGGAGGCGGCGGAGAGAGAGGGTTGGAGGAGGGGGATATCAAACGGAATCCCTGATCACTCCTTGCCCCCGTTAACCAAAGACAGCTCTTTGAGAATTCCACTGGCGTCCACTCGCCTCCTTTCTCGGATCATGTCCTCTAGGCTGCGAAAGACCAGTGTGTGCACCCCGCTGCCGGACAGATGCACTTTGAGGAAATACTGCTGCTCCGCTGAGTGCGCCTCTCCCCCGGCTTTGAACTCACGTTTCCCAAAGCGGCACCAGGCTGCGAAACTTTCCGAGTTGGTCCAGCATATCTCCTCGCTGCTGAGGCCCAGGTGTCCCACTGCGTTCTGCATCACTAGGTCAGGGGGAAGCGGTCGGTACCGGTACCGATTGTTGACTATCCTTCCGTGACGGCCGTTGCTGAGCTCAAGCAGGCTGTCCTTGCGGATTTCCCCCTTGTGCAGGTGAATGACCTGGTCATCCTGCTCGTAAATGGCCCAATGGGGGGCTTGCGCGGTGGCCACCAGCTCCAGCAGGTCCCCCGGTTTGCACATAGTCAGCAAAGTTTTGGCCGAGTACACATTCAAGTCCTCGTTCTCCCGGAGCTTGGAGAAGATGCATTCCTGGGAGCAGAACGCTGAGTACTCCACCTCGCTGAACGAGAAGGGTCCCTCCTCGGCCGGGCTGTGGTCCTTGGTGAAGCCGCAGTCGGACGGAGTGCGGTCGTCCACCTCCTCCTCTTCGTCAGAGAAGAAATAGGCGACGCCGACCCGTAGCTCGTCCTTCTCCAGCCCGGACGGATCCCCCGTGGGCAGCTCGCTGTAGTTGAGGTGGGTGATCCGATCCAGTTGATTTCCCATCAATGACCTGGCAAGGCAGAGGCATGGACTGCGGTGTCTGAGGGATGGGGAAGAGGGAGACAGATGGGAGGCAGATAGAGAGGAGGAGAGGGTGTCAGAGGCGAGTTAGTAAATATATTCATCATTACAGGACAATACACATCATGCACCAGCGTCTGTTCCCAATAACATCCCTTTGGAGTACAGATAAAGGGAAGATACCACTTCTCAGTGGAGCTACAAGAGCTCTGTTGTGTTATTGAGCCGAAAGAGTACACTAACACAATCAATGATCCACTGCCCCTTGCTCCCTTCACACCCATTAGTCAATCATTAATTCCACTGGAATGTACAAAGAGCTGGTGGTTCCCACACAGATAAGCGAGGAAAAGAAAAGAAGGCAGACAGCTTGGAGATTCAGACTTCAGTCTTGGGTCTTTACGCGTGGCGCAAAATGTAAAAAGACCTGGAGGAGGAGGTGGAAGCAGATACCTGTGCGCTCCCCGGGCAGATGGTTAAATATCCATATGGTCCATTAGAACAGCAGGCAACACCGGCCCCCTGTTCTCCTTTTTCTGGTCTTCTTTCCCTTTTCTTCTCACACTTTTCTGTCACTCTTCCCTCGCGCACTCGGCGCTCCGGCTGTCGTGCGTCCTACTACTTCCCCGCTCTCAGCACCAGCTCCATTTAAGTACCAAGGAGAGCTCCGCCTCGGCCGGCGCGCCCCGCCCACAGTCCCTTCCATTGGACCAGATTCACGATTCCATTAGGAACGAATCAATAGGAACAGACGAAGGATGTGCCCGTCAGTGGGATGAGCCAGTCGGGTGCGCGCAGGGCGGCTGGCGGCGATAGGCGGCTGTTACCGTGGCATGGTGTTTGTTGTCAGAGCTGTGGAATTCTCTACATGATCAGCTAAGTCTGTATGAGTTCAAGGCAACGGTGATTTAAAAAAAAAAAAAAAAAGCTGCATATCTCAAGTCAGAGCTCACGAGGAAGGCTTAGTATCGACTTTTTATTGCACTTCAGTGTGATGTAAACCTTTCTCTCCACATACTTCTAAGAGGGGCTTCCCTATTTTGTGCACACTGTTGCTGGTAGAAATGACAGTGTGTTCCCAGCTTCATGAATACATCAGGCTCTGTCCTTCAGGGTCCCATGTGTAACTTGTAAATTCTTAGCACCTGCTCCACCATAGCTCCACTACTACATCTACTGCACGACTATGGGCATCAATTGTTCTCTCATCTGTCAGAGTATGTTTGTGCCTGGTGGAGACCAAAGGGAGGGGAGGGGATGGGGAGGGGAGGGGCTGGAGGCAGGTGTATGTTTGTGTGCAACCAAACAAAAAAGGTCTACAGGGAGATTAATACAAACTATAAAATTCCACATGAGCTACAAATTTCAGCTTGTGCTTCACTTTTGCAAGGAGGGTAATATACTGTATATTTCCATACTACATCCATAAAATAAGTGTAAATACATTTATGTCATCTCAATATACAGACTCTCAGATAAGTGTAGCCATCTTGCTGTTTATATCAGATCCTTCTCAGTGGAGTGCTTTCTCTATCTACCTCCACATTGGAAATCTATTTTTTTCTTCCTTTTTTTTAAAATGGCAGCATCCTGAGAGCTCCTCGGAGTATCTCTCTTTTTCTCCCCCAGATGGTTGGAGATAGCAGCTCTCCAGTTGGTGACATAGAACGCTCCTGGGTCTTTGTTTCCACTGGTGACAGGCAGAGCGGATGGTGGCTTTTCAATAGGTGAGATATGATTGTACAGGTTTACACACTCTCTCCTGCACACACACACACATGCACGTACACACACACGGATGACAAACACAAACAGCCACAAGTGTGTCCCTCTGTGTATTCACATGTGAGAGCAGGACATCTGATAAATCACATATTAGTTTGTTTACAGTAGAGCGGCAAATGGGGCGGTACAATAGCACGCGCACAAGGTATTATGGGTAGGAATGTCACAATATTGAAGCTTCAGTTCAACATTATTATTGTCTATTCTGTCAACCTTATTCCACCACTGCAGTGTAAATGTAATAATAGATTCCTCCTTTAATCCTCATTTAATGAATTAAAAAAAGAAGAAAAACCATATTGGATCGGAAGTTTGGAATATGTAAAATTTAATGTTATATATATCTGTTCCTCTGTCTGCCTTTTGTAAATAAAAATGGGCCATGACAGACTTAACTACTGAAATTGGAGTTTAAATAGTATTATCTCTTCTGTTAACCCTATTTCACCACTGTATAAGTCTAATAATACTTTGGTTATTCATGCATATACATTTAATTAAGAAGAAGAACCATATTGTGATGGAAGTTTGAAACACATAATATTGAATATATGTTATGTAGAAATGTGTTCTTCTCTCTGCCTGTTGTAAATAAAAATTGGCCATAACAGACAATTTTAAATACTGAAATTTGAGTTTATGACGAATACTTATGATTGTAAATATTATTATCTACTCTGTTAACCTTATTCCACTTCTGTAGTATAAGTCTAATAATAGTTTATTATATTATTCACATTCACATTTATTGGAATGAGAGTTTGAAACACATACAATTAAGTACACTTCAGTTTGTCTTTCTGCCTTTTGTAAAAAAAATAAAAATGTCCATAACAGACAGAATTAAACACATAAATCACCAGAATTCACATCACATATCAGTCACAGTATTAGTTTGTTTTCAATAGAGCTGCAAATCCGCAAGGTATCATGGGTAGGAATGTCACAATGTTGAAATTCGAGTTCCTGATTAATAATTTTGATTAACAATATTATAGTTTATTAGGTTAACCTTATTATAACACTGTAGTATAAGCCTAATAATAGTTTAATTGTGCACGCCTAAAGAAGAAGAGCCATTTATTGTAATGGAAGTTCAGAACATATAAAATCAAATATACTTCAGTTCTTTTCTCTGCCTTTTGTGAGGCCAAATTGTCCCTGACAGATAGAATTAAACACATGAAGCCATTTACTGAAAAACTCAACCAAGTTACAAAACAAAAACAAAGCAAACCACATACCATGGCCAAAAGAAATCAGCAGGATATGAACCCAAACACACAAAACCAATTACAGAAATATTGAACCAAGGTACAAAATCCAAATATGCTGTGATGCTGATTCTCCATTGAACAGATTCAAGATTCAAAGTGTTTATTGTCATATAACCATTTTGTAAGGTACAATGCAGGCTAATGAAAGTCTTATTTTGCCATACACCCAGAGTACCGACAATAGAAAGACAAAAAAAGAGTAACAAAACTAAAATAAGCAAATATAAAAAAAGTGTAAATATGTGTGTATGAAAAATAAGATTCTATAAAGTTATATATGTACAAATAATAATAAAATTATAGTATGT
>JAPQRQ010000017.1:13177633-13192495 GCA_037367365.1 Apogon talboti
GATTCACCAGTAAAACCCATGGAGCTGGATCAATGACAGTGGATGGAGACACTTGGTTTATGTTCAGTTAATGATATTTTTACTGAAAAAGTCACTTTTTCTTCAATTTTCTCTGTTTCTGGTATAATAACATCAACTTCATTCTGAATTTTAATGAACATCTACATGATTAGTAAATTAAATATAGGAAAATACAGGATTTTCACTGGAAAATTTTCAAAATGCAGAGGAGAATATTGGAATAAATGATGATAAATCACTCAAGAAAGGTTTAATGAGGAGAAAAATTTATTTGGGAACTGACACAAAAGTAGCACTGGGTCTTTATGGGTTAAATACATCCTGTTGGCAGTAAGTTAAGTTTATTTCCCCTCTCATGTCTCTGTCAATACTGTTAATTTGGATTTTTTTTTTTTTTTGCAAGAACAATTGAACACTAGCCTAAATCATAGCATAAACACCCAGATAAATGGCAATAAATCCCACTGGATCTTAATGAGTCTGTTCCAGCATATTAATTGTGCCATAAATAGAAGATGTTTGCCGGAGGAGGGAGACATTTGTAAATGATGCTTAGATTGTCATTAGAAAACACTGCAAATGAAAAGATGCAAAAGGTTTACTTCTTGTTTTGGAAAGTTCAAAAACAACCCGACCATGCTTGCCTAAAGTTCCTGTTTTCTAACAGTATAGTTTTAATAGAGGCATCCAGTAATATCTAAGCTGTACAGTCTTTCATTGGCTTAAAGACCCTGGTGCATGTCCAGGCAGTCACATATGGCATCAAGCTGTCCCAAGACATCTTGCAATTCAACAAGGAAAGAATTGGAATAGTTCAGTCACGAAATGTTCCTTTTGCCAATATGGAGGATTGAATTGGCAAAGTGCTTCTGTATAACATGGGTTCCAAAAAGTCTCATCCATCCTCCAAATACAGCTGGTGCTCCCATTGTGATACGTAACAACTTCATCTGTTGTGCTGTGTTCGTCTAAAGCAACAATGTCCAATATAGGAAGAGTGATCAAAATGTTTGATGTCTTTCCTGACATGGAATTTACAAAGCAAGCTTATGACATCTGTTTTGCATAATACGTTTGCAGCATTTTATCTAAGGCACAGGTGTCAAACATAAGGCCCGTGGACCAAAACCGGCCCTCCAAAGGGTTCAGTCAGGGCCCCCCAGGATGAATTTGCAAAGATTAAGATCAAGTTGTATAGATTACGAAGCTAAATTCTATATTTTTCAATTCCAGACGCCTGTTACTAAATGTTCTGTGTATTTGTCGATCCACAGTGGTCTGTTAATTGTAATGCACAGGAGTAAATATAAGCTGAGGCACAATATGATCAAATTTGCTGTTATTTTTCATTTAGAAAATTCAGGTTGCTCATGGAAGTTCAGGTTGTTCACTTTTTTTTTTTTTTTTTGAGGATAGTTTGTAAATGTAATAGTTTTTTGTGCTAAAAGAAAAAATGAAATTGTCATTATTGCTAAGTTATTATACTATTATTGTACTGGTCCGGCCCACTTGAGGTCACATTGAGTGTATGTGGCCCCTGAACTACAATGAGTGTGACATCACTGATCTATGAGGAACGACTTAAATTACTATTTCAATCACAAATAAACGCTCACGTCAAGTATTAGCAATCATATTGGTTATATGATTGTAGCGACAGATTGTAAATCACTTGAACTCTTGACATTTCTGATGGTATGTTTATGTCCTGTGTGTGTGTATATGTGGTCACAGGTCTTTGTATGTGTGTGTCGGGTTACGTTCCAACTCCATCTGTCTTCTATTGAAAAGCGGCCCTTCCGTCAGGTCTTATCAGCTCTCCTCAGACTCGGACAGACTCATTCAGTAGCCCCCTCGTCTGACACATTTGAAGCCCATCGATGTGGCCATGAATGTTAACTCTGGCAGATTCAACTCCTCTCCATCTCCAACTTATTGCCGCCCCGCTACAGCCCCTCTTCCCCCGTGAAAAGGCCTGCCCCTTTCACCACGCTGAATCTATTACGCTGTACGGAACTGACACAACACAATCGCAGCTCTGTGTGATCCTGTTTGGCAAAAATTACAGTGTGAATGTCCGATGTGCTGAGTTGACAGAGAGTTGTAACTCAATGAGAAGTGCATTTGCACAAGTCAGGTATGATTCTGTTCACCAAATATGATTAACTGCTGCCAGCGTGACCTATAATCTGGATTTTTTTTTTGGTTTGTCATTTCACCCCCTGCAGGTGTGTAATAGCAATTTTTGTGCTTGTCAATAGAATTATGGGAAAAGAAACAAACATAGTACAGCGGCCTGAAATGGGATTACATTTGCAAACAGGGGCCACATTGCTTGAAATTATAATTACTGTATGTGATATTCAAGATTCAAGAGTCAAAGTGTTTTATTGTCATGTGTACAGTCAAAAAAAAAACAGGTTTCCATGTACAATTAAAATCTTACTCTGATGTCCACACTGAATGCCAAGAGAATTTAAGATGTATAGAAATGGAATAATTCAACTAGGAAGAATGAGTGTAAAATATAAACTACTATTACTAAGAGAAATGTATATATTTACATAAATGTGCAATATACAGGTATTAGTGCAAACTGAGATAAATGATGTTAAATGTGCACAAACAGTCAGAAAAATTATTTGTTAAATGTGCAAAAACTGTCCCAGATAAGTGATGTTAAATATGCAAAAACTGTCCCGATAAATATGTTAAATGTGCAAAAACTGTTCCAGATAAATGATATGTTAAATGTGCAAAAACTGTTCCAGATAAATAATGTTAAATGTGCAAAAACTATCCAAGATAAATGTTAAATGTGCAAAAACTGTTCCAGATAAATAATGTTAAATGTGCAAAAACTATCCAAGATAAATGTTAAATGTGCAAAAACTGTCCAAGATGAACAGTATTATACATGTGCAATTGTCGAGTATAAGGTGCATAAACAATATCACAGTTGAAAATGTAACTGTAAATTTTAAATATCGGTACATATTAAAATATACACATGGTTTGTTAGAGGTAAATCATTTTTTGGAAGTTGTGGGTGTATTTTAGTGTTGATCATTTCACCTTCTCCTGTTTAAGAGGAACAGCATGTTCTGCTTTTTAGACATTATGCATTCTAGCTTCAAAGACAGACAGTCTACATCATAAAAATGCACAGCAGCGTATGTTTATTTGGCTAAACGCAAAATATGTTTCTTTTTTTTTTCTGATGTGAATACTCAGATAAAATAATAACTGTGAAGAACGCAAGTAAACAAAGGAGAGAACAGCTTGGAGATAAATACAAAAATTGGGAAAAGAACAAAGACAAAATAACACACACACACAAAGGACATCACATAAAAGTCATAGTATGGGGTGGTGAAAATGAAGGATTTAATGAGATGAGTAAATGCTCCAAAATTCACTCTCTATTAACGTATATAACTATTGACCCTCTATGGTAGGAATTATTTTACCAGTGCTGCAGTATGTCATAAGGGCAGAAATGGGAAGAAAAATAGGCTATTGTAGCACTCAAATTGTAATGTATCCCATTTAAATAAACAAATAAATAACTATTTACAGTAAAATACTGTAGATCACTGAGAGTATACACATTTAAACAAACTTCAGTCATTAAAAATGCAATGAAAAACATAACAGTTACACTAAAACTGAGGAAGGGATACTTTTCTGGCCAGTGTGGGTGTCTTTTCCGTTATGTTGCCATGGTGCGTCCATTTGTCATCCTGTTACAGACTCTAACTCAATACTTATGGAATCTGACAGAGCCTTTAATTTCAGCAGCGAAGGTGAACTTTGTGTTCTTTCAATATACCTGTAGATTCAGGCGATACATACTTACCACGCTGATGGTAATGGTTCAAGTAAAGCTTTTTATGCCATTAACTGTATGGATTCATGTCGGTTATTATGAGCAAATTATATACTGTGCTTTTGAGCTGTATTTTGAGCAGTACTATATTATCTAAATGCACAATACCAAAAATGTTTCAGTGGGATTCCATTATGGTACAGTTTTGCTTCAGGGAATAATTTACATCTCAACTATTATCCATTATACAATTATGGAATAAATTACATTAAACAATTAGAAATGCCACATTATTCTACTGGTGGTGTGAATTTTTTCGATGTCAAAAAATGGAATGAAAAGAGTTTTTAGGGCAGTTTAGAGTGAAAATGGAGCTGAACAATGTGTCAAGTTGTTAACGTGTTCTTTTATTGGAAGCTCCAAGGATGAGTGGACGTACCTCGGTCTCAATTTAACAAAATTTATTCTGGTCACAGGTAAAGCATATGCTGAGCTGAGGTCCCATCAAGAATGAGTCCTGATCCTAGGGCGAGGTTACAATTATCTTCTTAGGCTCCAGCCTCGAACAATGGGGTTAGACTTTTGATAACGCAGGCTCAGGCTCCAGTTTAAACTAGTTTGGGTAATAAATTCCAATGTAAGCTGCACCAACCATCAGCTCACATCTGTTCCCTATGTGTAGTAATTTTATGTGTGTCTGTTGTTTCTTAGGTGTGTATCTACTTAACAATACATTGTTTCTATGGTTACAAATATTTTCTATTCTAAATGCATATATACCATAGTAAAATAATACTTCAAAAGGCAGCAGTAAAGCAGTAGAAGTCATTTTACTTCAGGGGCCACATAATAACCTAATATGATCTCAACTGGACCAGACCAGTAAAATAATAACACAATAACCTATAAATGATGTCAACTCCAAACTTTTCTCTATGATTTAGAGTGAAAGAAGTAAAATTACATTAACCCATAAAGACCCAGTGCTACTTTGAATGAGTTTTTCTCTCTATTTAAACTTTCTTAAGCAGTTTATCACTACTTACTTTAATATTTTTTAAATAAAAGACAAAATATTATTATTACTGTTATTATTATACTTTGGATCTTTGTCATTTATCTCTGTCATTTTGTCACATCATAATATTGGATGTGAAACTGTTTATTGACTGACTGACTGAAATAATGAAGTATGAAGGGTCAAGAGGAAAGGATGCATGGGGTTGAAGGGGTGAGGGTGATGGGATGGATGACATTAGGGATGGGGGTACATCTCTGGGAATTTCAGGTTACTTAGTACCATGGTTGCTGTAATGAGAGGAGAGGAAACAGGAAGAAGGGGCAGCGGTTGGAGGGTGGGAAGGGGTTGAGAAGTGAGACAAAACTATATTTGGAAGCACAGGAAATAGGAAATTAGATTATGTGAGGTGTGGTCTTTGTTCCTGAGCCTGCGTTAATAACTTCATTAAAAGAAATAGAAGCAGATAATGTGAATTAACATGAGATCATAGGAGTCGTAGCAGATAAATTTTTTTATTCCCCTTCTGTCATGTACTGTATGTTCCCATTATGTCATTGTATATATGTGTATGTTGTCAGTTTGTCTGTATGAGAGACATATGTATATGTATTTAATTATTTATAATCCCTTGTTGGGAAGCTGTCATCCTATATCACATCCGTGTGACAATGGTAATATGGAAAATGGAACAACTGGCTTTCATTTCCAATCCCTTGTGTTTTGACTCTGATCAGAAGACCTGCTTTTAGCGTCTGTTCTCCCACTAAAATGGATGTTGTTACAAAGCCTAAAACTGAACATTCTGCTCCAACATAATGATTCATGGTTAGGAAATGACTCAGTCTGTCTGTGCGTTTTTCAAATTTATTGTGCACTTTTATTCTTTATCTTATTTTAAGTGTTTTATATAACTATTTTCATTTTAATTGTATTTTTATCTTTTACTTGGGCTTTATGTCATTGGTATTGTCATTTGACATCACTGAATTAGTTTAGCTTAAATAGAGGCTTATATTTGCAGTTATTCTGATGAAATAGCCACTTATGTTAATGTAAAGAGGAAATCATTGATTGGTGATCGAATAAAAGAGTTTGATATAGAGTAAATACAATAAAACAAATAACCCGAGTCAGTTTTAGACATTTTAGGTTGGAAATGCGGCAATCTTAATCAATTTCTTAAACTCATACACGTCAAAGTCACATTTTTATGCAGATACCGTTGTAAATATCCATCAGTATTCATACACTGTTAATGATATAATATAGAAAATGTATAGCTATGAATAGATCCATCATCTTCTGACTCTCTTGTCTTCTTTTTGAGAATTTCCTCTTACTCACTCAATATTTGCTCTCATTTCTTCCCCCTCTGCCCCTTTATCTCTCTCTGGTTGGAGTGGTCCATTGGTATGCAGGGTGATGTTGGCTAGTGTTTGCAGGGGGAGGATAAAGCGGTAATCAGTGCCAATGAAGCTGCTCTTGTCCCAGAGCATAAATGTGCCAACATCAGCAACACCACCAGACCATGTGTGTCGACGCCTGTGTGTGTGTGTGTGTGTGTGTGTGTCTTTGTGTGTTTGTGTCGGTGTGAGAGCGAGGGAGCATATCAAAGAGGTCACACAGAGGTCATTGTCTCATACAAAAATGTTATTCGACTGCTTTTCATCCTTGACTCAATGCTGGCTGTGAAGTCTAATCAAAGTGCAATGGGTAGATTTCATTTTTCCTTTAGGTTGCCTGTGCATTTCTGACCACACTATAAGAGGTGCAGAAAAACAATAATGTTTACACACACATGTATATAAAATAGACATTGATTTAACCCATAAAGACTTAAACAGCCACCGACGACCAAAACCATCTACTGATCTAAACTGTTTAATAAATTCTGAATCAGTAATCCTATCAATACATGTAAATAATTGAGGTAAAATCCAGTTTGTCAGCTTTAAATCATCATCAGGTATGACCCATTTGGACATTCAGAGGCTCCGTAGTGAACGTTGACACACCGTCACCTTCTACAACTTTGATTCATCAGTAAAACCCATGGAGTTGGATCAATGACAGTGGATGGAGACAATTTATGTTCAGTTGCTGAAAAAGTCACTTTTTCCTCAGTTTTCTCTGTTTTTGTTATAATAACCATCAACTTTGATCTGAGCTTTTATGAACATCGACATGATTAGTAAATTAAATATAGGAAAATGCCTGATTTTCACTGAAAAAACACAAAATACAGAGGATAATGTTATAATAAATGGCAATAAATCTCTTAAGAAAAGTTAAATATAGAGAAAAAAATTTTTTTGGAACTGCCACAAAAGTAACACTGGGTCTTTATGGGTTAATACCATTTTAGCTCAGTTCATTTCATGAATCTGTAAACTATTCCATCCTACAACTGTTCGAAAAAGTATTGTATGATTTGCAGCAATTGCGAAAAGCAACATTTAACAGCGGTACTGAATATTTGTAGTGTTGTGCTGAAAAGTTCAACAAATTCAGTCCAACCAACTAAGTCACACTGAAAAAGCAGGCGTGTGGCCAATGAACACATGTCGGAACCTTTCTCATTTACAAAAACGATGTAGCGCCAAAATTTCACTAAGCACAGCTATCAAAATATATGCTTTAGTAGCCGTCAAATTTATCAAATGCATCAGCCAGCCAGCTTTCCGCTCAGTGGATGAGTGAGATTGCAGCCTCCAGCTGGCAACTCCCACATATGTGTGCATAAGCAACCCTCACTCAGATAAATAAAGGTTAAACTCATTAATGCTTGGAGATCAGTGGCCTTAACTGTGATTATCATCCTCCGCTGTTTCACCCAAAGCACATTCATCATCCAATTTTCTCAGAACATTAGCACACATTAACTTTTCTGTTTCTATTATCTGTGTCAATAAAACTGTTTGAAAGTCAGTCAGCTACTCAATCAAAATGAAGAATTCAGTCGACTTGTTATGGCATCCTGCTGTCGTAAACGGTTGTATAAGTATAATCTCGATAAAACAATAGTTGTACATTTTGCTTAACCCATAAAGACCCAAACGTCCACTGACAACCAAAAGCATCCACTGATCTAAAATGTTTAATACCTGTTGATCCACTAAACCTGTCAATACATGTAAATAATTGGTGTAAAATTCAGTTTGTCGTCTTTTCATGGTCATCAGAGATGACTCGTTTGGACGTTCAGAGGCTCCGTAGTTACTATGGAAATACCGTCATCTTCTATAACATTGATTCAGCAGTAAAACCCATAGAGTTGGATCAATGACAGTGGATGGACACACTTGGTTTATGTTCAGTTAATGATAGATTTTACTGAAAGAGTCACTTTTCTTCAGTTTTCTCTGTTTCTGATACAATAACCCTCAACTTTAAGCTGAATTTGTACGAACGTCTACTTGATCAGTAAATTAAATATAGTAAAATACTTGATTTTCACTGGAAAAAACTTCAAAATACAGAGAACATCATTCTAATAAATGATAATAAATCACTTAAGAAAGGTTGAAAAGAGGAAAAATCCATTTGGAAACTGACACAAAAGTAGCACCGGGTCTTTATGGGTTCAACATTCAGTGTCTATTCGAGTTCGACCGGTTCATTTCACCTCTGTGTTTTCCATAGACTCCAAGGAGTTGTGACATCACTTGCTTGCTTTCTGAACTGTCATTTTGAAGCCACTAATTTGCATTCGGGTTCTCGGAATGTTCCGACAAAAGAAGTGGAACTGCAGGGACATTAGTGCAGAGCCTATCCTGCCTATAAGTCCAACCCTGTTGATTCCTCTCTTTCCAATCTTTCTGCATTACAATGTCTCTGAGTCCATAAACACATCTAGCTGTCAATCTGACACTTTAAATGTGATAGCAAGGAGCAGAGAAAGTAAATGAAGCTGATAAGTGAAGTTACACGTCTTAAACATAGTGCATTATCTAAGTAACATTAGTTCCCACTATGTTTTCCAGACAGAATTACTGTGGTATAGAATAAGGCTTTCATAAGGTGTTTCACAACTTCACACTTCATGTTTCATTTTTCTGCACTTTACATTTGCTGTCCAATATAGGAGGAGGTGAATAAAGTGATAATTTATGTCAATACACACTCCAGCATAAAGTGAAATAATGCATTGCTTTAACAGTATAAGATACGTATAATCATAATCTACTGCACTGACAATGGAAAACAGTACAAATAACTGTATTTTAGTTGAATACATATAAAAATACATAATTCATTTAAATAAATATAAAAAATACAAAATAAAATAAATTTGGCCGCTTCTGATCCCAAACTGGTCATTTATTGTGAGAGGTCATGGGTGAGCTAATGCTAAGTGCTAACCTACTGATGTTGTAAAATGGTAAAGGTCAGCACTGTGCAACAAAATTATTTAACAATCAAACTGTTTGTCAGGGAAAAATGTGTTTTATTGAATAAAACAAAGTCACAAGTTGTAAATAAGCCACTGGGAGCCAGTGTGTCTGGTTTCAAAGTGTCTCCAAAAAGCTGTGGTATATAGGCACCACTGATGATAGTGGTGATCGAAGGTTTAATGACTCTATATGCTATAAAAAATAGTAAAAATTCAAAAATGGAATGCATTGTGTATTTACTCCACTGCTACTGTAATTTAATGCATTTGTATAGATAGATAGATAGATACTTTATTAATCCCCCAAAGGAGAAATTCAGGTGTCTGGCAGCAACACAATCAAGCAAATAATCTCACACATACATAAATAATAATAAAAATAGATAGAAAAATAAAAAGTTACTAACAAAAGTAATAAGGTGCACAGGTTAAATACAGTTCAGTTCAGACCAGACATATCTGTTGAACAGCCTGATAACTGATCGGACGAACGACCTTTTAAACCATTCAGTCTGGTCTAATTCAACATACAGGTTTTCAAAGGCTGATTTTTAAGTCCAAACATTTAGACATAACTTTACAAACCCAATCATATTGACCCTGACCCAAACCCAAAATATTGCATCATATGAAGAAGTTTAAAATAACGGTCACAGTATCTGAACTGTATATAAAACTTAATTGTTTCAAGTGAGTTTTCATAGGTAAATGCTTCAAAAGGTCAAGAGTGTGAGTCAGAAGTTCTTGTCTACAGTAACAGAGGAATTACGACTCATGAATGTCGATGACAAATTGCTCTTATGGTAAAATGATAGATGTTGTTAGATGATAGGGCTCTCTTTTTGTAATGGCTCACAGTCAGTATTTTAGTCAAGTGTCATCTTCACTAAATGTATCAACAATCCACATTCTCATTTGCATACTGGTTATTATTGTCACGCCGTGAATTTGACTTGTGCAATCGGTGTATTGTGATTAGGCAGGTTATTAGATTGCAATTTGGATTGCCATGTTTTTAACCGTCCGCTGTGTATGCTAATATTTGAGAAAATGCCAGATGATACACCAGTCATTTTCAGATGTAGTTTGTATTATAGGCGACCATAAGCCTAAAAATTAATGTGGCATGACAAATTTGCTGTATCCACTTTAGGCGTCATGACTGTCTTATATTTGCTCCAGTCCCACACATATGCTGTCTGTTCCATTCCTGTGTTGCTTTTCAATAATTATCAGCAGTGTTTCCTACACCCCCCCCCCCCCCCCCAACAGTACGGTAAGCAGAAGTGTTATCTCCTCCCAAGTTAATTTAATTTGAGGTGCCATGTATTTACTTGTGCCGATTCTGCACCTCCCGTATGAGGACATTGAGTTCCCCTTGGGAGAGGCTTTTGTGGCAGCTGTGCCGAAGACTGTCCTCATCAGGAAATGCGGAGTGCACAACTTTTGCAGAGTGATGATAAGATTGGTTATGACTGATGCCAGCCGCCGCCAAAACCTACAGATAATGCATTCCTTCAAATTCCTGAAGTCTACTGGTCTGAAACCTTCAACTACATTGAAGCAACAACTTTGGTTAAAATAAGGCAATAATAATAAAAAAAAAACAAAAAACACACAAAAAAACTTTTTAATTAATTTCTGTGCTGCCATGTTCAACTGTTCTACCTGCTGACATGGTTTGCCAAGGAGGCTCTGGCTTCAAAAAGGTTTGTGTGCACTTCTTTCAGAGTGTGCCCATGCATTCAGATGTTTCCCCCCTTTTAGAGTGTGTGTATATGTGTGTGTGTGTGTGTGTAGTTTCAGCATGTGACTGCCTCCTGTGTGGCCCGGTCCCTTGTCTGACACGCCAGCCTAATCTGCTATCAAACAGCCTTGCAGACCTTTGCCTCTTACAGTGGCTGCCTATCCCTGATTAGTGTGTGTGTGTGTGTGTGTGTGTGTGTGTGCGCTGCGTGCTTGTGTGTGAAAGTAGAAGTGGGAGACAATAAGGCATGATGTAGGGGGTTCACATCAGGGGCAAAGTAAAACATTCCTATTATGGACTGAGTGGCCTAGAGAATGTACACACGTACAGTACACTTCAAGTGCACGCCGTATACCCACGCACGCTTGCACACAATGACAAATTAAAGGGAGCTCTGTATTGTGGAATTATCTATTTCTCTGTGGTAAACTTGCGGTGGTTACTATCCAATCTCTTCCCAAATGCCCCCTAGTGGCTTAATAATATGTCAGGCAGGACACACTAATAAACTCCCTCTTTCTGTTTGATACAGAGGCAGTAAATTGAGCAGCCAAACCTGAACTGTGTTATGGTCCATTCAGTCTTTATCATGTCTCTACACGGTTGTTCTTACATGCAGTTTTCTAAGCATAACTGCATTACCATGATAGTACTATTTGCATTTTCACTGTTCCGCATGCAGCTCTTAACCCTTTAAAACCCAAAGTCTAAAATGATCCACCTGGACTTTTTTTCTTGACTATAAAAAGTTTATAAAATATGCTGTGAGTGAGTCCGTTTGCTCATTTTTCCAGAGTACTGTTTTTTTCTCCATATATTTCATTCACAATTTACTGCATGTTATACTACTACTAAAACAGTTCTTCTCTGGCTTCTAGTATAGGCATGAGTGAAATTACTGTAATGATAAAATAAAGCCTTTCAAGTGCAACATCTCAGGTTTCAGAAACTGTTGGAATTTTTCCAACTGCACAAACAGTGAAAGAGTTACAGCCATCCAAACTGCATATGTGCAGAGTGTATCAGCGGTGACACATCAGGTTTTAAAGAGATACAAAGTCCTGCTTTTTCAGATCCTATGCACCTGGATATGAGCTTTCTTGAACAACATTAATATCAATGTAAACCTAGATTAAAAAAAAAAAGTTGCACTTAAATTCCTTCACTGGCCTTAATTGTAGCTTCATCTTCCCTGTTTCTTTAATCAGCTGTTTGGCAGTTGCTAACAGTATTGATGAGTTGTCCAAGGTTTGTCAAAGGAGGATTCACTCTACTTTGTAGCTGCTAATTTTTTGAGACTACCTTCTAAGAGTAAAGCCTTTCCAACATAAAACAGGTACACATAGCAGCGAGAAGGTGCTTGTATCCCTGAATGAATTGGGGTTTTACTCTGTTTTCCTTTTCACTGGTCCAATTTTAGAGACAGAGTTGTTGTAAATAGACGCTGACTGCCTGGTGTCCATCCAGTTCCAGTTTGTAGAGGTACCATTTGTGGAGGTATTCCATATAAAAGGCGAATTTGTGGTTTGCATGATTGTTTTTTTTATTTTTTTATTTGTCAAATGCTTTGTTATGCACAATGCTTCTCATTTTTATAATCATTTGCAAGTTTTATTCATGTATTCAGAATTATTTTTTTTTTAAAGAAATTATATTTTAGATTCTGTTTAAAGATTTGAGAGGATGTGTCACTCAGTGCAATTAGTGCAGGTAGTCTGTGCTTTGTTTTTGCTAATTAGAAAGTCAAAGAAGGAATTGGATCGAGCTCCTAAAAATAGTGTGTTTTTTTTTGTTTTGTTTTCTTTTTGTGCAGTTTTCAAACCAAAGGACCTAAACTAACTTGAGTTGTCTTGTGATTGGGAACAACATCATGATTTGTGATGGAGAGTCCGTCTTACACTTTACTGAGATGTAGTGAAAGATGTAATGTGTCAGATTAGATTGCAAGAGATGAAGAAGAACACTGCTGTCAAGAAATCCCTTTTTAACAAGAGAGGGTTTTGAGAATTCCCTATGCTATGAAATACTGAAACATCTTAATCCCTGATATCATACAGCAAGAATAAAACGAAAGCTCAAATTGTACTTAGTAACTTTTATATTACTGTAAGTACATTGGTAATTCAGTAAGAAAGAGTTTAACCCATAAAGACCCAGTGCTACTTTTGTGACAGTTCCCAAATTAATTTTTCTCTCTATTTAACCTTTCTCAAGTGATTTATCACCATTTATTCCAATATTATCCTCTGTATTTTGCATTTTTTTCAGTTTAAATCATGTATTTTCTTATATTTAATCCACTGATCATGTAGATGTCACCAAAAGCGCAGAGTAAATTTAAGGGTTATTATATCAAAAACAGAGAAAACTGAAGAAAAACTGACTTTTTCATCAAATATATCAATAACTGAACATAAACAAAGTGTTTCCATCCACTGTCATTGATTAAAATTCAGGGGTTTTATTGCTGAATCAATGTTGTTGAAGATGACAGTGTTTCCACGGTAACTATGGAGCCTCTGAGCATCCAAATGGGTCATATCAGATGACCATGAAAAGATGACAAACTGTATTTTACACTAATTATTTACATGTATTAATAGGATTAGTGGATTAATAGGTATTAAATGTTTTACAACAGTAAATGATTTTGTTGGATGGTGAATGTTTGGGTCTTTATGGGTTAATCCTTAAGGTAATGCATGAGGTGTAGAAAAAGGAGGGGAAAAAGTGCTGTAGCATTTTTAGAGGCGAAAAAAAAAACATATTTGGTTGGTTTTTAGAGTAAAGGGTGAATTCTGCATCTTATAACCTTCAATTTGCACCATGCCAGGAGAGATTCAGCACGACTGTGGCCCATTTTGAGCCAGGTATTTCATACCTGGTAGAGAAATGTAGGGCAGAGAGCCGACCCTCTCCCAGAGAGCTGTGGTAAAAATGGCTGCTCAGTCAGTTGGAGGTCAGACATGAACTGCCTGAATAGATTTTTATTCCAGACACAGGTAGTACAGGAGAGTCCCGCTTCCCGTTCTCCCCTGGGCTTCACGTAGCCTGTTAAAATGCTGAAGGCTAACCGCACATGAACACACTTGCATTCGTACACATGCGCAACATACATTTGCACACACGCTGTGGCACTGGGGGCGGCCTCTGATTTCCCAAGTCGTCGTTCTGTTGCTTGTGCAGCTCAACAGATATCTGCGCGTGTAAGCATGTGCGGCTGTATTATTGTCCTCTAGATGAAGTCTTGAGTGATTTCCTCCCCTCAACCTTGAGTCCTTGGCTGCACTCCGCCTCTGATCCTGAAAAACAAATGATTCCCCCTCGTCTTTTACCCTTCCTCCTCCTTGTTCTCCTTTGCTCCACTTATCCCACCTCTGAGTAAAGCCCACTCAACCTCTCTTCACAAATTTGCACTCCATCCCTACCTCTCTTCTACCCCTTCAGCCTTTCCCCTCTTCACATCCCTCCATCCTACTTTTTTCACATACAGCATTTCCTAGCCCACCTCTGCTCTCCTTCTGTCTTTTTTCTCTCTTTATGCCTGCTTCCTGCTTCTGAATGCCTACTCTCCCTTAGCTGACATTTCTAGTCAATAATCTTGGGATATACCATGTGCTTTGAATCTAAAAAGGCCTGCCATTTTCTGCTGTTCTGAGTGCTCCGGTCTTGCTCTTACACTGACTTCCTCCTTCTTACCCAACCAAACTTCCTCCGTCCATTTCCTATTCCCCCTCCGTTTCGGCTTTTCTCTGAATATGGTTTAAAAAATTCGCTGTCAATGTCATACAGTATCATTCAATTTCTCTTTACTTTTCTTTTCCTTCATTCCTTCTTTCTTCCCCCTTCCA
>JAPQRQ010000017.1:13238843-13249127 GCA_037367365.1 Apogon talboti
TATATATATAAACAACTTTTTGTTTAAATTATAATATGAACAACTAATGTCAGAATTGAGCAGTGTGAACGTAGTCTAAGTGACCGCATTGTGGTTATATTACCCCATGTGGCCGTAACCATCACAGCCGTCGGCTTTTCTCTATGCATAATCTCACGTCAAACACTTAAATTTTGTATAAATTAGAAACACTGTCCACTTGCTCCGCCACTTTAAGGACTGCGAAGAAGTCTAAATTCAGTGATAAAATGGACTTATTTTCATCTGGACACAAACTGCTTTCAGTCCACTCAAGCAACTCATTCGAGGGCTTTTCAGTTGTTGACTCTTGAAAAAAAAAAAAAAGGGAGGAAAAAAGCACAGTAATTTACTCTAACGATTACCCAAAGCCAATCACACAGCCTCTGATTAGTGCTTCAGCACCGGCTTTTGGTTGGTCGTACTCATTCACTTTCAAAAGACGAGTCCATCTCAGGGACAATAAGTGAAAACCAGGCACACACACAGTCATTTACATAACACACACGACTATAACTATCATATTAACTTCTAAAGGATGAGGGGCGTCATTTCACCATTGACTTTCTGTGACTTGCTGAGCTGAAAAAGTCATACCGACTGCCGAGGTATTAGAGGAGGAAGAAAGCAACACACAGCTATCAAATACCCGTTGTGCGTATAAGAAGGACAACAGGGTCAAAGAAAAAGGGACAAAGTGGGAGATCAATTACTCATTAGAAACCCCCATGCCTTCCTTTCTTATTGGTGTGCCATTAAGCAAATGTTTATTTTCGAACCAGTGAAGCTGACTGAATCAATCTGCTAAGAGAAGGTTAGTGGTAGATAGATAAAGATGGGAGGAATATAGGAGATAAAGAAGTGTGTGTGAGTGGGAAGTGTGGGGGAAAGTGAGTGGCAGAGTGTTTGCAAAGAGGATTTGCACAGTATTGATCTGTTGACCCGATGATCAGATTGAATTAGTGTCACTCTATTCAGGCATATTCCATGATTTAATTTGGAACATTGAAGTGATACGATGTGACGCTACGGATCAGAGTATTCCTCTCCTTTTCAGATTCCCGTCGGCCCGGCCCAGCCACGCTCCATTCAGTTTAGTTCAACAGCCCTTTTGAAAACAACCAAGCCATCATTAAATCTGTGAGCTGCATCCAGGGCATTTCTGAGTTGCATGCTTTGGTGGATTTACTCTTTTGAGCTCCAGAAATGAAAGCAAATCTCCAACTTTGATACTTTTGTCAGAAACAGTATCTCAGAAGATGTCTCATGGAACTTTTAAGATTACTGGTTTTAGATTTCTTCTTTTTACTTTCTTCGTTTTTTTTTTTCCCCCAGCAGAGAAAGTTTGACTAAATTCTGACACCTTTAAACAGCTTCCATTATTTACAGGGGCTATTTCTGGGTTTGTTATTGTCACTCAAATGTTCTAACCGTCTATGGATGCTATGAACTGTGGAGGAAATTTTTAGATTTGGAAATGGACGGACAGATGGATGGATGGATGTGCACAAGGGTGCGTGAAAGAAGGGCGCCCTGGCAATTTGATTTCTCTCGCCTCTCAGTGGAGGGAGGCTAGAAACAACAGGAAAATAACAGGCGGGTCTGAAAACAGAGAGGGAGAGAGAGAGCCAATGCGGGGTTTTATTGCTGAAGGTCCTGTCAGAGGAAGCGCTGAATCGTGGAGTGGCTCTTTTTCCTCCTGCCCGAATTCCACACCCCATTACCCCCCCATAGCTACACCTGGCCTTAGCTACAGAGGTGGATGGGGTGGCTCCGGGTGTTTGGACCCAAAGGAGGATGACACATTCGCTCACACCCAAACACACTTTTCTCACGAGACAAGCTGTAACAGCAAGGCTGGAGCGGCGAGATGAGGTCTCGGTCCGCCAGATGTAGGACGCAGACGGAGCTACTCAAGTGAGCCCGAGAGGGGAAGAGGGATGGAGGGAGGTGGAGAGGGACGGGAGGATTGGAATGGGATACACAACTCATGATAAACACATCCATCCTCATTATTGTAATAACCCGCCTGCTACGCACCAGTGCAACCTCTCTCTTCCCCCTATCTCCATCTCTTACCAATGGATGCT
This sequence comes from Apogon talboti, assembly GCA_037367365.1. Lineage (NCBI taxonomy): Eukaryota > Metazoa > Chordata > Actinopteri > Kurtiformes > Apogonidae > Apogon > Apogon talboti. The sequence continues at coordinate 13,240,952 of JAPQRQ010000017.1, forward strand.
CCTTCTCCTTCGCGTACACACATTTCAACCCTATACGTTAACACACAAAAAGTCCTGAATTCCACTTCTATATACCTCCTCTCCTTGGCTTATCCGCAAACTGTTTAATCTCAGAACTGCAGAACAACATCACTTTTCGGTGCAATATTGTCAGTTAGGAGACGTTCCACACCAATACTTCTGTTAGATTACAAGTAAATGTTTCCTGGGGCTTCCGCATTGTAAGCTCATCACCTATTCCTGCTCTGTCCTGGTCCATGAGAAAAGCTGAGGGAAGCACTGGTAGGATTAGTGCACCAGCCATGAGGCTTGGGGCACTAAAAACACTCACACACACATGGATATATCACTTCCTGTAAATTCAGCATCATCCCTGCTCCTCTCTGTGGAATTAGGGCGGTGCCCATACACAGACCTCCATTTTTTTTATAGATTACATTTGAAAAACCTTCTAAATTGTGATATATTTCGGAGCAAAAACCAATCAGCGCTGAGGTTTACTGCAAACAATCAAACACGGTGAGGTAAGCTATTGTGGTGAGAAGCGTTTGACGGTCTCGCTGTTTCAACCTCGTTTTATTTCAATAATGGTTCGAGCATCTTTCTGGACAGATACAACTCTTTGTACCAGCACAAGTGCAGCTATAACAAAAACACGTCTGAAAATGAAAAGTAGAGAACATGCATCCAAGTCTCCTGATAAATATACTGCATCATAATCAAGACCTGGAGACAGAACAAAACACTGTGAAGCCCTTTAAGACGAAGCTGTAATTTGTGATATTGGACTATATAAATCAAATTGAACTGAAAAAAAAAAATAGAGGGTTTGGAGAAAAGAGTGTCAAACCACAGTTGTGTACTGTGAGGGTTTATAAGGTGGTGATGGGTTGCTCTTGGTAAAAAAAAAAAGAAACAGCAAAAAGGAGCCAGATTTACTTCCAAGAGCAGACAAATCTTGCTATTTAATGTAACATGAACCCTACAGCATACATGTATATTTCACTTCACATTTCAGAATCAGAATGCTTTATTAATCCCAAGGGGAAATTACTAGGTATTACAGCTGTCCCATTCAAGTATAATAGCAGTAAATAAACTATCAATACAGCAGAAAAAGATAAGAAAAAAATAAATTTAAAAAAAAATCATCATTGAAGTACATATATATATATATATTTAAAGACTCTATTTAGACACAAAAGTAGAACAGTAATTTGTACAATATGCACCAGACAAAATATTATTATTTCCCATTTCTTACACTCACTTAATAATAATAGATTAGATTACTATAGTGCTTTTCAAGGCATCCAAAGCACTTTATATTATTGATCCATTCACTCTCACACTCTGGTGGTGGTAAAATACATTTGTATCCACAGCTGCCCTGGGGCAGACTCATGGAAACGTGGCTGCCAATTGTGCCAAACGGCCCTGCTGACTGTCTTGCCCAAGGACACAACAGCTCATGACTCAGACAGAGTGGGATTCAAACCACCAACCCTTCGGTTATTGGACAACCTGCTCTACCTCCTGAGCCACGCCCACCCCACTTCCTGAGTTCTGACTCAAAGGTGACTTTGGAATCAGGAATAAGAACATAACCAATCAGAATCCAGGATGGCATACTGACATAAATGCATGTGAAACACAGAAGCAGGTTCATTAATTACCATCAGATCAAAGTGATTCTAAAAAGTCCATGTATATTGAAACTGTATAAATATAACCATGTGCATATTCCAGAATGCAGGTATTTTATGAACTAACTACAGTTCACAAATATTAAATTGAATTGAGTTAATTAATTTGACCTTTGAACCTTACATATGTATGTTGGCACCAGTTCGTACTGGTTTAGCATTAGCATCCATTGGCTAATGAAGGCAAATATTTGCACCTTGTAAAAATATTAATGAACATGTGATTAAAGATGGGGTAGATTTGACATGCATATTTTTATATTTTTGGGGAAGATTTTTAAACCTAATTAAATCAGTTCTTGTACCTTACACTTTGAGTACCTCCTTTGTTTCAAGTTGGATACTGTATATTTATTGGTATACAAGATTTATTGTCAGATAGTTGTGTTTTTATGTTTGCTGTGAATTAAACTGAATGACTCACTTCTACAGCTTTGCCCCATTATGCTCCTCACTTTAGTCAAGACAAATGGTTGTGAATACAGGAGGATATCAAATGATACAATAAGTGGTTTGTAAGAACCTGCTTGAAGAGGCCCCAGAGGTGTCCTTGGAAAAGGCTGAGGATGCCATCATCAGCCGTCTGCACAAAGTGCTGCAGGGAATCACTATCTCTGACAACACTCTGGGTCATCCAGAGTACATCAAAAAAATGAACAAAGCTGCCAATAAAGACCTCCACCAACACTTTTTTTTGCAGGTAACCCTACAGAGGGATACTTTGGTTAGATACTTGATGAGTCACTGCATCTTCATCACCATCACCATCAGCCATGGTCAAAACCTTTGTGTCCTCCACCAAGGGACACCCTGACATTTTTGTGACCTACAGTCCCCCTTAAGCCCCTTCAGCCCAAACCACACCAGTCCCAGGCAGGTGCTTCCTGATACTCCCCCCCCCGACATCTCCCATCATACCAATATATTTTTGTTGCATTTTCCAAGGGACTGTTTTGCTTTTCTGATTTGGGAAACAAAATAAGGTACGCAACAAGAAATGTTATTTTTGTACTTTGGATAAAATGCAACAGAATGAAAATCAGGTATTTTCATATATTTAATGTAATGATTTTCACTTAAAATGCATAATCAGAGCATAATATTAGAGTAAATGGTGATAAATCATTCAAGAAAGATTATTAAAAAATATAGAAAACTTCATTTTGGAATTGCCACAAAAGTAGTACTGGGTCTTTATGGGTTAATCATATAATACACTTTGTAGCTGGAGATATTTAAGAAATATTTTGCTGGAAATTATATATATGCCTTTAAGTTGCTCAAATGATATGAAGTTATTAGCTTTATAAAAACTGGAAACCTTATTCCATGATTAGGCCAAGTGTAGAAGCCTGGGTCTACTCTTCTTGGCTCAAAGTGCACCAAACATTGGTGTAAACAGAGATAACTGTTGTCTCTGGTACATGAGTGCTGTGCCAAATTCTAGTTTTCTTTAAGAAAAGGATGCTTACCTTGTATCATCAGTTTTTGTTCTCTGTGGACTGCATATATAAATGTAAAAGGATAGTTATTGATTGAGTTGAGTTTCCATCAGAAACCAAAGCCTGGGGCTCATTTTTAACAAAATATAACATTCCTGATCAGATTTTGGAAATTTTATTTGACCTCGATCATACAGGAAATAAAACAAAGAAAGTCTAAGTCTTGTTTTTTTTGTTTTTCAATGAATTAAAGAAAGAAGCCTGGGGGAGAGTGGAAAAGGATGAAAAAAATATAGAAACTGCAGTAAAAAAAAATTACATATTGAAGTTTTTTATCCACCCATTTAATGATGTGGGTAGTTTAGTTCACCTATTCTACAAAAGCATGTGTACAACTGCAGATCCCATAAGATAGATGAGACCCCTACTAAAAAATAGAAGAGTTTTTTTCTCTCATTTTCATTCATAAATATAGATTTGTTGTTATTTATTTGTAACCTTAAAAAATACCATAGGTATTTATCAAATCTATATAAATTTATGGATTGTCTCCGACTGTGACAAAACAAAATAATGTCATCTGTATACAAAGTTATACATCGTTCCCAGCAGAACTATAATACAATAAAATCTGATTTGATTTTGTTTATTGTTTTCTAACATTATAAGTGTTAAATTCCATATGACACTGAATTTTTTGTGACTTTGTATTCAATCATCATTAAGTCAAATTGTATTAAATAAGCCAAATTCAAGTCAAAATGTATGAAAAATGTGTTGACCCTTGAAAGTACTTAATATTTCAAAGTGCTTAAGTTAAAATTTTATAAGATAATTTAATCCAAATTAAAATAAGGTGTGTTTCAGTACCATAACAATGCACAGCCGATGCATGTCACCCTGTCTTTTGGAAAAGCCAGAAGGACAAACCGGCTGTAATAATAATGTCTGCAAATAGAAAACATAAAAATGCAGCGCTGAGACAAGGAAAAAAGGGATGAGGTTCTACCTGAATGAACACACGACTTAATGAAATGTGGACTTCGCCAGCAAGGTACAGTCAACGTGAACAGCAAACTGCAAAATCTTCATAAAACTGAACGAATCACCTGATGAGAAGAAAGTGCTTATCATCAGATATGGAGTTGGACGAATTTGTGTGAGACCTAAACAACACGGTTATGGAGAAACAGAGGTCTGAGCAAATAAAGACCATACAGTTAATTATAGGGTTAATAATAGACTGCGATAAACTGAGACTGAAAAACTATGACTACACTGAGCAGATGAATTTGTAAAACATGATAGATTTTTCCAACGATATCATCAACAACTGCAGGCCTTTACACTGGTGAACAGTTTAATATGATGTAAAGACAGATCATAAAACATCAATCATCCACTTCAGCAGCAGATGTTCACACACTGACTTCTAAAGCATCAAGGAACATTTAGGACGATTGAAGAAACGCTTAAATATAATAGACATATCAGAGATACAGCTCAGCCCTGAGAAGAGCTTAGACGTTGAGTTGAATGGATATGAACTGACATATAACAACAGAGGCAATATTGGACAATACAAGTTGTCCAATAAAATAAAACAAATATAAAACAAAATAAATAGGCCCTGGACAAAGGGGTTAAAAAAAGGCCTGTATTGTATAGAACTGAAGAGGCATAATAGAAATAGAAAAAAAAACATTTAAAACAAAAAATAAGTTTAAGGAATAAAATATTAGATAACAATAGGAATGATATTAAAGTATAAATACTTTATCAAATGACTGATTCTTTCACTATTTTATCGACAATGATAAGAGCAAATAATCTGGATGAAATGGTTAATGCTTTAAATCAGTTGTTTGTAAATATTGGACCCTAAATTAGCAGAAAAACAAAATAGTTTAATATGATGGTAAAAAGAGATCATTAAAAAAAAATCAGTCTTTGCAAATCAGAGTTTATCTGAGTCTGACCTGATCCAGTACTCAAGGGGATCAATATGTTCTTAAAACTGCCACAGGCTATAACAAACGTCAAATACTGAAGACAAAACAATAATTAAATGTTCATCAAGAGCCAGAGACATGTATTCAGTTCTCTGTTTAGTTTAATGAACCATGTAGTGAAAAGAATTAAAAATGAAGATCTGATACTAAAGCTGCCAAACACCTGGTGAAAAAGAACAGACAGATAAAAATTAGGACGTTCTTTATTTGACCAGATAAATAAACAGTGATATAAAAATGGACAGATTGACCAAAAAGTAAATTCAAATATAAATGTCGAAAATTCTGACCAGAGTTGTACTATGCAGAGATACTTATGGGACCCCAGGAGGGACACCTGGTGAACACCTGTGTGTACTAGTGATGACGAAACTTGATTCTTTTTACTGTCTCATATTAAATGAATTATTCATTAAAAAGAATCTTTTTTTTTTTTTTTGTCACTGAATCAGCTATCCAGAGTATGAGGAGATACATGTGCACTCACAAGCCCCACCCACTCCCAGTCCCCACTGACTCGCCCCACGAACTACTGATAACTTTTGTGAGATAAACATAACAGGTATAGTGAATAATTACTTTCTGTGCTATTACTCAGAAACTGCTGGTGGGTGCATGTATGCTACTGCTTGGCTGGGAGTATGTGAATCATTTAATTCATTTAGTGACTTTGGCCAGACTACTATGGTTTACTGAGAGTTTCATTCAATCATAGCAGGGAGGGAAAAGGGAGTTAAGTTGAAACAATAAACCAGAACTGTTGCTTTTGCCACAGGGCTAATACAGGGATTAAATTGATATATTTACATACACATGCAGTCATACAGTAGTGACATGTTTTCTTTGCAGTTAGCTAGCTAGCAGTAGCAGGGGCGTCATGACTCACGAGAGTAAAATAATTGATTCGTTCAGGATTCGCACATCACTAGTGTTTATAAAACAGCAAAAATCAAAGAAGGTTGGACTGTTAACCAGAATCTAAAGTGACCCACCACACTCCAAGCCCACCATAGTGCATGTAAAGGGCTGCGTCCTCCCAAAAAGAACACTTGCCACACGTTGTGTCTGTTAAAAGTAAGAAAAACTCAATTAAATAAAAGTTGTGAACTGATTCGGTATACAGAAAATAAAAGGATAACAATAGTCAAGTATGCAAACTGAAACCAGTGAGCGCTAAGCAGAAGTTAAAATAAATCAATAAAAAACACAGTAGGAAAGTGAGAGCTCCTGTGGTGAGGTGGGCTGTCCAGTGGAGCCCGCAGCAAGTTCAGTTCAATAAGTTCAGCAGGATGAAGCACAGCGGTCAGACGAGTGGCCGTCCAGCTGACCAAGTATCAAACATAGCAGCCCTATGGCACAACAGCAGTCAACTGAAACAACAGCAAAACAATGAAGCAAATCAGCAGAAGGCAATTATCTACAATTAAGGATAATTACTTCTTTTTTATTATTATTATTTATTTATTTCTTTTGTATTCTATGTATTTCCTTTTTTTTAATCTACTGTTGTACAGTGTCAATGGGTATCATGAAATAAATAAAACATATTATTATTATTATTATATGCATATGGAGTCAGATTTAGCGTTCATTTACCTGGGTCACGTGAAAGGTACAATGTAAAAAGATGAGGCAACATACTGTATAAGGGACCTGATCAGATCTGGACTGACCTAGAATAAATCTCTAAATGATCACACTGGTACAACTTTTTTTCCCTCAAATCCCCCTTAACTTAATGTTGCCACAACCCCAGGCCACAGCTAACACATATAAAGAATAGAGAAAAAGACAAGTGGCATACATTTATTATTATTGTTATTATTATTATTATTATAGGCTACTCTATTCACTTACTACATTATTACCAGCTTAAAAGAAACTACACTTTAACTGCATAGTAATCATCATCATTTTATTGGTGTGAAATGGTCATATGGAATAGGACACCCAATTTCATCAAGGAAAATGTCATGCCAGTGTAATTCTCACTTAAAATATGAACTTGAACTATAAATATGATTGAGGATACTTGTTTTATTAAAGACATGACATTTATTTTATACCCACCCACACACACACACACACACACACACACATATTGAGCTGAATTCCGTTTTTGAAAATACAGCCTTTGGTAGTGAAGGTAAAAACTATCAGCTGACACCGGGTAAAGTAAGACAATTTAAACAATTTCAGTGCTTACCGAAGAGAAGAATGAAATGTGTCCTATAAAGTTGAGTTGGAAAAATGAGAGTTTGTTCACTGTCGGTTGTTTGTGTCAGCCTCTTTCAGAGTTCTGTCTATATTTTCCTTGTGTTTCGCTTGAGTTGGTTCATAAGAGAGACAGAGAGGTGAGAGAGAGAAATAATCGATTTCTCCTCCTAGCACATCTCTGTCACCTGTGATATTAATAACTGGATTGATATGAGTGTGTAGGGCCCTCGGGAAGGACCTGCCCTGTTGACCCCGTCAGCTAAAAGGGTGAGAAGAATAAGGATGGGGTTAGGAGACAGACGATTCAGGAGGGTGAGAAGGATAAGACTGAAAATGAGGCAACAGGATATCACACAGAGTCCTAAACACTTCGAGCAGACACTACATTTTCTGTAAGCATAAAATATTCCGTATTCCAATTATTTTTTAATTCAAGATTGTCTGCAGGTGACGTTACATCAAAGCGTGAACTGGAGGCAGTGATTTTCTGCACAGAAAGCATGGTAAGAATGCCCCTGGTTGGAGTGATTTAGCGTCGCTCTAGTCAATCAATTACAGACGAACAGTTATTGTTCACGGGGGATGAAAATTCAAGAAACTGAACAGCAGAAAAACAGCACGGGAACCTTTGTTTCAGCTGGATTATGTGCACATGAACTCTGTATGTACAGTCATAGGCTTAAAAGACAAAAAAGATGGTTAAAAAAAACAAACACTTGGATCAGTGTTGTAGTAGTTAGCACTTCCTGTTCTATTTTGTTCTGTTCCTCTGGTTTCTCCTGCCATCAAAACCAGGTAT
>JAPQRQ010000017.1:13260772-13271683 GCA_037367365.1 Apogon talboti
ATCATGAAGAGATAACTGTCTATTCAAGCAGCATTTGAGTCTGCATGAATCACACAAAGTTGTCAAACATAGTTCTATACCTCTACTGTACCCTGTTGTTTCTAATTTTTTATTATTTGGAATGCAATGGAATTCAATGCTATAACTGAGTCCAACTTTATTAAAGTCAAGTCTTTGCTTTAGTGAGGTTAAATTGCATTCATTTTATTAGTGTATGATAGTAATAAAAATACAGTTTTATGTGATGTGAAGCATTTATAATGTTACTTATAAATGCTTTGCTCCGCCCCCTTGAATCCCCACCGGGGCTCCGACCCTGGACCTTACCATCCTACTGCACCAACCCCCCCTCCTCCATTTTTTCTGGACCCGCCACTGTTATGCTATCATTTACACATATGATAGAAGATGAAAAGATCATTTTACAAGTCAAGAAAGTGGCAGTTTGTGGGATCAGACTGTGAAAATATGCAAATATAAAGTAAATATAAAGACAACGTAGTGGAAAGTCACAGAGGTGATCTTGCTGTAACAGTCTCTCTCCACCATCTGTTGAGAGTCACTAGAGGTGTTTATCCCGCTTCAATATGACCAGACTGTTGTGATTTTCACTTCTAATAATTTTTCACCACACACTAGACGATTGAGGTAAAATATGCCAAGGCGGAAACTGTTTTGGTGTTGAGGAAAGAGGCAGTTCACTGCGTTCTTCGAGACAAAATTAGATGTCTTTACTGTCTTTGCCACTCAGCATCGACAGCCGGTCATGGGGCGCAGCAGAAGGGGTGGGACTCGGGGTCTCGATAGAGCATCCCAAATAGTGTCTGATGCAGCTCTGTAAGATTTTTCTCACTTATCTATAAAGATACTGACAGCTGACAGCTTTTAGTTAGGCTTTATATTTGCTGAAAGATTTTGGCTCCAAACGGCTCGGCGGGCTTTTTTCAATCAGCGGGGTCAGCCATCCAATTAGCCAGTTGTCGAGACCAATGGTGACTTCAGAAGTTAGTGGGTTTTGCGTGAATGAGCTGTAAAGTCAAAGTGGAGGTCAGTGTTGTGAGCATTGAAGAGTGGGTTATTTCTGGGATGCCGCAGCGCATTACTGAGGCTACTGTTGGTGTCAGGGGCATATCTCAATGAAATATTGGTGGAAAAACATGTGCCTGCTTGATAAAGCCGTTGACAAATGCACACTTTCAGGCAGCATTTTTAGATTAAGTTAGAAGTGAATGGTGCTCCTCGCCACATGGTCTTGTAGATTTGTATCAAAATGGCCTGGTGTCTTCTAGCATACCTGTATTATGAGGGATAATGCATCATGTTGTGTGTAGAGGCTAAACATGTTACATTGCAGCAGGTTGTGACATGGTAACATACCAAAAGCAGTACTCTTAAATGGTTTCAAAATGAGAAACAAAAGCGTACTGTGAGAGTGAATTAATCACTTCTGTCTATTTGCTCTCCCCCGCTTCCCTTTTGTGCTCCGTGAGTCATTCTCAATCCAAACTGCATGCTTCATCCACAGTATCCATGACAATAAACCCGAACATGCGTCTTTGAGTCCCCTGCAATCACAACGATAAGAGCGAGAGCTGCATGCCCACAGGCTGGTAGTGTTTCATGTCAATGAGTAAATTCCAAAAGGAGCAGATGTGCCCGGTTTCCCTGCTCACACCGCAGAACAGATAGCATGATTTGTAAAGGTAATAAATGAACATGTCAAACGTATGTCTCCTCTCACAATCGCTGTTATGCGCCGGACGTGTTATCCCTGAAGCCTATTATACCCGCAAAGGCACATATATATTGCAAGTTTGAGAGGTCACATTATTCATGTACACACGAGAGTTGTGCACAAGTGTGAAAATTGGATTCACGTTTAATGGAACATGAAAAAGAGCCGATGGGGAGAAAAGGCACAGGTCCATGCATTGGTATTGGATACATATCATTGACTGAGACATATTATGATGCATCATGGTAACACAAGTGGCAGAGATGCACACCTTACGGTCATCTAGCTAGAGGAAAAGTAGACTTTTCTGCCCTGTGGAGGAGATTCCGTTGGTCTTAACCCATAAAGACCTAGTGCTACTTTTGTGTCACTTCCCAAATGAATTTTTATCTATATTTAACCTTTTCTAAGTGATTTAGTATAATTAGTATATAATAGTTAGTAGATTTAGTATATTATTCCCCATCTAGTATAACAATATCCTCTGTATTTTGCATTTTTCAGTGTAAATCATGTATTTTCTTATATTTAATTCACTGATCATGTGGATGTTCATGAAAACTCAGAGTAAATTTGAAGTTTATTATATCAGAAACAGAAAAAACTGAAGAAAAAAGGTGACTTTTTCTGCTAATTATATTATTAATTGAACATAAAAACAAGTTTCTCCATTCACTGTCTCCACGGGTTTTACTGGTGAATCAATGTTGTAGAAGATGACAGTGTTTCCATGGTAACAACGGAGCCTCTGAACGTCCAAATGGGTCATATCTGATAACCACGAAAAGACGAAAAACTGCATTTTACAACAATTATTCTCATGTATTAATAGGATTAGTGGATCAATCAGTCGATGGTTTTGGTCGATGGTGGATGTTTGGGTCTTTATGGGTTAAAGAAGCTGAGAGAAACTCCCAAGGATGAGATACGAAGTCTACCTGAGGGACACTATAAACGTCAAACAGAATTTATCAGTCACAGTTAAAAGCATTCATTTTGCACGATTTAACATGGCAGGTGCTCCAAAGGGAGAAAGATCACCTGTGAGAAATACAGATAACATCGGCATGAAACATTCCACCACAACTTTCTATGATGTATATGCATGAATAAAACATTACAGCTATTAAAACTATTCCTCTCAAGGCTGGTTCACCTGCTCAGATGGATCAGTCAGATTTGTTTCGTGGCCCGAACAAGGTTAAACATCCTATCTTCCCTGACTATTAACTAACAGCTACAAGCTTTTAAGAATTTTAACTAATTTGATATAATTCTCCTGCTCTGAGCTACTATCATAACAATGCAAGTTACGCTACACTCCTAATAGGCTGTGACAGGACATGATTGATGTAACTTGTTTATTAAAACCGCATCTTAATTTTGTATACATCACTCGATTTAAGCAAAAAAATTATTTGTTCCTGATTTGGCTGATTTATTACAGACTTGGTCTCATAGTCATCTCTGCTGCTCTCATTAGATTTAATCTGGTTTCTGTATATCTTTCATAAGCACCGGCAGATAACAGACCACTGTGATAATGAATTGTTTATCCTCCCAGTTTATGAGCAATTTCTGTGGTCTAGCCCTCTAAGAAGGATAAACAAAGAGGGAAAGTTGCACTACTTGTATCGCAAAGCAGTGGAAATTTCTTCAAACTTTTGGTTTTTCCTATTAGTCTTCCATGAAAGCAAACCTAGGCCCTGTATAGGTCTGTTTTGGAGGCTTACAGAAGCCACATATTGATAGAACTGTAATATAGAAACTTGTGTACATCTGTTATTTTTTTTTGTGTGTGTGTGTGTATATGTTGACTTAAGGGAAAATGATTCTGCACTACAGTGTTATTCTGACTATTGAACAGCGCTGGTCCCATTTTGCACTAGTATTTTTGTATTTTCAGGGCTCATAATAAGAAGAAACCTTACACAGATAGTACTGGTAATGCAGGTACAAACCTTTAGAGTAAAGGTCGTTTCAGCTCCGTATTAGTGCTACGGTTACACAAACATGTTGTATAACCTTGGTAAAGTTCTGGAGTCCCTGGTTTTTCTCCCAGTGTGCTGTGCTGTCCTTTAACTGCGGGCTTCAGTGGATGTGCTGGTGTTGGCTGCCTGTTAGAGGGGCAGAGGGAGCACAGAGAATTGGGACTGATTGCATTTCAAACACACTGAAGTCGCAGACGAGCACTGACCAAGTCTGACCCGAGGACTCGCAGCTCAGACAGGAACAGGGAGTAGGGTGGGCCAGGTCGAACAGGCTACTGAGGGAGGGGAACTGAGGGGGTCCTAGATCAGGGGTGGGAAACCTGTGGCTCCCGGGCCATATTTGGCTCTTGGGCTCTTTACAAGTGGCTCAACACACATTTTGCTATTATTGTCACAACCATAAAGTCATTCTTATGTTACGCAGAATAAAAAATAAATAGACTACATTGCAAATGAATCAAAAAATAGAAGTTGATTGGTTAAGCTTGTAATACTCGGGGTCGGGGAGGTCGTTTTGTCTTGTAAGTATGTAACTGTATTGTCATCTTGTGAAAAACCAAAATAAAATATTATTAAAAACAAAAATAGAAGTTGTCATAGTAATAAAAGTAGTCAACTTCTTATTTTATGACACTGAGAGTACACTCCACTGTGAATAAAAGTCCACTTTTGCTGCACAAATGTCAATGTAAATCTATAATTTCTTTGTACTTCTGTAAATGCACCAAAACTTAGATTTTTATTCAACATATTCTCTACCAACTAATCCTAAACAGCTTCTTCAACAGTCACCACTCAGAGGTCAAGCTCAAGTTTATTTCTATTGCACATTTACAACAATGCAAAGTGTCCAAAGTGCTGTACAAAGAAATATATACGATTTAAGATATGATAAAACTAATAAAAAAAAAAACATAGATATACAAGATAAAATGTATTAAAACTGATGAAACAGATACATAAAAATAGGATGAGTAGTATATACAAACACAACCACAAAATAAAACAAAACTTGTATTAAAAGCCAGTGCAAATAGTCTTTAAAAGAGATTTAAAGTGGACAGAAGACGGACCGCTGCAGCCGGTGGACAGAGGACTGGTCCAGCCCATAATATAGTGAATTACAGTAATCCAGTCAAGATGAAATAAACAGGTAAGGTAAAACATATAAGGATATCTCAACTTCAGACACTTTTTTTTCTATTTCTGTCTTAAAATGGCTCTTTAGATAGCAAAGGTTGCTGACTCATGTCCTCTTGTCATGTTCTTGGTAGTTCTTGCACTAGTTATTCCCAGAAAGACAGTACATTTCTGTTTATGTGAAGTAAGAGAGAACAGACGAGACGGTCTGTGTGTCTGTGATTATATACAAGCATGTGCCTTCTTTGAAATAACATACATTAGCTTCTTTGTGTGAGTTATAAAAAAAAAAAACAGTATGAGTGTTTCCCATCACTTAAATTGCTTGAGACAGATTCAGCCGTCATGCATCAAAATATCGAATCTCACCATCAGCATCCTTCTCCCCCTTGCTCCTGTCCTCCGCCCCCTCCATCCACCTCATCCAATGCGCTGTCAGTACACAAGCACAAACTCAATCTGCTTCTAATGATTGCTTTATTGACGAGGCGAGGGTCTATTCACTCACGCAGGCCTGCAACAACTACAGGCCAAATCAGTTGGAGAGGGGAGAAAAGACACTCAGAAAGCCTGAGATGGAGAGCCGGTGGGAGGGGATCTGAGCTATATTTGCTCTGGACTAAATAATACTCCAGGCTAAATAATGGCGTACTTGGCAGAGTTTCCAAAGGAAGTGTGTCCAAGCCAAAATACAGAGGAAAAACTTCGCTTATGTTTAAATTTATGTAAAAATTGTAAATTATTATGATGAAACTGATACAAAACCATGTTATTAGGCCTTCCATGGTGTTGTTTGTACTATACGTGATTCAAGTATTTTTGCTTTCAGTGAACTATTACATGGTTGGACACATCCGAGACTGATCAAATGAAAAACAAACCACTCCTCAGATCTCACTCGGGTTTATTGAGACGTCTCTCCGCAACCAGAGAACAGAACACTTCATTTCTATATGACATCTTTGTTTTTATGATGGAATCCCCTGAGGTAATTTCTATGCTTGGACCAATCCCCCGGAGGATTTAAATCCGTATTTTTTTCCTTCATACAAACTTTCAGACTGCAGTGATTATCATATCTAAGAATACTTCTATGACAGTTGGCCTCAGCTACCATAACAAGATTAAATCTTCATGAGATGCTAGTTAAATTGAGCTCAAAAACAAAATAAATCTGCCATGGCCCACCCACTTAAAAAACACTCGTGTACTGTGTCTCCTCATAAGTATTACAGTATGTGCTAAGATCTACACACTGTCTGAGAAGTTACTGCTTCTTGTCTCTCAAGGCTCCTATACTGTAGATACAACATGACAGTCTTTAGGTCTTACACTTTCCTTCTTCAGACTTATTAAGTGCAGCATAACCTTTAAATGAATGATTCAAAGAACATCTTGAAATTGATTTGTGCTTAGTGTTGTGCGCTCCTTTGGCAATTAAATTCACTCCTCTCTGATAAATATTCTATTCTGAATCACTTTGAGACCTGATTTACGACGCATAAATGTTTCAAACAGTAACACTCCTATAAACATCGGTGAATGTATATGCATGAATAATTCCTGACATATGTTTGGAAGCTTTTAAGGTACATCCATCTGAAGAAATTTCAAAGAAAGCGATTCAATCTTTCATTTCAAACTGTAATCCTTACACTGGAAACTGAAAGGAAAGCGGAGACACGCACAAAAAAAATCTCGGTCCATCAGATCGTTGTATCTCGGAGAGCCACAAAGATCAGACAGAAAGCACACGCTCAGCCTGAGAGATGAAAAGGGTGGGGGAGAAACAAAAGCAATTTTTATTTATCTGTTGGGTGTATCTGTAAGATAAATGAGCAACGGTTGACTTTGCTGCAGAGGAAAATGCCAAACACCTCATGTCAGGGAACTTTCTGAATTAATGAAACACATTAGAGAAGTTCTTTATTAACATCTGTTTATTTCAGCTTGGGGGACAGTTCTGCAAAGCGGTGAAAAAAAAAAAATTAAAAAAATAAAGATTTTTTTGTTTTGTTTTGCAAGTGAAGTCGTAAAGGTCAAAATGCAGATAAAATTGACAAACTAGTTTGTCACGGATCAAAAGATGGAATTGTTGGAGTAGATTTTTCAACTGAGCTGGAGCCACATTGTGTATTCACCCACAGCCTGCACATTTCAATAATGACTAAGCAAATGCATTAAAAAAAAAGAAACAAACAAAACACTTTGGATGAAACCCATTGTATCATATCTCTGCAGCAGTCTCCTGCAGACAGCTCAGACGTCATAAAGATGCAAGTAACAGTCATTTGTAAGAAAATATGGAGCCAAAACTCCACAGCATGCGCATGAATGTGTCTGTACGTCTGAGAGAAAGACATCAAAGTGAATGCGCATGAGTGTGTGTGACAGAGCGATAGGGCAGGTGTGTATGTCCGTGCATTCATGTGTCACTGTTGCAAAGCATCACTGAGGCTGGAGAGAATGAAGTTGCTGACTGGTGCTGGAATAGGCCTTGTAAATCTGCTTTTATTCCCCTCCTCCACCTCCTCTTCCTCTTTGTCTCTTTCAGATGTGTGAGCCAATCCAAGAGGGGATCACTGATTGGGGGGTATGTGTATCAGCACACTTTATTTGTGTGTGTGTGAGACGCAGACTGAAAGAGGTTGGAAAAGAGGTGTGTAAGTGTATGTTTCTGCCTGTGTCTCTACATCTGTGTGTGTTTGTGTGGCGTGCAGTTTGAAAATGAAAAAAAAAAAAAAGCCTCATACATGCTGTTGTCTGTGTGTGTTTGCGTGGGTATTTATGGTGTTTTGTTAGAGCAAGAGGATCACAAATTCCTCTCAAAAGCTTCCCTCCCTCTGTTCCTTTTTGACGCTGAGTGCCAGCACTGCCAACAGATCCTCTTTGTACTGTATGTCTTTGTGTAGAAACCCACACCATGTGTTTGCCCATTACACTACAACTTCAATGCACTGTGTGTAACACATTTGTCCAAATTCAATAAATAAGGAAACCCAGGGTTTTGCTGAGACTTGCAGAGATCCCTTCATGGCTGATAGGCGCTACACAGGACCATTTAAATATCTCCTAGGTACATCATTGGCAAATAAAGATGTACAGCGGCGTCAAATGCTTTAGTGAAGTGTGAAACCTCTATAAGTCGAGCCGACACACCGCTACCACGGTGCTGCCCTTAGCACAAGGGAGCGGTGCACTGCACGTGTCACAGTGCAAGACAGTGGAAAGCTAAACTTTAAAACTAAATCTGAACAGTGAGATTGTGCTCTGATAAGAACAGACCAACCAACATAGGTCATTTTAAGATTTAGTTTTAACCCATAAAGACCAAGTGCTGCATTTGTGGCAGTTCCCAAATGAGGTTTTCTCTGTTTTTAATCTTTCTTGAGTGATTTATCACCATTTACTTTAATATTATGCTCTGAATTTTGCATTTTTAAGTGAAAATCAGGTATTTTCCTATATTTAACCTCCTAAGACCCAGGAGCCCCACAGGTTTTTGAGTTTGGGCTTTTTTTAATTAAATAATTGCTTATATTGGAAACATCATGATGCAACAGTTTTTTCAGATGCATTTTTAAAAAATTTAATGGAATGTCATTCGCGGTGGACAGTTGTTTCTTGTTTTTTTGTATAAAGCTGTGAATTTCTTGTCCTCATACGTGGACAGTTGGTCCTAGGAGGTTAATGTACTGATTATGTAGATGTTCATTAAAGCTCCGATTAAAGTTGAGGGTTACTACATCCAAAAACAGAGAAAACTGAAAAAAAAAGATTGTTTTTTTGGCAAACTATATTTACAGTAATAATAATAATAATAATAATAATAATAATAAAAACTAAACCACTGTCATTGATCCAACAATCAATGTTGTAGAAGATAACGGTGTTTCCATGTTCACTACGGAGCCTCTGAACGTCCAAATGGGTCATATCTGATGACCATGAAAAGAAGACAAACTGCATTTTACACCAATTATTTACATGTATTGATATTATTAGTGGATCAACAGGTGTTAAACATTTTACATCAGTAAATGATTTTGGTTGTCGGTGGATGTTTGGGTCTTTACTTCAGTGACCCGAATGTGAGTGAACACATGAAACAACGCTGTAAATATTTCTGACCACTTGTGTTCAGATTTTAGTTCTGTCTGTGTCAGCTCCACTAGAAAACCCATGTGCAATCACATCAGTCACCAGCTGCACAGCCATCAGATTTATTTCACACACAAAAATTACAAAAAGCTATTTTGCTTGAATGTGTTAGGATACATTAGCAGTGGTTCAACCCTGTGAGAGGTCTGTAGTCCCAGAACACTCAGGAAGCTGTAATGTAAACAGGATCATTATTGATTATTGATAGTCTACCACACACCTGTCGTTTTCTGACTATATAGCATGGCAAAAAAGACCATATTTCAAAACTGCATTGAAAAGAATTCATAGAAACACCATAGGAGCAGTGAAGAGCTCCTGCATGGACTGGGATCTATAAACAGGGAACAAATGTTGTGTCATTGAATGCACCACACCAAAGCCGGTGCTCACAAGTGATGTATTGTAGCTTTTATATCTTTAGTGTGATCTGTTAGAGCCAGGGGAAATGATAAAATATCTATAAAGTGACTAGTCCTTAGTCATACACACTGCTCAGCCTAAAACACACATTATTTCATTGGTATGCCATTAGCTTTGATTATGTGATGCTTGTGCAATGCAACAGTGATTGTCACAACATTTATTTCCATCCGGAGATGAATTATTTTTTCATCCAGTTCTTGTATTGATGATGAAGAGTCGGACCGCTGTGTATAGTCTTCGTCATCACATCCCAAAGACTCTCAGTGGGCTTAATGAATGTCATCAGCAAACCAAAAATCTACTGATAATGAACCCTGGTCATTCAGTATATTCAGGATCAGCTGACCTCATTTTATGCACAAATAACATTGACCTCAGACTTGACCGACTGAATCAACCCCAGATCATAACACTGACCCAACAGGCTTGTATTATAGGCACTAGGCATCATGGGTAATCAGTACACCACTCTGTAACAGAGTCAGTCTGGACTCATCAGGTCACATGACCTTTTTCCATTGACACAGTCCAGTCTTTATGCTCTCTATCAAACTCATGGTTGGTTAAGGAATGAGAAGCTACTCACCGCATCTGTTAGAGGTAAAGAACTTGCAGAATCTGAAATATATTAATCACTGCAGTAAATATCCAATAGAAGGATCTGAACTATTTAATTAGTTAAACCCATATGTGGATTTTTTGGGGTGAAAGCTATGTATTTTATGGAAGATCCATTATATGAACCAACAATGATAAAAGTTTGAAGAATCCATCATTTTTGCATCATTTGCTATGGTTTTGGTCGATAGACCACAAGCAGCAGAAACTACATACAGCGTGTTGTTTTTTTTTATCAGCATCAACCCCATTGCCCTCTACTCGCCTGCATTTTTCACTGCAGGCATACACTCATTTAGTCTGATTTTAATTTACCGCCCATATCCTTGGAAGAGCTGACTCACAGGTAGTCAAGGAGACTTTACCTCATTATCTGCTGAAGCTTAATGAGGTAAAAGCACACCAAATTTTGAGAGTAACCTGCAGTGTGTAGTTGTTTATTATGAATTCTGTGTATTATGCAAACTAACCCTAAAGACTTGTGTTGAGTAGTACCCTAATTTCTGTGCGGCAAAAATTATTTTCATTCAATTTTGGTTTAACCTTTTATAGTTCACTCATAGAAATACTCTGAAATTCAAAATTTCAACCTTAGTGTGATATTGGGAGACATAACAAGACTTTACTACTTTTGTGAAATTTTTCAAAATGTTTTTTTGTTATGTAGAAAATCAAGGATAATGAAGTTACCATATTTGGTTCCTTACCCGTAAGTGCCCAAAAAAAAAAATAATACAAGAAACACACATGTAAGGCAAAAATGACATGTATTTTAGAACATTAGAACATCACTTTTAGAACATTAGACCAACATAAGTGCTGATCCAGACACCTGTCAAC
>JAPQRQ010000017.1:13365054-13375608 GCA_037367365.1 Apogon talboti
GTACACTCACTGTTCATGCAGAGGTGGACCTTACAGACCCTGTAGACCACATTGGACCTGAGATTGTTGCCTCACTGCCCTCACTGTAATTGTTGCTGTCACTGCCTTTTAATATGCTCAGAAATGACCAAAAATGGTCACTTGCCCGATAAAGGATTAAAGTCCTTTACTGAAATAGCTTGTCCACTATCCATGCATCACAATGTCCTGAGCCCCCAGTCCTCCCTCTCTCTCTCTCTCTCTCTCTCTCTCTCTCTCTCTCTCTCTCTCAGCTATAGGATAACAGAAGGTGAGTTCTGTCAGAGATAGATTCCCCTCTGCTCTCCTGGGATATGTTGCCTCTGTTCATTTGGCTGTTCAAAGGACAGAGAGGAGAGAGGAGGGGGTGACTTATAGAGAGGACTGAGCATAGGGCTGGAGTGTTCCCACTGCTGCTCTTAATGCTGCGAGGACCTCTTCTCTAAACTCTGTCTTTATTGTTATGTTTCAGCAAAGTCATTGCTCACAGTATGTAGACGTTGATGCAGTGTTTCAGCTCTTTTATACCTACTTCTATATAATGGGTCTGTTTTAATCTGTAACACTTGCGGAAATAAATGACAGATTAATTAACTTTCACTTTTATATAATCTATATTAGATTAAATCTATAACGGCTAACTCCAGCATTGATAAAACTGGTGGTTATTTTGTAGATTAGTCAGGTATTTGTTTGACTTGAATGCAAGGTGATATCAGCAAGTCGTCCCAAACCTCAAAGATGATCTCAGTCCGGATTGTGTCAGTAAATTTACTCTAATATAAAACCCACAGAGGCTGAAACCAAATAATGATGACCATATTTTGATTAAAATGTAATATTTCATAAGTGGCCTGACAGAATATTCAATATTCACTTGAACAAACAGTTGAACTGAGATATTGGAGGTGACTATATTTCAATCTTCTTCATTTGTTATTTATTTATTGTTACTTCCATTGTCTTTAGTTATTGTCTTGGTCTTTATACTTATTTGGGTGAGATAATTATATAACCTTTTTGTCTCACATGCACAATTTATCATATCTTTATTTTTCTTACTTTTGCTTATTTTACTGCACAAACAAACACAATAGTAACAAACGAATGAAATAAGTCACAGGTCAAAGTTCAAGGTTGTGTGTACGTGCATATGAAAGTGCTAATTCAGGAACACCATGATGGAAATTCTTCAACCCTGGCACCAAAAAAATGGTGTTTAAGGTCAGTCTTACCTCACAAATCACTTTTATGGTACGGAAGTGACATTATATGTGTTATGTTACATTAAAGGTTTTCGCATAAAATTCAGACTTTAAAACAATACAGTTACACTGTTTTTTTTGCATATCTAATGGCGATTTATTTGCTTCCCTGGTTTAAAAATATATATAATATAAATAATAAGGGGATAAATAATAAGCACAAAATAAAGAAACACAAAATCACATAAAGTAGTACAGACATCGCCTAAATTGTCAATTTAAATGAATGATCACCTAGAAGTTTGCAATCAGTGTATCCCTTCTTTTTGGCCATTATGATGCAAAAATATATGTTTTTATGCCTCCTCTAATGGATGAAGAACCAAAGAGTGAAACCTAATATGGTGATTTACTACTATACACTCGCTCTCTTCTGTAGTAGCCTAATGTGAGAAACTGGTCTAGACTGTATTTGAGTCCAGATTAGCGCTGAGGTCAAGTTTAGTTGATTAAAAGGCGGAATGTGTCAGCGCCATGATGAGTCTGTCTGTCTGAGCGCACCTCAGTCCAATCGATGGAGGCTGTAGAGGAAAAGACTGGGCAGCTTTATTCGGTTTATGAGCGAGAATAACAGAGAGACAGGGATTGATCAAGTGTTGAAGATCTGACACTGCAGATTGTGTGTGTGTGTGTGTTGTTGGGGTGCTGGCTGCAGATAAACACAACGAGACACTGTAATGTCCTACTTTTTGCATTGAACGGCATCAATAGAGCCCCCACTCAATGAAGCTCATTCATGTGTAGAAGCACAGACACTGCCGGCATACAGTGTCCTGCCCTCTGGCTTTGTGTATTTGTGTCTATGACTGTGAGTGTGTGTTAGGGCCAAACATGACTTCTTTTTTTAGGTTGAAGACATTCTGCTGCTCTATAGCAGATATGGGGTGGTGAGCAGTCAGGGGTTCTTTCCATGAATGGATGAACACATGTGCTCAATTTTATGACATATCAACGTTTGTATTTGAGCCAAATAGAGCAGGGGAAAGGAGGAGATGGATGCTTCTTATCATAACAGGAGAAAGAGGGGGGGTTAATTTCTACTCTGACTCCTGTTTTGTGTAGGAGGGTCTGTCTCTAGGCATGGTTTGTTCATATCATGGACAAAGGAAAGTGGGTTTTATAGGTGGATTGTCTGCCTCCCCACTGGCATCAACACTGGTGGAAAAAAAAAAAATCAACTTATTTATCTGTTCGCCGTTTCTCCAACCCCCCACTCTGCTTCTCCTGTGACCTTGTCAATAACCTCTCCTTTCGCTCGCCTTTCATGTTTTTCTTGCTGGGAAACAGAGCGACCACGTATCATGTGAACCTCATAGGGTAGCGAAGGAGGAGTAAACAGTGCAATTCAAGCCAAGTCATTAGCAACGTTCAATAGCTTTAGGAATAGCATGGTGGAGCATCAGGGTCCAAGGATAAACACGCACACATGACACACAAAGACTTCTGTTATTGTTGTTGGATCTTCCCAAGGGTTTAACTTATATACACAATATACAACCCCATTTTGCAGTGGTAAATATAGTATCTGCCAGTAAGTAACTTTATTCAATATACACTTCTGACCTGTAAAGAGGATTAAATTAATGTTACACTAATGCCAGCCACGCTCATGAATCATATCTGGTAGGGAAGACATCATGTGGAAAAAAAGATGCATAAATACATATTTTAATATCCTAGTTATAATGAGACCAGGGTCAACAACCTTTACAATGTAAAAGGAGCCATTTTGGACCTCTAAGATAAAAAAAAAAAAAAAAAATCTGTCTAGAGCCACAAAAAAAGAGTGTTTAATCCGCTTATGATTTAGCTAAACATACTTACCCTTATTGTGGTAGCCTATTTCTGATTATTTAGTTCTGTAACTTCGCGTTTCCATTACAATAATATAATTTTTGGTGCATTTATTATATTATATTATAAAATCAAAATAACAAAATTGATTTATTGAATGATGGAGAAGCAACTTACAGAGAAACACGTAACTACAAACAAATGTAAATTGAGTTTGCACATGTTGAGTTTAGTAATAAAAAAGAAAAGAAGAAGAAGACACAAAAAGATACAGGCCTCTTGAGTATAGCATGTGATGTACATGTTGTTTTGTAAATTGTTATTCTGTGTCTAGCCTGGAGTTTTTTTTTGCAAACTGACAGTGTAATAATTACTTTAGGCCTACAGCAATATTAAAATATAATAAACACTCTCGATATTCATTTACATATTTGGTTATTTACTTACTTTGGTATAGCTGGCATTGCTGATCATATATTGTATCAGTGGCAATGTTATTATACCTTTAGTACTGTGAAAAAGTCCTATGCCAAGATTAGGTTTGTTGGTTTAGTAAAGTTCTAATGACCACACATATGCATTTCTCAGTTTCTGTATTAAGATCCAATCTAGATATATAGGAAGTATGTACAACATTAATAAGTAAATTCAGGGAAATTCACTGTATGTTATGATGATCATACATCTGGCAACACAATGTGCATGCATACATCATCAGCTGTATAGAAAGTGTATTTATTAATTAATTAATTTATTTGACCGTTCAGATGTGTGTCGAATGGCTCTGACAGCTGATGGATGTGATTCGACTATGTCACCAATGGAGCATGTCACACTGATAAATGAGCAGCGGGTATGGTTTTATAACCACATCATTTTTGCACGCATTTTCCAGTGCGTTTTAACAGATCTCACTATTGCAAAAGGAAAAAAAAAAAAAGATAAAAGAGGTGAGAACGTGTGGGAATGAAAGAGCGAAACAGGAAGGGCGTAACAAACCGTGAACCACAACGACCAGCATTAATTTAATTACTGCTGCCAGGCTGACAGATCCACCCAATGGGAGATTGAACCAGTCAACTGCACGTTTGTTTTAATGAGTGACCCCGATGTGTTTATGGATCTGATGGGGAAGGTCACTGCCGCCCTATCTCAGCTTCTGAAAGGCAGACATTTATCGGTCATCAGCCGGTCGGAATTGCACGGACCAAAATAGACTCCCGAATGGCTGGTGGGTGAGTGGGTGAGTGTGGCGTCCAGGCACATGTTGACACATTTCACATAGCACCTGCAGACACATGCATCTGCTGCTAAACAAATCAGAGGTGTTGACAACAGGGCATTTTAGCCAGCAGATAACGGCCAGCTGTTGAAACCGTAATAAACACACACACATACACACACACAGCATGAAAGGTGTCAAATGTCCAGCTCAGAGAGAAAACTGAGGTCAAAGGTTACAATATGTTTGTACTGTTTTTCTGTCATCTCTCTACATGCTTCACTCATCCGTTCCTCATCTCTCTGCGATGACTTATTTATTTATTTATTTTTGTTCCATGTTTTATATTTCTCAATCAAACCGGCCTTTAGATTTCTGTCAGCTGCTTTGGTTTTAACCCTTTAAACCCTGACGTGTCTGCGGTGAGCGTTCCAAATGTACGGTGTGTATTTGTTTTAAATATTCCTAAATATTCAACTGTTTGCTCAATAGTAAAAATTTCCAAGCGTGCTGATAGAATAGAGCTTGTTCTTTCCGTAGACATCTGGGCATGCTCAGTGCATCCCCTGCCACCTGTGTAATGGGAGGCAAAAGACAGCAGTGAGTGAGACTGCCTCGCTATAAAAATAGACAGTTTGAGCTTCTTTTTTTTTTTGTTTTTTTTTTTACACAATTTTTCTTGTGTTTTTTTGTTTTTACTGTTGTTTGTAGTGTTGTGGTGATTTTCCTTTATTTTTTTTTACTGTGTTTTTACCGAGTTTTAACTGTGTAACTGCTTTATGTAGTTCAACCAGGTGCCAAAAAGCAGCTGGACTGATTTAGAAAAAAAGTTGTTGTTGTTATTCAGTGTGTTACAGTCCACAATTCATGTTAAACATCCTAAATCTCTTATTAATGTACATTCTGAGGGCCTTATTTAGTAAAACCCTGTCAACTTTCAATTCTTCTTTGTCTTTTTCTGTTATTCCACCGTGTTTTGACCCGAAAGCACTGAAGAAAAGGAACACAAACAGCTTTTATGACACTTCTACAAACGTTAATTCACAGCAGTACGTTTACCTGAAATAACGTCTCAGGGGTTAAAGGGTGAAGGTTTAATAGCACAAAGGGAGAACCAGCTGCGAAACGTGCACCCGGCCACGCAAGAGACGGAAAGACATTAAGACGTCTAAAGCGGGACTTGTTAACTTTTCACACTCTCACACTGAATTTCTTGTCTCCCTATGACATCTCCTCCCATTGCTAAGACGGTCCAGCTAATCACTGGTTTCATTGTCAGCGGGCCGACACATACACTGGCTCTGTACAAACACTGAGTCACTCTCTATGGTTGGCACTGCGGAAAAAAAAAAAAAAAAAAAAGATGCAAAACACTGTCGTCATTCACACGTGCTGGAGGGAAGACGGGGAGTGTGAGGAAACGAGATGAAGGAGGGAGGGAAAAGTATTGTTTTGACTTTCAAAGTCTTAATGTGGGCGTGTAGCTTCCTTGTATTGTATTGTGGATACTGTTACGTGTGCGGAAGTCGGTAGTCTTAGTTTATTTGGCGTATTCCCCACTTTACCTCTGCACGTTTTCACAATCGCCTCTCAATTTGAATAAATCCATTAGGGTCTTATTATTGCTCTGGTTATTGCACAGACTGGCTGACCCCGCTACTATTGACGTTTTCCGTCCAGTTTGGCCAGGAGCATTGCTTTTGCGCCGAGGGCAAAGGTCCAAATGGGTCCCAGCTGTCAATACATTGGCCTAAGGGAGGGGTTGTCTGCCTGGTAAATACAGTAAAATAAATCATGCGCCCCTGAACCACAAGCTGTGAAATAGAGTCACAAGACAAACGCTTGCATTTTCATGGTCGACTCCACAGCAATACTTAGACTAAGCTTTACATTTGGATTTGAACATAAATGGGATGGAATTCACAGGAAGTAAGGAGAATGCTTTGTTTCACTGCTGCTGCTGCATGAACCACCGCTTTAACTGTTACTGGTGCTGTGTATTGTGCAATATTGTACATATTCAGAAGTTTATTTTACTTTATTCAATTTTTTTTTGTATTTTATGGTAGTTTTTATTCTATTTAGCTTTATATATTTTATTTCATATTTCATCCTTTTATCTTTTTTCATGCGACAAACACAGAGACCTGTGTAACTATATTTAGTTCTATCGTGTACTACTAATTGAATGACAATAAAGCTGAGTCTGAGTCTAATCCACCATTTATGTACGATCCTGTTTATATCCTGCATATACTGAAATGTTGTATCTAAGGTAGACATTGTCTGTTTGCAGATTTTTTTTTTTTTTTTTTTTAAATTGTGGCTTTTAATAGAATTTTATCTTGTTCAGTAGTGGGAAAAGGTATCAGATATATATACTGTCCAGAAAAAAAAGTCTCACAATTCTGATATTTCGGCATCATTTATGTCACTCAATGTCTATGCATAGATGCATTAATTTGTTTTGCCCCCTATTATATTAATCTGTTGTGGAAAAAATGCTGTCTCATCATCCATCAAATCACATGAGCTTTTTTTTCCATTGAAACACAGTCCAAACTTTATGCTCTCTAACACAAAAGAAATGAGAAGCTTCTCATATAATAGCGCATATGTGTTACAGTGTAATGAAATGAATGAACTAAACATTCCCAGACTGATGTGGAACATTCAGGATCACTACTCGTGCATGTTTTTTTCTTTCTCTGCAGTATGAACTAGCACTTAGATTAGAAGCAGTGAGCTGCCACTGAAGGCAATGTTTGTAGTCATGCATATAAAACAAATGTAAAGGAGATGACAACTGAAAAATGCGGCTGAAATGTCTCAAGGATAGATAAAGTGTCCTCTTGTGTAAAGAACTAGAGGTGACATTTGCTCATGCAGCAGCAGCAGCACCAATAGTATGTGCATTATAGTAACTACAGTGGGTAGTGTGTTAAAAGATCAACAGACGCCTACTTGTTTAATCCTCAAATAATCCCAGCAGAAAGATATGTAAGAGAAGTACACTTGGATGTAACTGACCTGGAAGAGACATGAACTTCTCTAAGTTATGAAAGGAACAACACAACCATCATTACCACAATGAGGCCTTGTACTGTATAATCACCAATACATTTGCATTAGAATGAGCTTCCAAAAATTTCACCCCGCATTAATGCTGTTATTTTTAACAGGAAACCTCCTCTGAGTATTCATTTCTCCCTTTCAAACTTCACTTTTCCTCTGATATACAACATAATGTCCTCTGGAGTATAGCTGAATCAGCGTGGGAAAGAGCTTTTGCTGCAGCAGCTAACTTTATCCAGAGAAGCCTCATCATCCGTGTTGTATGGCTTCAGCAAATTGAATCGCTAGAGAGGCAAGTGGGAGGTGCTCCGAGGTGGGGGAGGGAGGAGGAAAAGTGCAATAGAAACTCTTCTTTCGCGNNNCCACCTTTCTACCTTCTGCTGATGCTAATCCATTTATAAAGACCTATAATATACCGCTGTCCTTTTAATGTCTTCCCTCCGTGCACAGCTGTACGCCTCTGTCCTCATCCTCACCTTCATCCTCTAGGTTTCCCAGGTAATTTCTCTTTTACATCGAACCGCCACGCAGTCATTTCCTCCCCTCCCTCACTTGGCTGTGTCTCTCATGATGATTTCATCCCACCTTGAGTTCCTCCTCGCTTTGATGTGACACAGCGTGACACTGTGGAGAGTGGAAGAAAGCTGAGCCGTGAGGTTTTCTGTGTTGCACAATCCTCCTCTTCCTCTAACTCTGGCTCATCATCACAGTGACCCACTTATCTTCATCGCTCCTGTCTCTCTTTGTGTCTGGTTATGTTTTTCTGCTCCATCGTATCCTCTTTTCACCTCCCTTTTTCCCCTCTTTAACTCCCACTGTGCTAATTGATCACACTGTTTTATATATAACCCATACATTGTTATATGCTCATTATTATCTACCACTTTCTAATACTTTTTTTGTCTTTGTTTTTCTTCAACCCTTGCACTCAACGCTGTAATTAAAAATGTCGCACATTATTATTATTTCATGCTGCAGATGAAGTTCTCTATAATATATGCAAGGGTCTGTCAAAGTTAGATATATTTTGTGTGTGTGTAACTGGGGTGATCACATTTATTGTTCATCCAGTCATTCAACCTGAATTCTGACTCAAAACAATCACAATAGACACAATGGCAATGGAGGAAACAAATAAGAATGAGTCATGGAAACACAAAAATTAATCATCCACAATAAGAAAAATTCATTGGTAAAATGTGAAAAATTTAAGTTCCAATCGTTTAAAAAAAAAAAAAAAAAAAAAAAAAAAACCTAAACCTGAACCTGAAGTATTTCCGTGGCAATTTCCTACATTTACTCATTCCTGAGTGATTTATCCACATTTGTTATAATATTATCCTCAGCATTTTGAGTTTTTTAGTGAAAGTCAGCTTTTTTCCTACATTTAATTTATTGATTTTGCAAATGTTTGCAAAATCTCAGAGTATATTCAAAGGTTATTATACTAAAACAGAGACAAGAAAAAGTGACTTTTTTAAGTAAATATATCATTACTTGGATGTAAAAACAAGTTTCTACAATTGCTGTCATTTATCAAACAATGGGTTTTACAGGGGAATCAATGTTGCAGAATACAACAGTGTTCCTATATTCACTGTTCACACTGATGGTGCTGAAAAGCTGAGAAACTGCATTTTACCTGAATTATTTACATGTATTGATAGGATGAGTAGATCAATAGTTATTGAATATTTCAGATCAGTAGATGCTTTTGGTCACTGGTGGCTGTTTTGGTCTTTGAGGGTTAAGTCAAAGTGATTAACAGAGGAAACACACACTGAGGTTACTGAGTATTATGGGTTTTCTGACATTTTAAGCCCCTAATCTACTTGGATGAAGCCCATGCAGACAACAGAAGGCATCACGTAACCACTAGAGATCAGAATTGTACACAGTCACCAGATTCTGAGTGGCTAAAGTGACTAAATATCTCATCCCGTACCTCAGCAGATATAAGAACACAACATTTAACTCATAAAGACACAGAGCTACAAGGAAGCGTCTTTATTTAACCTTTCTTAAGTGATTTATCACCATTTGTTGTAATATTATCCTTTGTATTTTGCTTTTTTTTCAATGAAAATCAGATATTTTCCTATACTTAATTCACTGATCATGTAGATGTTCATAAAAGCTCAGATTAAAGTTGAGGATTATTATATAAAAAATGGAGAAAACTGAAGAAGAAGTGACTTTTGCAGCAAAATATATCATTAACTGAACATAAACCAAGTCACTGATCCAACTCCATGGGTTTTACTGGTGAATCAATGTTGTAGAAGTTTTACGGTGTTTCCACGGTAACTACGGAGCCTCTGAATGTCCAAATGGGTCATATCTGATGACCATGAAAAGATGACAAACTGTATTTTACACCAATTATTTACATGTATTGATAGGATTAGTGGATCAACAGGTATTAAACAGTTTACAGCAGTAGATGCTTTTGGTCAGCGCTGGATGTTTGGGTCTTTAAGGGTTAAAGAAGTCTGAGCAATTTTCTCTGTTGTGTTTTCTCTTATTTTACCACTTTACACACACAACACACACTCTTAACCTGAGGGACAATACTGATCGACATCAGTGATGTGTCCATATTTAGCATCTTTATCCCAGAGCTGTCACTATCATCCACACAAACCTTTATTTAATAAAACCCTCCTTGGTTTCTGCTTTTCCTAATAACACAATCAATGATATTTCCCACAGCAAAATAAATACCTCTTTAAGGCAGCTACTTTCAACTAAAAAACATTAAACCCAATGTGCAGTCAAAGGAACATCAAAGTAGAAATCCTCATTTATATTCACACTGACAGTGAAAACGAATGCAAATGAAAGACACTCCAGCTCTGAACATACCTTACACAAGACTTTGCGGTGTCTTAACACTTATAAATGTGACCATGCATGGATGATAATTAAGGAATCATATTAATACTGATCTTAATTTGATGTTTCTGTATTAAACAACATGTAAAAACATGTCCATAAGTGCTAGAAACTGTGTTTAACCCTTAATCAGCCACTGGCGACCACATTCATTTATTGATATAAACTGTTTAATACCTGTTGATCCACTAATCCTATCAATATGTGGAAATAATTGGTGTAAAATACAGTTTGTCATCTTTTCATGATCATCAGATATGACCCATTTGGACGTTCAGAGGCTCC
>JAPQRQ010000017.1:13414191-13426821 GCA_037367365.1 Apogon talboti
TGTGTGTGTGTGTGTGTGTGTGTGTGTGTGTGTGTGTGTGTGTGTGTGTGTGTGTGTGTGTGTGTGTGTGTGCTGAGTTCTATCTGTGTACATCTCAGTAGTATATAAGCAGGAGGGAGTAGCTTGCATTAACTGTACATACTGTTAATTCTGTATATACTGCACTTGCTGGTCTTTGTACTTCTGATTAGATACCAAACTGCATTTCATTACCCTGTATTTTTACATGTGTGTTGACAATAAAGTTGAATCAAATCAAACTTTTCTTCTGCATTGTCGAAACAGGTGTATCTTAGAAAAAAGGTGTGGAGTTTTTCACTGCATTATGATGATTTCTGTCGTTGTTTTTTCTAAATCTTCGTCATGCTTTACTCTTTCAGTGAGTTACTTCATACTGAGGTGTGTATCCTTTGCTTTTATGTCCAGCCTCTTACTGTCAGTATAAATCGGAGGATGGCAGAGCGTCTTCAGCCACCCGCCCCAGCTCCTCTGGCTCCGGACAGACCTACACTCCCACCCTGACCCCCACACCCATCCCTACCCCCACCTTCACTAGCACCACCAGCACCAGCCCCAGTAACAATGCTGCCACCAAAACGGGTAAGACACACATATCTGTCAGATGTTGCACTATTCTCCTGTTCTTTCAGTGCAGTTGTAGCTGTTTATGTTACTGTTGTGTTTGTGCTGCAGACTCGTTGCTCTTCAACAAGATTGACGAGCGACAGAGGCTGGCCCGAGAGCGCCGGGAGGAGCGTGAGAAACAGAACGGTGTGTATTTTTAAAGTTAAGGTGTTTGTTTGTGTGTACGGGGCATTAAATGCATCCCTCACTTTCTTTTTTTTTTTTTTTTTTTGTCTTTTCCACATTATATTGTGGGTCGGTTGGTGGCTGTGGTGAAGTGGCCGTTTCTGTGGTTGTTGCATAAAGTCGAGGCTGAAGCCAGGCACCCCCGTTACCATGGTACCCTTACATAATGGGTCAGGACATGGGACGGGGTTTAGGGAGGCTGGTGTTGTGAATGTGTGTATTTTTTGTGTAAGTGACACTTAAGGCAACAAACAGGTTTTAAGAAGTTGTTTGTTTGTTTGTACCGTATTTGTGTGTACATTTTGCTGGAGTGTGTGTGTGTGTTCATATTTGTTGTTGTGGTCATACATGTGCCACTCACTGAGGGGCTGAGGAATTTGTTTTGTGTCCAGGCTAAAGCCTAGTCACATGATCTACAGCTGACCCATCACACCGCTGCATTAAGCCTTTGCGTGCGTCCTCGTAGCTTGTGTGTATGTGCGTATGATTATGTCCGCTTGCATGATTTAACATGTGAGCACATGTACAAACACTTACACGTGACTCTTTATTAACTGCCCCAGCCGTCAAGGAGGCCCAGTGGCAGGCCCGGGAGGAGCGGGCCAGGCAGTACTATGAGAAGCACCTGGAGGAGAGGAGGAGGCGTCTGGAGGAGCAGAGGGTAAAGGAGGATAAGAGACGAGCTGCCGTGGAGGAGAAACGGCGGCAGAAACTGGAGGAGGACAAGGTGCATAAACAAACACGTCAACACTCAGCGCTTAGTCCAGGATCTGAGCGTATCTGAACTGTCTGAGTGATCCACCTTCCAGAAAGTCCTCCTGAAATATTTAATGTCTTAGTGAACCAGAAGTGTCATTCCTACTCTTTTGCTGTTTAAGTGCCAGCTTGTATCGTTGTATCTTTCATAAGTTTTTTTTTTTTTTCAGTCAAGTCAAGCTATTTTTTTCTGTATTGCATTTAAAACTTCTTTTGACCAAAGTTCTTTAAAAACAGACAAAAGAAACATGAGTTAAAGATAAAATATATGAAGGAACCATCCTATTTATTGACATACAAGCAGAATAGAACAGAATAGAATAGAATAGAATAGAATAGAATAGAATAGAATAGAATAGAATAGAATAGATCTTTATTGTCACTGTCACAAGAACAGTGAAAATCAGTTTAGCAGCTCTGTTCTGTTTAGCAGCAAAGACACTTAATGCAAAAAAAGACTATAAAAATATCACAAATACTGAAAAATTTAAGCATGTGAAAAAAGCTACAGGATAAAATATTAAATAATCATATACTACTAAAGTACTACTAAAAATACTGAAATGTACCAAAACTAACTCTACACTACCAATGAGAAATATGTACAACAAGTAAGGATATATACACCCAGTATATGATATATACAATTAAATTTAGGAAAACAGGGTGTATGTGTTGTGACTATTGCACTGAGGTAGGGTGAGTGTTGAACTGTCCATTTATAGGAATTATAGCTGTGTTGTCACCCATAAAGCAAATGTTACAGAATGTTTGATTTGGGTGTAATTTCTGCCATTATTGTCGATCCAGTTAAGGGTCAGCGAGTCTGGTGAAGGCAGGTAGGAAAACACAGAAAGAAAGTGGCAAACAGCATGCCTGGTTGTACTCAGCTGAGCATAACAGCCTCCTTAAGGGACCAATGATTCTTAAAACTGCCAATAAAACGGAGACTGTCAACATCTGGAATCTCCAAATCTAATTTTACCACAAAACCGTAAAAATGTCACCAAAAACACACACACATAACTTCTGCAATATGGATTTATTAGTTCTGTGGGAGGAACTGTATTCTCATTTCCCAGTAGTTGATCAAATCACTTGACACTGAGTTCAGGCCTTAATTATCGTATTGATTTAATGAACTCTGGGACGGCGGTGAGTCAGGGATCCACTACATTATAATGAGGCAGCACAAATATAATGTCTGACATGGTTGAACTAAGGCACGACCCGGTGCCTAAGCATAATGTATGGATTTCTAAAAGCTGGTAATTTTTAGTAGTTGTCCAAAGTCTTGTATTCAATAAATGAAGTTTAGAATATGGCAAACTAGACTGGTTTTACTGGACATTCCAGAGAGTTTCAGGAGGCTGAACGTCAATGGACCAGAATGATTTTTGCTTTTGCAACCGCAAAAACAAAGCCTCCACTTCTGCTGATGCACAGGTTGTCTAGGCTGAAATACAGTGGGCAGTTCGGCTTTAATTTTGAATTTTAAAAAAGGAAGTTTCTTATTTAATATTCTAAGAACTGGTATAAACTACATGGGTGGAGGCAAGTGTCCTGATAAGCTCCTAGGACCCACTGTCCACATACGAGGACAAGAAATTCGCAGCTTTATACAAAAAAACCAAGAAAAAAACAACTGTCCACCACAAATGACATTCCATAAAAAGTTTTAAGAATGCATCTGAAAAAACTGTTGCATCATGATGTTTCCAATATAAGCAATTATTTAATTAAAAAAAGCCAAAACTCAAAAACCTGTGGGGCTCCTGGGTCTTAGGAGGTTAATGAAGAAAGCATTTCCAGTCTATTTACATGTCTGGGCGTTGTTTTTTTTTTTTTTTTGTTTTTTTTCTGATGATGATGTCATTGTTGTCTTTGTGATTGAAGGCTCGTCACGAGGCGGTGATGCGCCGGACTTTGGAGAGAAGTCAAAGAACCAGACAGAAGACCAACCGCTGGTCATGGGGAGGGGCACTGCACACAAACACTCCCAGTACACCAGCCGGTAATTTGACACATCAAGCAGTTACACACAGGACCTGTTGTCCTGTGGTGAGAGAGTGTGAAGGCTAACAAGTTTATTGAATATTTTATAATACTTGGGATGCTTTCTCTTACCTCCCTTATATCTGGGAATATCTCTGTTATAGTTTTGGAAATGATACAGGTTTAACATTACTAGTTAAAATGCCATAAGTAATGTAATTATTTGAATTATTTCATCACAGCAATATTATATATATTATATTATATTATATTATTATATTTGCTTACTATTTCACCTGGACAGTAAAGCTGAAAAGCCAAATAATATAAATTTAACAGCACACATGGACTTTAAATGTAACAATGCTTATATGTATTGTCCCTGTTAAGTAAAACTGAAATGAAAATGTAGTTATATATGACAATATAATATTCAACACTGATGCTGATATTGGACAGCATGGCCACCTGCCTTGGCTTACCTCGGTTCACATTTGGTTCACGTGAACTGAGCCGGACCAGTGAAATAACAACAGTGAAACAGTAAAATTAGATTACGAAAATGTTTACATCTACAAAGTTTCCTTAAAAATGTGAATAACATGAACAACCTCAAATGTCTTAAGAAAAATAATTACAATTTTAAAAATAGTTTGTCTGTTGTTCATCATTGACACATGTACATTAGAACTTACACATCACAGTGGATCTACAAATACACAAAACATTTAGTAACAGGCAGAATATTGTTAAAATTACACTTACTTCTCTTAAGACGTTTCAGGTTGATCATATTTGTTCAGGTTAGTAATATTTTTTGTGAAAGTATAGTTTGTAAATATAAACCTATTCATGTATTTTTTTTTTTACACTAAAACAAATAGAAAAATTTGCCCTTGTCATTATTTATAGGTTATTATGATAGTATTTTACTGGTCTGATCAACAACAACTGGTCTTTAATTACATATTTTCTCAGTAGCTTTAAGTAATTCGAATTGCATTTACTGTGTTATCTAATTATTGAATGCAGTTGGATGTAATCCCAGTATGGCATAATGAAAAAGTATAAGGGCTAAGTAGTTTATTGGATAGTGTTTTTATTTCATATTGGTGTTTCTCTCGTTTTAATGTCTGCCTGCCTGTGTGTGTCAGTATTGTTCTGCCATGTTTATATTTGAAGTGTTTCAGATCCGCCGGCCTCTGTTGATAATGCTGACTCACACCCTGCTCTGCCTCTCTGCTTCTCCCTCTCTCTCTCCCCCTTATTCTCAACTCCACTCTCTCTCTCTCTCTCTCTCTCTCGCTCTCTCTCTCTCTCTCTCTCTCTCTCTCTGTTAACCCCTGCTCTCACTCTGGGTTTCCCTCTACCTTCTCTCTCTTCTCTTTGTGTCTCTGTCATTGTCCTTGTCCCCTCCTGGTCCAGGTTTTGTCGAGTCGGCTTTTCTCTATCCACTCGACCTTGCTGGGCTGGAGCACATGCAGAGTGCTTTCAGTCTCTACCGCAGATATGGAATGACCTCCCAATGTGAATATTATAGCCCAGTATTGGTTAGCCAGCCGGCGTTAGCATGCTGGCATTAGCACTGTAACCGTCACAAGTATTAGTCTAAATGTAGGCCAGTGTGAATGGCATGGCTAGTGTGTTGTTTTTGTTTTGTTTTTGTTTTTTTTTTTTATTATTTGCATGTAGAAATCCAGTTTGTGACTTGAACTAGAGTACTTCCAAACACATGTGATTATTCATTAAACCATTTTAGCCTCATTGGTAGATTGCAGACGACCCGTTTAGTACTAATTCATTTTTCTAATTTTCCTCCCTTTTAGCAACATATCGGTAGTTTGTTTTTTTGTTTTTTTTTACCTCTAACATGATTGAAGTAAACTCCTACATTAGTATAATCAGTCTTAGTCACTCTTTCTCTGTCTGACGCCCTTCATTTCAAGGTGCATTCATTTGCTTTTCTTATGTTGCTTGTTTGTTTTGTAGATGTTGACAGGCGGTCAGTGTCTACAATGAATTTATCCAAACATACAGACCCCGTCATTACCAAGCGCCTCTCTTCGTCCTCCGCCACACTCCTACACTCACCAGACAGAGGTAAAAGAGGAAAAAAAAAAAACACAGCAAAGAAACATTATTATTCATGATATTTCCAGTGGTCTTCCTTTGCCTGCTTTTACTGTATGTATTTGTGTTTGTTGTAAGCTTGACTCCTGTCGATGTGTGTCTCTGAAGCTGTTGTTGTTTTTGTTTTCGGTGTTCGTACGAACCAAACTAACGAAATATCCATTTATTCATGTGCATTTCTACAGTCGCATTCACGCTCATTGATGTTGATATGTTACTGACAGGTTTACAGATGAGAACAGCCTCCTCCCCTGTCATTAGCAAAGCTCAATCCAAACCCCGCCTACATGAAGGAAAGACCCCCCAGCACAAAAGTAAAGGTGTTTACTGGGAAATTTCCTACAGCTTGAGCCCCCCCATGATATGCAACACATAATGATACAATGCAAAAATATAAGTGGGCTGGAAACTATTGAAGAATAAACCTAGAAAACCTGTACGAATCATCAGGGGATATATTTACATGTGTATTTTTTCCTTTAAATGTAATATTGTAGCTTTAAATCTGCACATAGTGGCGTTAATTAAGGCGTTTTTAATGTATGTATACGTTCACAACTGACTACCTGTATTTACTGTATGTATACAGTATCATGTGTTTGCTTCATGTGTATTTCATCTAAGGGATCAAGATTTTTTTATTTTTTTTTCCCCTCTAGCGTGACCCCTTTCTCTAATCCTCAGTGGGATAATCTTTTTGTTTTTGTGGGAACACTGTACTGTTTTTATCCCTGCAGAAAAATCAGCACCCAGTTTTAATGATCAGACATCAGAAAAATACAGACATAAAATGAAAATATACTGCAATAGTTTAGCATTTGGTCTAAGCTATGAATATTAGACTCGTGTACCCGACGCAACTCTGAAATGAAATAAAATCGCATCGCAGAATCAGATTTAGTTGCACAGTTTCCAGCCTTGTTGTATTTTTGCCCTCCACCTGCTACATTATACTCTGCTTCATTATCAAAGCAAGTAATGCTGCATGTTTTGGCTGATGTCCTCATAAAGATTGATTCATTAGTGCATTGTCTATCTTTGGTTAATAATCTGCACATTACATACAGTTTTAAAGGTCTGGTACAATCCTGCATGGTTCAATATTTCGTCTGTCATTCATAAAGAGGCTTTTGGAACTTTATTTCCAATTTATTTATAGACATTTTGAACCATTTTTCTCATATAGAGATGCAATGTATTCTTTTTTCTTTTTTTTTTGTTCTGTATTCTTTTATCCTCTCCTGCCTGTGTTTACTCTTGATTTGTGCTTCAGGCTGTTTTTTCCTTCCTCTCATAATTAACTGGCTCGTGCATGCAGGAGTAGGTGTCCAATGCAGCCTGTGCATGGTAACGATTTTACTTGCTGCATGAACTGAAGGAATGTGTAACAAGTACAGTAATTATGTATTATTTATAATCTGCTTTGACTGACTGCCAGGGCTAATCAGTGGCCTGGTAATGGCTTTAACTGTCAGTCTAGAAACGTGGTGTGTGTGTGTGTGTGTGTGTGTGTTTGTGTTCAGGTCTGCGCCGTCTTCCACTGACGACATGGGAAAGCAATGTTGTGAACCGCCTGCAGCAGCCAACACACTCCTACCTGGCCCGCAGCCGCAGTGCCATGAGCCTGTCTGGAGAGCAAACAGGTAACGTGCACACGTGTACAGGAAATGTTCTTGAAGTCGGTCGACAAAGTTGTTTATTAATGGATGTTTATTAATATGCCTTTTTTTCCGCTGTTGATATTTTGGTGTCTTGACCCGAACAGTTTCGGATGTTAATCAGATTTGGTCAGACTTAAAGCATTACACTGAAATGTCCCTCACCAGCCAGTATCAGGCACTTAAAGCTCACACACACACACACACACACACACACACACACTGCAGAAAGCACTCTGTTCAGGAAGTATTCTCATACTGATCTCTTACCCTGGCTCTGTCCAAAATTCCACTTTGACATTCATTACTACGCTAAAAATAGAATGTGAGTTTTATAAGTATGTGCAAAACATTATGAAATCCACTAATATGTGAATTGTACACTATTTTCAAGGAAAACATTGCAGTATGCAGGCTAGTATGCAAGTATAAATATCCCACAATTGACAACAACATAATAAACCTATTCCTTATGATACATTAGGTGTAGTTTCATATTCAATAAAGGAATGATCTAATTACACAGGTACTGATGATGCTGTTAAAGGTGAGGTTGTTACCACGGTTACTTGCCTCCAACTGGCAAGAGGCTCTGCACACTCTGAACAATAATACACATATTTAGTGGGTTTTTGGAGGTGCATCTGTCTTCACTCATCTGATAACGGAGCATCTTTGATTGTGGATGGTTAAGGTGTGCATGTTTCCAGAGGTTCTACATAGTCCACTGTTCTGTGTAGATGATTATTGTTTTACACGTGTATGCTGTTATATGCACTACTTTTGCTTACATTTTAGAATGTCTCATCACTGCCACACAAGTCCTCTGGTGTATTTCTGCCTGTCTCTGTCGCTTGTTTGTTTTTACTATTGCATGCTGGCTACCTCTATATAGTGTTGGGTCTGTTGTAGTGAATGAGTCTGACAACACAGACAGGCTTTTACTTATTTTAACCAAACCTAATGAAGCGGTTATTACTCTAAAGTGATAGCCAAATGATAGTTGTAGTATGTAGAAGCCACTTTGCCTCTGATCAGTAGCACTAATGCTTTTTTCTCTTGTTCTGTCTCCAACAAACTTCCGCTTTTCATTCCTCCCAAATCCTGTTTGCTTTTCCAAACCCATGGCTTTTGTTTAACCATCTAACATCCTCATTCCTTCCCCTCTCTCCTGATTTTTTATTTGCTCATGTTTATAACTCCTTTACCGGTATCCCAAAAACCCCTACGCTGCTTTCCTTCCCGTGTCACTCCAAATTCCCACCATGCATTACTGTAGCCATGCCTGTGTGTCCTCGCTCAGTGTCCTGCCACCCCATGGGCTCCATGTCCTTCAAGACCCTGCAGGCCCAGCCGCTGCCCCACTGCCGCAGCCAGGAGAGGAACCTCAGCAGGGACGCCGCCCTTTCGTCCACCCCTCGCAGGAGAACGACTGGAACCACGCAGGTAGGCAATAGCATCACATATCAGGACAATGGTCATCATGATGTTGAGTATGGTAGCAGTGGTGTACCACAGGGGTCAGTTTTATGTCCCATTTTATTTTTTACATGCATGCTTCTGATCTGTCATAACATATTATATCATATCATATACAGTATCTGACCCTCATATCTGCTTTACCTGACCAACATACAGTATCAAACATTGCCAAAATCAAAACCCTGCTTGATTGTTGTGATACGGAAAAAGTCAAACATGCATTCATCTTCTCCCAAACTAATGAGTGCAACTGACTCCTTTTTAATACAAATCAGAAATGACTCTCACTAACCATTCCATTACTGGATTTAGCAAGCAACATCACATTGGGCTTTTACGAGGTTTGTTACCTTGACTTCTTGTTCATTTTCAAACGGATTTTAAGATTTTACCAATCACGTTTTAAGCAGATCTGGCTCTAAGCTGAGTGAACAAGTGAATTATCAACCCCTTATGTGCATGTACAATTCTCCAGTAAGATCCTTCTGCTTTTGCTGCCGGCGCCTCTGCTTTGAAGAGCTCAGATTTGCAGAATCTGAAAACTTCTTTCATTTCACTTTTTAAAATGCGTTTTTACAGGCTTGCTTTTATGTGAGCTGTATTGTTTTGATTGCCTCATGGGATACCGTCTTATATGGTTTTATTCCTCTTGCTTATTGCTTTTATTGTCTGATGTGATATGATGTTATCTTTCTATTCCTTCTTTCTCTTTTTGTTTCTATTGAATTGAGTGTTTAAATTTGAAGATTTTGCCTTCATGTGCACATGTACAGTTGGACATGGCTGTTCTAGTAATAATGGACAAGATCACATTTAAAATGAATGAATATATGAATAAATAACTTGGGAACATTTTTCTTTTGTGTTTTGCTGAAGTAAATTACTTTTTTTATCATCATTAATATTTCACAGCACAAAATGTAAGTTGACTTTTGCCAGTATTGGCTTATGTGTGATCCAGGGAACTGTTTTTCATTAAATTTTCATCCTATCTCAGAAGAGGCGAGCAGTATGTAAGCATCGCTGACTGCAGAATTATTTGCATGCACAGTTTAAGATCAAATACATGCAAGTATGTGATTCATGCATGAGCCCCAGTGACCCCAAATAACTTTTTATTTATTTATTTATTTATTTGACAGGAACAATGCAGTCAGACATAGTTACAAGCTTGCAGCTGATGTGATGCATATAAGTTTATAGCTAGTGCTAATTTCAACATATTATAAACAAAGACGCTGCTGTACCTAATTTTTTTCCATGTTTCATTGTCTACCTTTACAGTTTATATTTCCTACAGCATTGAAGGGGAGGATGTCTTGTTTCACTTGCAGGCTTTTTTTTTTTTTTTTTTTTTTTTTTTACAAATTTCTGCCTACTGTAATTTAACGTGTGGTAAGGAGAATCCGTAATCCTCCAGGAATCGAACATATCTCTGATGCTACTGTTGACAGATACACTGTATATGTGTACCTGAGTGTACAAATGTGGATCCACTGGGTTTATTATTGAGTGGGAACATGTAGAAATTCACAACCCCCCTCCCCCCTTTTTTTTGTTGTTGTTGTCTTTTTCATGTTTTAAATATTGTGTATCCTAGATCTGTCAGACATGATATATCAGATTATGTGCCGATGACACAGACTAAAACATCACAGTGCCCACTGTCCATCTGTCTGTTGCTGTGTCACAGCACCACAGCTTATACCATTAAGTTCTTAAAGATGGGCATTTTCCTGCACTGTATATCCCACACACTGACCCACAGACACATTAACACACTATATATATCTACACAAACCCCTTAATCCTAACCAGACACTCCACTTACAGTGTATGCCACTTTACCATTTTAGTGCCATCAGTGTCTTGATGGTGTAGCTTATGTACTAATACTAAATCAGCAAACAAGGTTGATCTTTAATATTGGCAACGGTAATGTTTTTTTTTGTTTTTTTTTACATTTGTGACCATTTTGGCTTGTCCGTGCCAGGTCAAAAGAAGACCGTCTGAGTCTAATCTTGTTACTGATTGTCGTCTACGGCTGTCATTAGTGCACCCTATGCTCCTTTAGTACCTCCTGGTCTCTCAGTGTGTTGCTAAGGACTTGCGTCGTGAATTTTAATGAAACTCAACTTTTGCAGATTTTGGTAAATTTGAGTCTTGATCCCTAGGAAACATTCCAACCGCATAATTATAGTTTTTCCTCTCTCTGTCTCTTCAATCAACAGCCGAAGGATCGTGACAATGTCAGGAAGTCCTGGAGCAACCTGTCACTCCCACTGACCCCCGTTTTCAGTTTGCCCCCCAAAAAGCATGCCCCTTCTCCAGCCAAGAAGAACAGTAAAGCAACAGCACCCTCTCCTGGCAGGTAGGAGAAGTACACCTGTGACAACGGGCAGCAGAAGCAAGTTTGAAATTGGAAAAATAGATTATTTTGAACTTAATTAGAGTAAAGAGGAAAAGAACTAGTCTGGATATCAGTCAACCAAACCTCATAAGCACATGATTCACTAGATATAAACTCAGTCAGTCTTATTAGGATAGATATATATTACTAAACATTACTTTGGACTTTGTGCCCAGACCTCCACAAAAGGCATCTGGGCGTCCCCCGACCCCGAAGCTGCTCAAGTCTCCGGGAGCAGAGGACCCTGGAAACCTCCGTCCGGTCAGAATCATACCGGACAGCCCCCCGGCTTCTGCCCCACCCACCAGACCCCAAGACGACGAAGAGGAGGAGGAAGAGCAGGTCCTCAGTCCTCCACAGCCTCGGCCTCAGCCACTGGGTCAGAACAAGACCAGCGCTGAGCAGACGCCACCAGCACCCAGCGGTCAGTTACTACGCTTCAGATCACTTTCATACGGTCACCAGCCTGCAGACCTTATCACACAGGCTGAAGTAATATTATCATGTCTCATTTATGGTGCGTGATATCAGCAAAATCTCATATCTCACTGTAAGCCATTTTACATGATAAGACACATGTAACATAGCTTATTTTCTGACTATTTCATGAATACATTGTTTCTATAAAATGATCACATAGAAAGGTGTATTACTGTAATATTATCTTTATAAATAAGTGGTATTAACTCATATTTAATTTTTTCTCTTTTATTTAGAACCATTGTGCAAATTTTCAGTTAAGCATGAACCCAAATATGACCAAATATAATTTGTAAGAAACAGTTAAATAAACATTTAACATAAGTTATCTACTTATATTTGATTATTTTTCCTTTTTCTAGTAGAATCTTTTTAATTAGGAATATACTAAAGTATAAAAATGAATATAAAAGACAGAAACAGAAGTCACATCACTTAAAGCCATTGCGAACTTAAAATCTGAATAGGGCCCAATTCTTAACCTTACACATAATAATGATAATACAGTGGAAGTGAATGAATTGAAATTAATACAGGCCTAACATACATGTCATCGCTGTCGGGCGGAAACCTCATAAGTCCATTTTTGTTCTTTTTTTTTTGGTCATAAAATGATTTCTGGTCAGTCTTCACGTCGGCCTGACGGTTTTAGAAAAATTTTACCAATGAAAAGTGTTGAACAGCTGGTAAACTACATCTCTTAACTCCAGTAATTTATTTAGAATATACATCCAGTTTCCTTAAAAATAACCATTTCGGACGTAAGAGGTAAAAGGCTGCAATTGAGTTTTCAACACACTGAGAGGAAAAGAAAGAGCAGAATGTGAAATGATATACACTCGTGGCCAAAAGTTTTGAGAATGACACAAATGGATTGTTTGCTTAAATGTAACTTATTTGTCACTAAAT
>JAPQRQ010000017.1:13444595-13465975 GCA_037367365.1 Apogon talboti
AGCCCATATTGTGAATCCTCTAAATCATGGGTGTCAAACTCATTTTAGTTCAGGGGCCACATCCAGCACAATGTGATCTAAAGTGGGCCGGACCAGTAAAATAATAGGCATAATAACTGTTACAAACCTAATAATCCTAATTTTTCACTTTGTTTTAGTGTGAAAAAAGTCAAATTGCATTATTATAAAAATGTGAAGAACCTCAACAACCATGTAAACCTGACATTTGTTAAGAACAAGAAGTGCAATTTCAAGAATATTATGTCTCAGCTTATTATTAACACAACCTATAGATCACAGTGAATCTATTATTTTGTTAAAATTGAACTTTTTTTTTTCCTTAAAACATTTCAGGTTATTCACATTTTCTTGTGAGAATAGTCTGTAATTGTAAATATGTTCATAATGCAATTTGACACCCTTGACTGTTAATATTTTCAGTGTAATTTTTCCATTTTGCTAATTCATTCTGCGGGCCGGATTGGAATCTTTGGTGGGCCGGTTTTGGCCCCCGGGCCTTATGTTTGACATCTCTGCTCTAAATCATATTGGAAGCATTTTTATAACTTGCTATGTTCAAAGGTGTAAAGAAGTAATTCACAAACAAATGTCTTTTTACAATGTCAAAGAACAAACATTCCCAGACTGGACTGAAATAGTCCTTTGCGACCACAAAAAGGGATTGTTTATTGCTTGTAAAGCATAATCCAAACACAGTTAAACATGTATGTTAGCTTTGAGTAATCTTAAACTGAAATTTTTCTTTAAAGAGAAGTTTAGAACATTATCAGGCTAGAACAGCACCATCTAAAAAAAAAAACAAACATATTTTCCTGATCATACTCTCATCTACAATGTTGCCAATAAAGTTGGAATAAGTATGAATATTATTGATAATTAAAGTGTAACTGGGTATGTAATCATTGCATCGGGTCAAAGATGATTTGTGTGGGCAACAGTTTTT
The DNA here is from genome assembly GCA_037367365.1 of Apogon talboti. NCBI lineage: Eukaryota > Metazoa > Chordata > Actinopteri > Kurtiformes > Apogonidae > Apogon > Apogon talboti. The sequence goes on from JAPQRQ010000017.1 coordinate 13,445,560, forward strand.
AACATTAAAAGATACTGTGACTATTAGTGATGTATTAGTGTAATATCACAATACAATACATTCTTAGTGTTACCATTATGGTTAACTTAACCAATTAATTCAAGGTAAACAGAGTTATTCAAAGCTAAGTGACAGGGGTCTGTGTTTGATTCCTGGTGGGAGCAGAGCTTTTCTATTTCTATGTTGCGGCTAATTTTTCTGATGCCCTTGACCAGGTTATTGGCTTGGATCTGGTGTTGTTTCTACAGTGGGTTGAGTAACATGTCAGCCACTGAGTGACGGCCCACTGCTTCCAGGGTCCCGCTTCACTCTTCTGCTGTTGCTTTCATGCTTCTTTTTGTGACTAGAAAATGAAAGAAAAAATAATGATTAATTTAATTCTATTGATGTTACAAATATTCAGTGATGAAAAAAATGCACATAGCAGAGACTAAACATTCTTGACACACATACATAATGATACTAATAACATTAAGTGTAAAATGACTTTTCCACATTACATCCATATATTTATTCATTTAACCTTTATTTAACCAGGTAAGTTGTCATTTATAATAACGGCCTGCCGATATATGTATTTGGTCTTAGAAGTTGTCATATACTTACAATGCATTACACCTATTCTTCTGTAATCCCTATTTAATTAGTGCGTAGTAATCTCAAAAAGTAGAGCAAAAGATCTTTTTATTTTACCTGGCACTGTGAATCACCATCAGTCTCTAAAGAATCTTCATCCCCTGCATTGTCCTCATTTTCGTAACAGGGTAACTGGAAAGGTCTCACAGAACTACAGTACAGTGCAATGAGACGAGATGTTAGTATTAACACATACGATTAAGGAATAACACACATAACACCTCACTTGATCTTCATAAAGTATAGATATATGTAAAAACATGGCAATGTTCACCTGTGAAGGCCTTGTCCAGCACCAGCCTGCCACACAAAAGACATAGAATATCATAGATACATTAGTTTTTGCATGGGACTATTTATTTAGTATATTTAGTATTACATTTAATGTTATCCAAATGGGATAAACCTCACTTGTTGAGAAGGAAGGGGATACATTTGGTTCTCGTAAACAATTACACCAGGAAGTCCATCGGCATCATCTACACATTCGGTGGAAGTCTGAAAAAACATCAAGTTCATTAAAGATCTGACAACTGCATGAATAATATAATAAAATCAGTTCAACGATGATCGATAGTACCATAAATAGAGTGCGCTTAAATTAAGTTCACATTCTTTTACATGCTAACAAAAACAGCAACAGTGCTAACACTGACTAAACAAAAATAATTGACTTGGACTCTGTGATTTCACCCAATAAGTGCATATTAGCATAACACTGTAGTCTTTCTACTCTAAATTCTCTCATGTTAAATCCTATACCAGAACCTTTATATATGTATATATATATATATATATGTGAAATTCAGCTCAATGAAACTTACATGTGTCGCTATCGAAGCCATTTTGTTTTTGTGATTTGCATATTCCGCTTTCCAAAAGCATATGTCACTATTTCATCAGACCACGTGTGACGGATGAATAAAACTATTGGTTTATATAATAACTAATAATTGGTAATATAATAATAGTTACTGATGAAAAACACAGTTATTTTTTTGAGAAGAAAGAATTTTTTTGTTACTACATTGTGCTACAAAAAACATTTATTTCTCACAATTAAAAGAAATATCCGTAATATTTAATATAGTGGTTAATTATAAGTCTTATGTAATCTTAAATCTTCACTTTATATTAAAAATTGTATCAGGTAGTTTTAAAGCATGTGTCTAGTAACACACTCCTTATATGCCGACGACACCAATGTGTTGCTTTTCTAAAGTACAACTTTAATTGTTCTTCATTCTCCCTAAATCAGGGGTCACCAATCCTGGTCCTCAAGGGCCGGTGTCCTGCGTGTTTTAGATATTTTCCTCTTCTATCACACCTGGATGCCATTACATCATTACCAGGCTTCTTGGAGATGAGCTGATCATTAATGGAACTAGGTGTGATGGAAGAGGGAAATATCTAAAACACGCAGGACACCGGCCCTCGAGGAGCAGGATTGGTGACCCCTGCCCTTAATCCTAAAAAAAACTTTTTGATAGGCCTATATATAAAGTGAATATACTGTAACTTTACCTCTTTTCAAGTCAGCTCCCATGATTCAGCTCCTCAGACGAAATTCTTGGTAGATGAATTAAGAGAAGTCCAGGTTCTGAAATCTATCTGATAAGTTGATTTTATATCTAAAGCAAAGTGACTCTCTGCTAATGGCTGAGAACAAAAATGAAATGTAACAGATGTATTTCCCAGTATGGTTGGTTCAATGTGCAAGACAATGCGTTTAAGTTCAAGTGAAGGAAATGAGGGAGCAGTATACTGCAAACGTTCAAACCTCAACACCGCTTTAGAAACCAACCCACGTAACGACTGCAGGGACAAATTGTGTGTCAGAAGACATGCACGTACACTTTTTGAGGTATAATCCTTTACTGTCATTTTACCAAGGAGGACAAAGCTACTTTAACTAGATGATGAGAAAAACGATCAAAAATGATCAAATTGAATTTCTAAATGACATTTATTTGGGACAGGTGAAAAAAAGAAAATGAAAAGAAAAATCTTACAAACAAGTGGAAATACAAAAAAAAAAAATGAGGAAAATAAACTGTCACAAATCACACAATGCCTTCATTTAGAAGTGGAAGAAAGTATAGATTTTTTCCCACCACTTCTTTATAAGGTAATCATTCATGTATCCATTTCCTTATTTCATTTGCTGTCTTTCAATATAAGAATATCACTTTTTAATACCTGCAGTTCAAATAATATATATAACTCATAGTAATTTTGTATTAAATATGTAATTTTGTACATATTGCTATTCATAATATATGATAGAAATAATATTATATTTATATATATAAACCCCACATACATACATATATACCTATTTTATATTGACCTTATACAAGTTTCCATAATATTCAATAAAGCACTGAATGAATAAGAGTAACCCTTGTAAACACCTGTCATGTCAAACTATCACCTCATCCTTGCACCTTGTGAAAATCATGCCCTTTTAACTAATTTTATCAGTTTATGTTTTTGGCTTTAAACATTTTTTGAGTTGTTTGGAATTCCATAATGTCTGTACATTTTTTATAATATTGACAGTAAGAATAATGAATTAGTGTGATCCGGCATTATGAACAATACATATTTGTTTTTTTTCCTCAATTGTTAGTGAATAATAGTGAATGATTTCTTAATAAAAGTTAAAGTAAACACAATGAACTGGACAAAATCACAACAAAACCCCCAAAAACAAAAACATTCAACTACAGCATTACACAGCTTACTAAAATAAATTTTAAAAATGCATGTACTAAGTTTAGCACCAAAAATATCAACATCAGATAGTTTTCTTTGGGAAAATCACCCCCTTACTCCTTTGGCCGTTAAAACATATTGAGAAAATCTTGATCTGACTAGATGTACTAGACCATAAGAAACATACTTATATTTTAAATGAAGTTGTTCCCATCATATACTGAATTTCAGTCTTAAGTATCTGCAGACATACTGTCAGCCCATCATTTTGCACCATTTTGCTTTTGCATTTTAGCACAACAGGATGTGCATACATATAATCCAATATGAACTAAGCAGATGAGCGTATTTGTCAGCCACATCCTGCTGTCACAGCTATCATCAAACCTAACTATGAAGGAAATACAACACACAAATATAACTAAATATATTGAACTAGATCTCCATGTAAAAATATTAGATATGATAAAACTAGTAAAAATATATAAAGATATACTGAAACTGATAAAAACAGATACACAAGAATAGAATAGAATAGAATAGAATAGAATAGAATAGAATAGAATAGAATAGAATAGAATAGAATAGAATAGAATGCTCTATCACCTTTTGTGATGTGATTCTCCTTTCCTCTCTGTTTCATTCATGGTGCTATAAAATTAAAATATGACATACTGTACATTCCAGTTGTTTACTTGGGTTTTGGATTATTATTCATAAAAATATGGCTTTTGTTGACTTTGGATGTATTTACCACGGGTTCCATTTGACATGGACTAAAGTTATCTCACATAATAGAAGATATGTGCTTGAATAATTCTATGTTCTCTTTTATTAGAATTCAGCAACTTAAGTAATATGATAAAGCACAACATCTTGCTGTGAACATTTTTTCCACCAGGTGTCATCATAGTTTCTTAAAAACACTGTTCATATTTCATAATAATTTATAATGCTTCACGTACGAATTTATCATTTCCTCATTTTATTTTCATTTCCTCACAAGGGTATTTTACATGTTGTCAGACAAAAATGTTGACTTTAAGTTTCGTATTGGATAGTAAACTAAACTATTGAATAGTATTGGACGTAGCAATAGTACTTCTAATAGAAGAAAATACCAGTGTAGTTGTCTATGTAAACAGGCCTCCATTGTGTTTATTATTATTATTATTCACTCAACCTTCAGTACAGCTTGTTACAGTGTTATAGCCTCATTTCCTTGTATTTATTTTTGATAGATTTTGCAAAAGAACAGAAAAATAAGTACATCATGTCAAAATATAGACAGGGTCCTACAGGCTGTGATTCACTCATGTGGCAACAGTGCACGCTGCTGGTTGATTGAATACTTTTCTGTCTAATCCATGGTAATATTGTGTGTACTCTCCAGAACACACATATGGTATGGTTAACACTTTCCTGGTCACTCCACGGGACTCATTCAGTTATTTTCTACTAGATTTATATTTCGATTTATGAATGTCTTACACTAAAATGATATTTCAACATATGCGTATCTATTGGTTTGTTTTATTAGTTTTATTATGTGTGCTCTCTTGATTGTTTTGTCATGTTATTTTTATCCAACTATTCATTTTCATCTTCTTCAAGGGCTTTCATAGCTTTATTAAAAAAAAATAAATAAATTTTTAAATCATCCATTGCAAAAGACCTTCCACAAAAAAAGGTATATGAAAAACTGTTGTATTATGTTGTTTTCATCCAAGACAATTATTTAACTTTTACTTGTGTTGTATCTAATGATAGTGTGGCTTCATTCTTATTTGAAAGTTGAAACAGGTAAGTTTAGACCCAAATGCAGTACACTGGGAGACAGATCCAGTCTTTACGAGTCTTTATTTAAATGGACACAGCAAAATCAGAAGAACAAATGGAAACGTTAAATTACAGCAGAGTATCACAGCTGGGTGTCTTTAATCCCAACGCCGTGGGTCGGAGGATCCGAACATCTGACTAATTGAATAAGTGATGCGGTCTGTGGACAGGGTTTGCGCTTACTGTGGCAGTCAATGTCGATGAATCCACTGGAGAGAGGGAGCTGTAGACAGGGAGCGTTTAGTGGCTCAAAAACGGGAAAAGTGAATGGTGTGAGTCCAGCAGAGCAGGCAGGAAACCAGAGGTCAAGGACACAGGCTGAGGTTGGTTGCAGGAACTGGTCGATGGACATCACAGTACACACCCAACAAACAAACAAAAAAAATACACAAAATTTGAATATAATTAGTATTTTTTATTATATTATATTATATTATATTATATTATATAATTTATATATTTTTTATTTTTTTATTTTTTATTTTGTGGAACAGGCTGAGAACCGAGGTCAAAAACAGGCAAGGACGGCAACAAGGAGTCAGTCAGGGAAAAAGTGCTGGAAAGTCTCATACGAAGGCTGATGACAATCTGGCGACGAGTAGAGGTTTGACCGGGAAATATATACTGACAGTTTGATGAGTTTCAGCTGCGTGGACAGGTGAGGAGAGTTGCACTGATGAAGGGGCGTGACTGACAGTGTGAACAGAAACAGAGACTGTGACAAAAGTAACTGTAGATTTCAGGGGGAACGCAATATTTTTGTGCCCATAAATATTTATTAAAAAATGACCACCCTGGTAAACCAGGGTATAGCACAGTGCAGATATAAATGTACTGACTTTATCAAATGGAATAAAAGTGTCCAGCAATAGTGTTACAAAAAGATCCAAATAGAGTAATTGTCTATCCAAACAGGCTTCCACTTTGTTTATTGTTATTGATATTATTATTATTCCTCACTCACCCTCAGTTCATCACAGCTTGCTGTAGTTTTATAGCCTCATTTCATAGTTTTTTGGCAGATTTTGCAATACTACAGAAAAACAAGCATGTATAGAAGTACATGAACAGCATACGCAAGTTTGACTTTTTATTATCAATTGGAGTAAATGTGAAGTCCACTGTGTTTATTGTTATTCATACTATTATTATTATTCAATCAACATTTACTTCATGCAAGTTTGCTGTAGTTTTATAGCCCCATGTCCTCGTATTTTTTTTGGGGATATTTTGCACAAGTACAGAAAAATAAGAAAATATGTAAATCATATCAAAACAGACTGACTGAATTGATTGTACTGGCATAAATCCAGTCTCACGTGTTTACATTTATACCTTTATACAGTATAAGTACATTAAAAACATCCTTAAGTTATAAACATACTGAGTTTTTACCGAGTGAAGTAAAAATGCATCTCATAAGCCCACAAGAAAAAAGCCTTTACACGTTCAGGACGAACCATTGCCAGTACTCGCTGCTGATTGGTCTGCTCTTATTAAATCCCGCCTCCTTGATGCTACAACCAGCCCCACCCCTCCCCCTTCTCTCTGCGTCTCAACCAACTCATACGTACTGCTCGCGGAGAGGCGCGGCGGGGGCGAACGCTCACTTCACCTTCACCTTTTTCCTAAAGCTACTGGAGTCTTGCACATATGCACAGGACGAGCGGGGGTCGGGGGTTATTTCCCGAGGAGGAGCAGCAGCGATGAAATACTCACTTTATAAACAGGTGTCACGCGGGACACAGTCACCTTTTCGTCCTGCTGCATGCGGCTCAGTCGCGCGCTTCCAGTGAAAACACTCGGCACGCGCCTGATTCCGTCGCATTCACTTGTTATCCACGAGCAGCCGCGATGGTTAAATGTCCTGTTTAATGGTCGAGGTACGTAGACTGAGACTTGAACACGTACACAGGCTTGAACACATATAGTTGTTTTGGAAAATGTCTGGTAAGAGCTTCAAGACACATTGAATCATAGTGTGTCTGGAAATCCTTACACTTTTTAAAGATACTTTGGTTGTTTACTTTGGGTGTGTACTGTGATGTGATGTGATATAATTTAGCTGTATGTAATAGATTTTACCTTATTTTTACTTATATTTTACCTAATAACTTTGGGGTGTGTTTATCATAAGTGCGCAGACTTCTCCGTTCTACCATCTGCAGTAATGTAAGCCTATAGGCTGTTATTGCAATGTGCGTATCACGTCAGCGTATTGACAGCTTTACAGCAAAGTCAACCTGCAGAATGGACGATGCAGAGCTCATGCTGACAGGGGGCAGGTGTGCAGTGGATGAAGCCTATTGGTTGACATTTTTCAGTGGATACAGTCTGTTATTGTTAGTGAAAGTGCTTTATATGTGATTTATAAACAGTGGAATTTATGCATAATAGGGCAGGTATATGTTAATACATAGTTCAGGGGCCACATTCAGCCCAATATGACCCTAAGTGGGCCAGACCAGTAAAGTAATAGAAAAATAGCCTATAAATATTGACAATTCTAAAGGTTTGTCTTTGTTGTAGAGCAAAAAAGTAAAATTTAAGTATGAAAATGTTAAAATGTCTACATTTACAGACGTTCCTTTCGCAAAAAATAATGAACAATCCTGAACAACCTGAAATTTCTTAAGAAAAATACATGCAATTTTAACAATGTATGTGCATTACAGGTGACAGTGGGTCTACAAAGGCACAAAACATTTAGTAATGGGCAGAATATTGTTAAAATTTTGCCGTTTAGAATTTGGAATTGTCATTATTTACAGGTATGACCCATTTGTGATCAAATTGGCCTAAAATGAGTTTGACACCAGTGACTGTTAATGTTTTCAGTGTAAACTTTGCACTTTGAAGATTCATCCCACAGGCTGGATTGGGATCTGTGGCGGGCCGGTTTTGGTATAGAAGATGTACAGGAAGTAGGCCACAGTGACAACTTGTTTATTAATAACGTCATTATATACTTAAATTAGATTTCATTGAATCTGTTTTTTGTATGAATGTGAAGTTTTATTCTTGAGTTGTCATGGAAATTGTTCATCTACTATACGTAAAACTGTTTAGTAATATTGTGAATCAGCGCCTCCTACTTGTTGATTAACAGAGCTTGTTTCCCCTCTTGTTATGTCACATCCTATAGGTATTATATTTTAATTTATTCACAGACAGTGGACATCAACCAAATGGTTAATATTCTGCATGATCACTTAAAAGTTTTGCAACACACTGGTGAAATATTTTCTGAAGTGGTCTATAGAATTCTATAAGTCTTCTACTTATTTTACAGGGTGCTGCTAATTATATTAAAATTTTGTGTATTTTATATACGAAATTAATATCACACTAACAATAGGCAGCAGCAAATATATACCATTTCTGACTTGTTTCATTACACAGTTGCATGTTATTATGAAAATATGAAAAGCATTAATGTCAATGCTCTGCAGTTATTAGAAGTCCATTAAGGACAAGGAATGACAACACACCAGAGAGATCTAGTAAATCATCACATAGTACGACAGACGTAAACTTAAGAGCTGTCCATTTACAGTGAATAATGGTGTGAATATGAAGCTAGAGACGGAAAAAAAACTTGATGGGGAGCATCTCATGAACATATCGTAAACCATGTGGGCTGGATGAGCAAACTGCTGTTGCCTGGTTTGTCTCCATCCACCCGTTTCCTTCCTTTCAGTAAACAACAGCGCACTAATTTGAAATCCTCCTACTTAAAGTTTACAACTACCGTTTCCAGAGAGGCAAAACTGAGCAAACAGAATCAACGGTTGTTCTGCGTCGATCAGGTTGTTCCTCCGTCTCAAATGCTTCTTTGTCTTTGACTTAATGCTTCTTTAAGTCAACACCGCACTCAGTCCCTTCACTCCCTCCCTCTTGTCTACTGTGCACACAGATGTTGAGCCATTATAGCCATTACTCGCTCTTATAAATAGCTGACCTCAATAGGGAAGTGTTTAGAGACGTATCTGCCTGAACTTAGTGCAAGACTGAGGAGTTGACCTCAGGTGAGGGTACATTACCACATTATCAGTCTCTCCAAGCCATAATATAAGAAGTTTAGTTGACTTTATAGCATGAGAGGCCACTACAGCAACCCTGAGACAGATCAACAAAGCACGTGTTTATCAAAAAGAGGTGAGATTGAAACGTTCAGTGATATCCCTCACAGGCTTTCCACAACTTAGAGTGGAGATAATGAGTGTTCCTCTGTAAACAGTGTCTGTCTTGTAAGTAGACATCGAAAAAAAGGGGAAAAAAAAAAGCACGACTTGAACTTAATACAAACACACCTTTGAGACCAAAGTGCTAAAAAAGATGACCCCTTAGGACCAGCCATGTGGAAGCATGTGATTAATGTGCAGATCTTTGCCAGTTTATGCCAGCATGCAGCCTGACCCACTTTTTCAACGCTGTTGGCGAACACACAGACATGTTGCTACTGGAGCGGCAGATGCCACTACTGTCGCTAAATACACCTATTTTCTCTTACTCAGTCAGCTGAAGCACCGTCTCTGAACAGATGCCCGTTAAACAGTTCTGATGTCAGGGTTTGGTTTTAGAAAAAGGGATGTAAGAGAAGAGGGTGAGATGTGTTAACATAAATCATATTACACTGGTAAGTGTTTTGGAAATCAGATAATTACATATTAGTTAAATCTTACATACTTTGATAAGATGAACGGAAAAAATGACAAAGTCCTGATTCACAAATGTTTTCAAGATATATGTTAAAGTATTGTTACTTGTATACAATGGTTTACATATATTTGTTTAACAGGTATATTAACCTTACATTAGAGGAAATCTCTACAGTGAATGTATTGTTTTTAATAGAACTGTTAGCTCACAGACAAACGTTCATTTTCAGTAAAACCCATTGTCTCATTAATTAATAGAATTTCACTTTTTGACCGAATACCGTATGTATAATGCTATAGCCAACTAGCACCTTAACCTTTTTTTCTTTATAGGTGACTATAATTTAGGAACATTTAACTTCTTTTGTTTTGGGAGCATTTTGCTTTTAGACCAGTGATATTTTTCAAGTCAGCATCCTCTATTAGTATGGATATTAGTCCAGAAATATTCCCAATGCATCAAATAATTTACATTTTAATAAATAAAGTAGAAACATTCACCAAGTAAAATTAACAAACATAAAGAAAAAAAATATGGATTAGGATTGGATATGGATTAACTTTTAATATTGATTTCATGGGGAAAAGAATGATAAATGAGTAAACCTGAAATCAGAAATTTGTATTGGTTATATGTTTTGTCTTTTTAATGTTATTCGCTGAAGCAGAATAAATAAACAGTTGTAGAGATTGAGGGTTTGTGGGAAAACAGTGCAGGCTGGCGAGATGGCACATCAGTGTGAAATAGGTCTGTGTATGTGAAGCCTTTCAGAGGGTCGCCATGACTTTTAGCACAGTTTCTATTTCTTAGCGAGGTTCATCGATGCTCTTTAATAGCAGTGTATTTTTGGATATTGTAATATTAATCTCGGCCTCTGTTTCTCTCCGCGACAGGGGTGTGGTGCAGTCACATTTAAACGGTTGGAGCAGAATGCCATACAAGTTCGCATGCTGGGTAAGAGCGCTAACTGACCTGTATATAATGTATGTAGCTGCAAATGTGAAGAAGTTTAATTAATTTAATTAATTTGATGATGCACAATGCTTGAAAGCCATGCCTCAGAGTTTCGTTGTGTTTAACACGCAGGCACGTTTCTGATCATTTTCTCAAAGCTCTGCCTCACTGTTTCAGGTCGCATCACTTTTGTTTAATTGCAGTAGTGTTCAGTAGGCATTATAACACTAAACAGGTCCAACGTGTTGAAAACCCTTCACTCTTAGTCCAGTCATGTTTTCTGTAGTAGTGTCTGCACTGGCAGGAAATTACAGTTGTTTAGTATAAAATGTGACCTCAGACCTTGAAGATTCAGACCTTGAAATGTAGCCAAGGCTATTCTATTTCACTTAATGTGAGACAAGGACCTTATATATTAGAGACACGCAGGAACATAAGCACTAATAAACCACATTACAGACACAGAAGCAGTAGCCACAGTGTGTTTGCACCGGCTTTCCCACTTCTCTGAATGAAACTGACAGAAACTGGTAAACACAGAGAGAAGAGTATTCGTTCCTCAGATACTGTTATTGGAATTTTAGTCAGTGTGTGTGTGTGTGTGTGTGTGTGTGTGGATCATTTGCAACCAGCAGTCGACTGGCTGACTCCCAAGTTTGCTCATCAAGGCTTCCACTGACCTTGTCGTCTCTCCGCTATCTCTTCCCCTCTCATTCTGTGCCATTATCACTGCTTCTTTATTTCTGTCACATGCCTTCTTTTAACAAATTCACACAACGATCTCAGTTCTGTTTGACCGGTGTTATTCTATTGCTGGTGTATTTGAATATTGAAGTGAGACTTTTTAACCGTGAATCAATATATGGAAAAACTCAAACAATGACATTTGGGTTTAATTTGTCATTAACCAACATGCAGTCTTCCAGCTTTACTTTGGACAAGATGTAATTTATAATACTATTACCATGTTAGAAAGTAAGTACTAAGTAATGTTAAACCTTACAGCTGTGTTCATTCAGCATTTTCATTCACCAGCCCTGCTCTTTACTTATCTTAAGCTTCTCACAGTCTGCATCTTTTTATCATAACACTCTTTGCCTCATGATTCCTCACATCAGCCAACTGTGTGTGATATGTGTTGTTCAAGGCTGTATGCAAGTGTGTCGCTCTGTACTTTTGTCCACATGTGACTATTCTCAAGGGAACATTTCAGCGGAAAAGCATTAAAAGCAATAGAACATTCTCTATTATTACATGCATGAGAACTCAGAGGTCCTGTTTGCTTTAACTGCCTCACAGTCGTTGTATTGATGCTCATTAGTATTTGTTTTTCAGCAACCACAGGAAAGCCTTTGGGCATTTGTGGCTTTTGAGGACAAAAGGGAAACTGATGATTTTAGTCTTAAATGACTGCTTCAGTTCTTATTGTTGGTAAAAGTGGTTCATTTCAGTCCATTATAATCACTCCATTTTACTACACTCAATCACACAGAAAATGGAATATATGATATTACTAAGGGTGTTTGTTAGGGTTTTGTTTTTTAAAGATTTTATTAAGTTGATAATTTGCAGGTTAATAATAAAAACAATAGCCGCAGCTCTATTTTCTAACTGTAAATGTATCACTTATTGCTAATTGACTGTATAGTAGCCTACAGCCAAAGACAATACTATATAACAATAATTGGACATTATTATTATTTCAATAATTTGGTAATTAGGTCAACCATAGTTGTTTACTGTAGTGGTTCTGTTACTATGATTTAACCCATTTCCACTGACCCCCATTTTTAAAACAGTTTTATTTAGAACAAATCTTCCACTTCTATCAGAGATCCCAGCCTTTCTAAAGCCTAAGGCATGATAGTCACCTGAACAGTTCAGAACAAATAAATCACAACAAGCCCACTGAAGTATACAGATGCCAGTGAAGGCTTGATGAAGGGTGACTCACTGTTTGTACCTTGTGTTACCTTCAAGCAGTTTAAGTGTATTATTGTGTTATGTTTCAGTCTGCTTAATTGCCATTTAATTAAATCAATCATGGCTGTGAGAGGACATACTGTTTATATTTACAGGTTAGAAAAGCTGTTTGAACAGGTTGGTCTACTTATTGATTCATTGATTGGTCAATCATTTATGTAAATTATATCATATCTGCATCATTAATGTGAGGGTTTGTTGTTGTTTTATTTTATTATTTAAAATTTTTAACCTTACACTGGACAAAACAAGCAAGTAGAAAAAAAACACAGGCAATGGGAAATTATGATCGTATGATTGATCAAATAATGAAAAACAGATGACATTAAATGCTTGTTTTTTAGGTTAGTCTGTGCCAGGAGTGTAGACTTAATATGACATCTAATTTTAATTTGCATCATATAAAGGTGTTTAAGAAAAGGCGTATGTGTTCTTGTGTGTGCGTTGCACAGTCCCGTTCCCACTGTCCACAACGTGAGACAGAGGTTGTGTCCGTGAACCCAAAGCCCCTCAGCCGTTCACACAAATCCTATTGGTCTGCCGCCGGGGTAGCAGCGTATAGACAGAGTGAGAAAGAGTGTCAGCGAGCTAAGAACGGCAAGAGGAGGGGCTTTTGGACTCCATAACAACACTGGCGGGAGAGAGACTGTAGAGGAGAGAGAGAATGCGGCAGAGGGAGAGAGCAGACCGTCACCGGCCGACTGTCGGAGATACGGGATAAAGACGGATACTTTCTAATTTTATCTGGCATTCCTCTGCTTCACGCTCTCTTCTGTTGTCTAGTCTGTTCTGTCACTTCAGCCTTTTCTCCATCACTCTTTCTGTCCCTGGGTCTCACTCTTCTTTCTCTATATGTCTTTCTTTGTCGTCTTTATTCCTCTGTTCTCCATCCCGGTTTGCTTCTATCTCTGCTCTCCTCTTCCTCACCTATGACAACCTCACAGTGAGCTGCTCCTTCCTTCTCCTCATCTTCACCTCTGTCTCTTGTCATCACAGTCCTTTTTTTTGTCTAGATTGTTTTTATTTCTTCGCACCTATCTGTCCTCCATCCATCTCTGTGTGGCGTGAGGATGCCGGTTCTGGATGGGCTCTGGGGCCCAGATCTCAGGCTACGGGACACTGGCCTTGGTGTTGATGTTGGAGTGTGTCCAGATGAGGCTCCTCGCTCACCGGTCTGGGGTCCTCTCAGGACACCCCCGGTTACCTGTGGTGGCCTCTCATTGGCTCTGGAGCTTCCAGCTCTCATAAGACAACTTCGGGCAGCCTGGAGGGCACGTAGGGGAGGCCCCCGGGGGCCGGAGAGAGGTCAGACCAGCTCTTGGGTTGAGTCAGGGAAGGAGGAATGTGAAGAGGTGAAGCAGGACGGAGAGGAGAGGAGTGCACATGTAGAAGGTAACACATGTCATATGGTTATACATATATTAATACTTAAAGGATTCCAAGTTTTGATGAATCTTTAATATCTCTTGAATGATTCATGTATGTTAGTCTGTAGGGCATACTCCATTAAAACACTCATGATAGAAAGTGGAGCAGATCAGTGACTGGTCTATTTTTTTGGAAGTCCTTTAATACCAGTGTTGTGCATAGCTCACTGTCCATTTGTCTCCATAAAATGATGATGTGTATTTTGGCAAGTGATGTCTAAACATCACTTTTTGTAGAAAACCTTTAGTTTATGGTGTTGGTATGGTATGTGAGTTCTTAAATGGGTGACAGATTATCTGAAAAGCTTATGTTTAGATGTAAGGGTGTTTGAAAGTAATATTGGCTGAGAAAAGGTTCAGAGCTGTCCAGACAGTAACACTGTCGACAGTGAAATGAAGGATCTGAGCTGCAAAGCCCTTGTCCATTAGATAAAGCTGTGTTACCATCTGCTAAGCTGCAGCTGTACAGCTGTACTGATGACACTGATGTGACGCCATCAATTGACCCTCTGTCCATCTGTCTGCAGTGTAACAACAACGATGAAACAATGTTCAGTTTCAACAATAACAGGAACTGTTGAATACAATTCCATCAAAGTTGTATTGAATTTGGCGATGATAATTGGAACACTACACACTGGGCCGGTGTGTATTTTTTATTTTGAGAGGTGAGAGTTTTTATTTCACCATCACATTTTAACAGTATTTATGAGTACTGAACAGGTAAAAGTAGTTTACAGAAAAGTACAACTTAAAATCACTTAGATGTGACATAACACGTGTAACGTAGTGCATGGTCTCGAAATCTGTAATGTGCTTAGGAAGTGATGATTCACACTCAGGGGAATTACCTGTGTACTGAGTCATGAGGTGGAAAATTCACGCTCATAGTGTCTAACATCTGCGACTTTCCCTTTGAATCATGATGACCTCATTCATTCAGTCACTCAGTAAAAGACAAGGTAATCTGCATTATTCAGTACAAGATGCTGAGATACAAAATATTTAATATCTGTTAAGATGATAACAGATATTGAAATGCTTTTGACATAGACAAAACAATGACTTAAATAGCTCTCTCCATTAAGCACACAAAATATTTGACATTTTCATATGCTGGTAAACACAAGTCACTGTTAAATAATATTTTCTGCCTATTTCTGTTTGTATAGGTTAGTGTATCAACAAAGGCTCCATTTTCTATATAGGTTAGCCTGGTGTGATGTTTCCTGTATTTATATATGTAGCAGCTGTCAATGTTGAATACGTAGGTCACAAATAATTTGAAGGCAACCACACTAAGACAAATGTGAAGTCATCCAGCTGTATGGATGCATGTGTCTGCGTTTCCAGACAAAGCAGCGACTGCAACAGGAGGCATCGTCTCTATGTGTAAAACTGTTACATATGGTAGCGATAAATATGACTCTGACACGGAAAACGGAACCATAGCATAAATATGTGTCACAAACACCCACAGATTCAGTGAAGCCAAGTAAATGTATTCCTATCAGCGTCTATATGTGCGTGGGAGCTGTGTGTTAAGTGTGTTTGATGTGTGCAGATCTTGTTTTTGCATTTGAGGGATTTAACCTCATTTACAAGTGTGCGTGTGTGTGTGCGCAGTGAATATTCACGCACGGCTGCATGACAAGGCGTATGTGCAGTGCCTTGTGTTTGAACATCCTTTCCAACTGATTCATGTTTTCATCCTAAATGACCCAGTTCTGCACAGCAAGGAGACAATGACCTATTTACCAAGCTGAGAGTTAAAGGAATAGAGAGGAATAGAGGTAGGGAAGGGGAGTTGAGGTGAGACTATAAAGGATTGAAGGGTAGAGTGGCAGATTAACTAGAAGTACGGAGACTGTGGAGACAGAAAAACAAAAGAGACAGCCTTGTGTATGAGTGTGTTGTCTGCATGGGGGTGTTCTACAGTGCACCATGAATTTCCTCCTCTCCTTCTTTGCCAGCACACAGAATGAAAAAAAAAAAATCAAAGAGGCTTTCCCCTTTTCTCTTTTCCTTGTGCAAACTAGGCCAGCAGGGCTCTCCTCTTCTGCCTCACTTGAACAGGTTGAGTCACTTGCCCTAAGGGGTTTACATTTGTTTGCTGGATTAGAAGAAACAAATATGGGATGATTCCACTTTTCTACCACATGTTTTATGTATGGCTGCCTGGCCTACACAGCACCCGCAACCACAGCTCCCGATAACTCCGCCACTTCGCCAGCCCGCATTTTAATGGCAGACTATGGTCTTGCAGATGTGATGACCTGAGGGAGTTATACCACAGCGACTACAGCCCCATTAGCAGGTAGTTTAGCTGCTTTTAACATCTCTTAAGTGGGAGTCGCAGAGGTGATGGGAATTGGCAACCTCAGGCATATAATACGCTCCACTTGCTCACATCTGATCTGTGAATTATTCAGTATTCCCATAGTTTTTAGCTTATTCAACTGTGAATTTCATGTGTATGCATGTGCACTGTGACTTAGGACCCAGTTCTCTTATTTCTTGGTACTAGCCTTAGGGTGTGTGACTTGTGCATTTTAAACAGAGACATTATTCAGTGGGATTTATTGGTGTTGTCTTCCTGTCTGATAGGTACTTACCCTGCAAGGATCAAAAACCAAAAAGGGCTCTGGGGATGTTTTCTTGTGAAAAGAATTCACAGACAAAAAGGATTAATGTCGACAGAATGTTATCACGACAAGAATGTTTCCTCAGCATGTTTAATGTACAGATTGGCTCACAGGATGTACTCTGCTGGAATAATCCTGCCATTGGGTGGCTATTTCAGTCAACATTCTACTTCCTTCTACTAAGTGTGGGTTGCTGCTCTTAAAGTCCTCCTCATTTTAAAGAACATCCAAGGTGGATGGCATATCTTTCTATGCAGTGTTTTCTTGCAGGGTTTTCATCATTTTAATACCACAGCTCAGTTTGTGCTAATATTTCACTAAAACACCTTCTCTGCTGACATGATTTTACAAAGTCACTATTGCTGTGTGCAGTTTTTTTTTAAGGAATATATCATAGCCAAACAACCTAAATAGTTTTTTTCACCATATTCCAGAACTCTAGTGGGTGGTGCCAGACCTATCTTGAGCATGGGCACAAATCTAACGTGGATTTCATGCATGCCTTCATATTTCTAGAAACACCATCAGCTGCTTAGGGTAAAAAACACATTTCTTACTTGGAAAGGTAAACCTCAATTTTGTCAAATTAAATTAAAACTTAGTTTGTGTTTTCCACCTGTTTACACAATACGCACACCATAAACAATGAGCAGTCACATATATGCTTCAGAACAAGTCATTTCAATCCATCAGCGCCAGTTTGGATTTACAATAAATACAAGAAAATATTCTCAGAACATGTTGTGCAAGGCCAGTCTTTGTCTATGAAAAGTGTGCTGACATTCTCCATTACAGCTGCAGCGTGGCATGAAATCCATTCTCCTCGGGTAAATTAAGACCAGATGCATGATGTCCTGGTGATTCAGCCATGTCAAAGATTTTCTTGTTTCATAGGAGCTAGTTAAAGTGCAATACTAAGTCTGCTTTTATGAGTCTGATTATCTCTAACATCTACATAGCCGGGGAAAACTTTCTGTTTTGTACTTTAGCTCTCATCCTCTGATCACCCTGATGGAAACACACACATCCTCTTCCTTAATCTTGGATATTGGTCAACAATAAGGTTTTGTTTCACTTGGAGATAGCAAACGTGACATAAGTGTGCATGTCTACCAAAAATAGCCACAGCAAAACATGAGTAATGACACCCGAAAATGTATTTGTCTCTTTTTCCCTCCCTTTTTTGGCGTTGTAGCTGATGGCAGACTGAGCACTGGTCATGCTGGTGTGCTGCTGGCTGAGAGAAGAGGCTCGTACCCTTTGATCGACCTGCATATCCTCAACAGTAAGACTTCACACCGGCTTATTTACAGCATTCAAGACCAAGAACGGCCTTCCCTCTTTTCTTTTTGAGACCCCTTTTTTATGTATGTTTATTTGAAAAATGGTTTATTGTTCTGTATTTCAACAGATAACTTCCTATGACGGAAAATAATTCTAAATGGAAAATACACTGCTTATTCATTATCTTGTTGTGTTGTACCCAATATATTGACATACACCGGTGTCTTGCTGTTTAACTGTGATGGAATGTCAATTAAATAATTTTACTTAACACTTGTACTTAACCCATAAAGACCCAAATATCCACCAGTGACCAAAACCATCTACTGATCTAAAATGCTTAATAACTAATGATCCACTAATCCTATCAATACATGTAAATAATTGGTGTAAAATACAGTTTGTCGTCTTTTCATGGTCATCAGATATGACCCATTTGGACGTTCAGAGGCTCCATAGTGATCATCTTCTACAACATTGATTCACCAGTAAAACCCATGGAGCTGGATGAATGACAGTGGATGGAGCTGCTTGGTTTATGTTCAGTTAATGATATATTTTACTGAAAAAATCACTTTTTCTCTGTTTTCGGTATGATAAACCTCAAATATAATTTCAGAATGATGATTAAAGTACATGATCAGTAAATTAAATATTGGAAAATATCTGATTTTTACTGAAAAAATGCAAAATAGAGCAGTTAATATTATGTAAATGGTGGTAAACCCCTTAAGAAAGGTTAAATAGAGAGAAAAAAATCCTTTGGGAACTACCAGCACTACTAGCACTGGGTCTTAATGGGTTAAGTTGTACTTAAGTTTAAGGTGCTTGTACTTTACTTAAGTAATTACAATATCTTCTACTTTATTGTTCTACTTCACTACATCTCAAATGTATATATTTTATAGTTTTTACTGTATTACATCTGTCAGGGAACTTTAATTTTATTATTATTGGTTACTTTTAAGATGGAGATTTTCCAAAATAGATGATAGATATGTCTCACATTGACATTAATACTTAAACTCCATCGTTCTGCTAATCAGTAAATAGTTTAAAAAGAGTTTTCATGCAGGACTTAGCTTTTAATTGACCATTTTTTCCATTGTTACTTCTGCTTAACTAAAGCCTCTCTGCAGTTGAGGAAAATCTTGAACGTACTTCTGCTTGTCCATTTGCTGCTATTTTAGCCAGCGCCCAGCAGGGGGAAGTAGAGTCTTGCACCAGGAGGAAGGTGAAGCGTCTGCTGAGCTTCCAGAGATACTGCCACGCATCCAGGCTCCTCAGGGGGTTGGTGCCCCACACACCCGGGTCCCTGCACCTACTGGACGACGACTACCTGGGACAGGCTGGGGTGAGGACTCACACTCTTACCTGCAAACACACACAGAGTTGTGTCATCTATGGCTCTGCATCATATGTCCTACATGTATCACAGACTGACCTGTTTTTGTTTTTTTGGTTTTTTTCTCTGCAGCATATGTTGTCAAAAGTCAGCGCATGGAACTTTGATATTTTCCTCTTTGATCGTCTAACAAATGGTAAGATGGTTTGTTAATGTTACTTGAGTTTGTTATTTTTGATTGAAATGATATTGATGTTACTACATTGAAAACACAAAGACTTTCTTCAGGTTGTTGATTTACTGCGGCTGTTGTGTATGTCCTCCATGTAGGTAACAGCCTGGTGACTCTTATGTGCCATCTCTTCAATGTTTACGGCCTCATCCACCACTTCCAGCTGGACATGGTCAAACTGCACAGGTTTCTGGGTAAGTAACTGTTAAAAGCAAAAATCTGGAATGCTCTGACATTCAAGTGGAATGAGATTACGCAACACAAACTGTTCCACAAAAATAAATCCCATGTACTTCTGTTAAGAACTTATAAGACTTTATTCAGAAGGAAATTCAGATATTTCTTGTTCAATTAGAGATGGGTTACAAGCCATTCAGATACACAAACAGCGTTCTTCAGGGGATTTGTTAATTATTAAATAACTATTTAGACTGTTGGTTTAAATTTTTTACAGCTGCTGTATAATTGATGTTTTCCTGGTAACAATATAAGAAAGAACAGTATGTAATATTACTGTGAACATACAGAGAATTTTCAAAGAGATTGAATAACATTACTCAATATCTTAGGGATGTGTAAAAAGTAAAGGGAAAAAAGAAAAAAACATCTTTATAAACATTGTAATCTACACCACCTACAATACTGAACAAACTGCCCTAAATGCATAACATTTAAGAACAAAATATACTCT
>JAPQRQ010000017.1:13486266-13500866 GCA_037367365.1 Apogon talboti
GTCTGACTGAGGCTTATTTGTGGTTTATCACTGCCAAGTTCTACCCATTCCAGTAAATTCCCTTTGCAGGAGTTGAAAATTACAATCCTAAATGATTAGTGCAAAAACAGTGTGAGTCATATTCTCTTGTAAACTAAAAAGCATTATCTGTGAACTGAACCTGAATACAGTGTAAACATGAGACTCATCAACAACTGGAAGAGTCTACAGGATCTATCATTACTCAAAACAGAGTAAAATGAACTTCAGGAGCATCTTAAACACAAGGACCAACTACGCCACAGGGCAGAGCCGCTCATTTGCATCGCCAAAATGTAGCTCAGTCAATCCAAAGAGGATTTTCAGACACTTTTTTGTTACTTTTGTTTGTTTTCAACCCTGCTTTATTGTTAATTTTGAGCATAGAATGGAACCGAAATCATGTAATCATGTTCATTCATTCATTTGCATCAAGTTTTGGTATAAATGTACAACCTGGAAAACACAGAGTACTTTTATAATATTAGCAGAGAGTTCTTGATCGAGCAAAATATATCAACTATTTCAGGTAACAGGTTTAGGTTAGTTTAGTTTATTTGAAAGGGGACAATGCAATTTCATAAAAACACATGATTACACATGGTTAAAAAAGCCAGAATTAGCCAGAAGGCTAGTTTTAATCTGTAGTCCCCTGGCCATGATGTAAAAAAAGCAAAAAAAAATACATCTATAACAGAAAAAAGGACATTAATGTAACAATAACGTGACAAACTGTTAAGGGAGCACAGAGCTCACACAACACCTATAAATATAACACAAGACACATATTCAGACACTTACTATACAATTAAGAGAGAATAGGACAACACAACATATCACAACATAACATTTGATCACAACATCAAACATCACAACAGGCTTGTCAGGTTATTTTTCCTCATTTGAGTAAAGTTCACTCCATCACATGCTTTTATTCTGATATATTGTTTTTTTAATCTGCTGGTACTACTAGTTAGGAATGGTGTGTGTGCTCTTGTCTCCTCCAAGCGGGCGCTTACATCTGTTTGTTTCTTGGTTTGTAGAATTACACAACTACAGCACAGATTTCCATGAAACTTCCATGAACCCCTTGAACCCACTGCATTTGGAAGCAGATCCATAAAAAGAGGTGGAGCGCTGACGTTTTTTTCCCCCCTCCCTCTCCTGACATTGCAAGATGAGGCGCTCACAGATCTGTGGGTCCTTGGTGGAGGTATGCACTCTCAGACAAACCTCTTTTTTTCTGCATTAACCCTTAAAGACCTACAACTATTTTTGTGGTGACTTCCACATTAATTTTCATTTTTATTTTTGTATTTATATTTAACGTTTTCAAATGATGTATTACCATTAATGATATTATTCTGTGCATTTTGCATTTTTTCAGTAAAACAATTAAGTATATACATATTTATTTTACTGATCATGTGGATCAGGGGTGTCCAACATATGGTTTACCGGGCAAAATGCCACACCAAAGGGTTCATTTTGGAACACAGGATGAATTTGCAAAATGCAAAAATTACAAAGACACTGACTGTCAAGGATGACACTGAGTCTTGACAAGTTAAAGCTATTTATTTCAGTTCCAGATGCCTGTCATTAAATGTTTTGTGTATTTGCTGATCCACTGTGATCTGTAAGTTGTAATACACATGTGAAAATGATAAGCTGAGGTTTAATATTGTTGAAATTGTACTTATTTTTCTTAAGAAATTTCAACTTGTTCATGGATGTACAAGTTATTCACATTTTTTATGGAAGGATGGGTTTGTAAATGTAAATATTTTCAAGGTAATTTTACTTCTTTGCACTAAAAGTAGAGTACAATCTTGAGTTGTCTTTGTTTATAGGTTATTATGGTATTTATAGGTTATCATGTTTTCCCTGTGTCTGTGTGGATTATCTGCAGATACTCCAGCTTCCTCCCACCGTCCAAAGACATGCACTTAATAGGTGAATTGGTGTAGGCGTATACGTAAGAGTGGATGGATGGATGGATAGACGGATGGACAGACAGACGGACGGATGGATGGATGGATGGATGGATAGACGGATGGACGGACAGACGGACAGACGGACGGATGGATGGATGGATGGATGGATGGATGGATGGATGGATGGATGGATAGACGGATGGACGGATGGACTTACAGATGGACGGATGGATGGATGATGGATAGACGGATGGATGGATAGACGGATGGATGGACGGATGGATGGATGATGGATAGACGGATGGATGGACGGACGGATGGATGGATGGATGCTCATTAAATGTTCATTCAGGCTCTGAGTAAATTCCAAGACCATTATATAAAAACAGAGAAAACTAAAGAAAAGTCAACTTTTTCAATAAAACATTTCATGACTGAATGTAAAAACAGTCATTTATCAAAGTGTGTGAGATTAATTGATGAACATTGCGGTGTTTTCACATCTCTGAACGTCCAAGTGGGTTAAATCTGCCACTGAAAACCTGTCAAACTACATTTTACCTGAATTATTTCAATGTTTTTGGTAGGATTATAAAAATGACATTTACATTTTAGATTTTAGATCAGTTGATGATTTTGCAGCTGTTTGGGTCTTTGAGGGTTAAAAGTACCCCCCCCTTACGATGTTAATCAGAGAAACAATAAAACCAACCTCTAACCATTCCAGATGCTCAGATGTCTGGCCTCACCTTTTTTTCTTGGATCTCGGTTGGGAGTCTCCAAGATTAGGGGAATTCTATGTGGGGAGTTTGCTCTAAAAAGTTACTCCTCTACTTTCCCATGTATCTCATTTGACTGGCAAATCTGTATGCAAATATGGAGGAGGACACTGGGACTGACTGAGTACAGCGAGGTCAGTTCACCTGCGTTTAAGCGTGCAGAGTGGGAGGCATTCCCAATTGCGTGCTCCATCTTGCCCCCTCTGATCCCTCGTTGTGTTTTTTTTTTTTTTTATGATGAAAATAGTCCAGTGATGCGGAATATTTTGCATATACTATTAGATAAAGTGCAGATAAAATGGACTTGCGTGTGTGTGTGTGTTCATTGAATTGTTGCATCACAAAAGAATGAGTGACACATGCACCTTCCTCTTTCTAATTGCAAAACAACTCTGTTCTCGTTCGCCCTCCTTCTCTCTCACTGTGTGTGTGTGTGTGCATCTTTCTTCATTCATATGCCGCCTCTGGTAGTAAGTAGTACGGCTAGTAGAAAACTGAGGAAGTTGTCACAAAGAGGGGAAGTGTGTAGTAAAAATATGTCAAGATATGTCAAGTATTGTTCACCTCATTGAAAGAGAGTTTCCTCTTTTTTTGCATCTGCAGTGGCTTGTGTGTGCACTTGTGTGTGTCCAAATGGCAAAGAGAAAGTACACCCCTCGCTCCATTGTTGATTTGACATGAAACAAATGGATTATGCTTTAGCTGTTCCTCCTCCTGCATCAAACTTCCTTCAAAATAAAATGAAAGTTTACGTTGAGGTAATTACACCATTAAGTAAATGTTTCCCCTTTTTAACCAAAGCTCTTCCTGTAAAATATTAAATTAATATCGCATCCTGCTCGCCAACGACACGCGCATCTCTTATCATCTGACCTTTGCTGACCTTTCAGCTCGCTCCACGCGGTTTGTTTGCTAGTGAGCGCGGATTATGAGCTGAGAAAACTTTGAAAACCTGTGAAATTGTGGTTGAAGTAGTGGTCACAACTTGTGTATGTTAGATGTGTAACTGTGGTTATGTCACCATGGTGTTAGTCGCACCACACATGTTTTTTCCCTCCATAGTGCATGGATGCTGTCATGTTTGTATGTGTGACCCAGGAAGCATTGCGACGACTCTTCCCCCAGCCGATATCTGTCACTTCCTGCTGTCTTCTCATGTCCACTCGCACCGCGTCCACTCAGTCCAGTTGTACGGAGCAGTTCCCTGCTGTTTTCTACAATGAAGCGTCCGGACCTCGGCTTTTCTGTGAGTCTGTTATTGTTCATTAAGTCCTTGTCCTTACTTTCACAGTCTCTGTTTGTCTTCCTCTCTCAACAATCATCTCCAAAAGCCGGTAAACCTACCTGCTCTTTTGTCTATGTATGTTTAGTTCTATAATCCGTCTACATGTTATCATTTGCTAAAACATTTTAAGACCAAACACAATCTTGTATTGCCTCTGATTTTATTGACACAATTGTGACAGATGAGAAACTGTTCTGCTTCTCCCAGTTACTGTGAAATGAAAATAAACACATAAAGAAGCAAATATCTACTGCCGACCAATGTCATTTACCTGTTGATCCACTAATCCTATCAATATATGTAAATAATTGGTGTAAAATGCAGTTTGTCATCTTTTCATGGTCATCAGATATGACCCATTTGGACGTTCAGAGGCTCTGTAGTTACCGTGGAAACACCGTCACCTTCTACAACATTAATTCACCAGCAAAACCCATGGAGTTGGATCAATGACAGTGGATGGACACACTTGGTTTATGTTCAGTTAATGATATATTTTAATGAAAGTCACTTTTTCTTCAGTTTTCTCTGTTTTTGATATAATAACCCTCAACTTTAATTTGATCTTTTATGAACATCTGCATTATCAGTGAATTAAATACAGGAAAATACATGACATGATATACATGACATTTAACTAAAAAAAACCCCAAAAATTTGCACATAATATTATACTAGATGGTGATAAATTACTTAAGGAACATTAAAAATAGAGAAAAATTCATTTGGGAACTGCCAGAAAATTTGCTCTGGGTCTTTATGGGTTAAATTGAAAGTACCTCAGCATAAGAGTCACACAAAAAAAAACAAAAAAACAAAAAACAAACTGCACCTATTGCATCATTTGTCAGCCAACAGAGCGTAAAAACATGCACACTCTTACATACACAATTAAAAGAATCCTCATTTATCATAAAACCTGCTTTATACACTGTGGGGGGGGTGAAATAATACAAGATCATCACAAAGGAATGTTCTTCCTTGTTTTCCAGCTAACCATGTTTCTCTCTTTATGGAAAACAAGAAGAAGAATGAGGAAGCTAATAACCCAACTGTAGTGTTGTTAGTTTAGTCATGGAGTTAGTTGAAAAAATAAAATAAAATAAATAAATAAATAAGCAGTTATTTAGCCAGATGAAAAACCTAATTTCCTGGAGGGACCTTGCATAAAGACCAATATAGATAATAATTTAGAATATAAGTACACAAACAAGTGGTACCTCCACTTTGTCATCATAATGCTCTGTGTTTTTTGTTTTTTTTTTTACTTACTGCTTTCAACCCACCCTGGTACGGACACTGAAGGCACTGGGGTCCATTAAAACCAGTCACGATGGCACTGAATTCAGAATTAACCAGTGTATATATGTATGACGGCAGGAGAAACTGAGGACCTGGAGGAAACACAGGCAACAACAGGGAAGACACTTCTGCAGATGTAACACTGTTAACCAACAACACACTCCTCTGTAGAAACAGTAAGTGAAGGCAGCATGTTTCACACTGGAAACATTATAATGAGAATTTCCATTTCACCAAAAACACACGCTGAATCCATTTCTGAATATACCTTATTTACATTCCATCAAAGTCCTCATTACATATATTATATGAATCTAGAAAGACGTGAATATAAACTGAAACTTTATTAGTGGAGAGACTGAAAGGTAGAAAATCTACTGTAATAAAGAAAAAAACTCCATGTGAAATTGGTGTATAAGACCAAGAGTATGAAATATTAAAGGGGTTACATGTAATATTTCTACCTAGAAAAAAAATGACCAAAATTAACATGAGAGTGTTAAGAATAAAGAGAAGTTAGGTCAAAAATACCAGTGAATTGTAATTTATTGTAATATATTAACAGTGATGTTTTGGGGGATTAATTTGCCCACTAGAGGGAGTAGTGAGTCACTTTTCCGGTTTCCCATGGTGAGGAAAAAATTACACCACAGGGCTTTTGACTGTAGCATCAAAAAAGTGTCAAAATGGGAAGAGAACCTGTAAGAAACAAGTTTTAGAGTCAAAGAAAGTGACAAAGTGATAAAATCCAGAAGGACAGCTCTGAAAGAAAACACCATGTTTCTATTAAACAGGTGAGTTTGATTATGAGGTTTATGAAAGTACATTTATTATGTGATGTTAAGATAAGATAAGTTAAGATAAGATAAGATCAGATAAGATAAGATAAGATAAGATGAGATAAGATAAGATGAGATAAGATAAGATAAAATCAGATTAGATTAGATTAGATTAGATTCAATTTATTGTCATTGCACATGTCACAAGTACAGAGCAACGAAAAGATTCATTTGCACAGTTCTTCCAAAGACTGGTGCGAGCCACAGCCATGGTAGGCGCCGCCACTGCTTGGAATTCAGAAGTACAGGCAAGTTACACATGTAAAGCAAGCACATATATGACATTATACATTGAAACATTAGCACGTGTTTACGTGCCTGGAATTTTTTGAAGGACACAATATGTACCACCAGATAAGATCAGATAAGATAAGATAAGATAAGTTAAGATAAGTTAAGATAAGATGAGATGAGATGAGATGAGATAAGATAAGATACGATAAGATAAGATATTCCTTTATTAGTCCGGTAAGGGGAAATTCCAAATGTTATTACCTTTGCTAATTTTGCCGTTTGTCGATCCATGCTTCAGACTAAACTGTGACAGTTCGTGCCTTGTTTGGACGATTCCAAACAGATCTTTAGTTCAGCTATTAACAACACAACACCATACGGAAAACGGAGGTGATTTGTGTTTTTACTGTGGTAGTTTTGTGTAAACTATCATCTGATGCAGCACATGAAGATTATGAAATGCAGTGATAACTTGACCAGCAATGAGTTTTGGTTTGAAGAAGAAAACTTAATGGTACCAAATATTCACAGTCTGTTAATAGATGGTGTTGATTTGTTGGTGTTTTTGGTCTTAAGTGTGTTCTGGTGTATAACTTCTCCCTGATGTAGATAGTTTAGAATATTAACACTACATATAAGCCCTTTAAATAGTTGATGGAGTGTCCATAATACAGTAGAATATGGTCACTGACTGGATGATTTGCACATAAAGACATTAGTAGACGGCCATTTATCTACAGTTTGTCAGTCATGTTTTTTTATCCTGCCATCAGTGTTTTATATACTTTGTCGCTTACTGAAGACACTTGACGGTGGATCTACACAGATAAGATAGTCAACATAGCTGTGAATCATCTCGGTGTGCTATCTGTTGAGATATGTAGCTCCAAACCAAACCTTTAACAGAACAAAGAGAAAACACTGACAAATAATGAGCAGTAATAAACACACGCAAACCTGGAATGACTAGTGACAACCTAATAAAGCCTTTCCCCTCCAGGTTTATTATTACTAGTCATTATTTCCCATATGAATCCATTCAATATTCAGCTGTTGTACTCCTATTTGTTGCATTTTTATTGTACAAATGGAGGTTTCGGATTTAGTTTTTTATTGTATGTACTTTCAAAACAACTGGATTCACTAACTTATCTTTTCCCTCAGTGAAGATATGGCAATTTACCGGTAACCACGTGACTTCTGGAAAAGTCCTATACTTGTCTGGTGAGTTTGATATAGTCTGTGAGCAGATAAAAGCCAGCGGATCATTTTCATAATGAGTCATCCTGTAATTGCAGCCATTGTTCTGATCAGTTTGATACTTTTACTGGAGCAAAAAAAACGAATTTATGTTTCCAACTCCGGTTAAAGAAGGAAGGATTAAAAAATGTAAAAAAAGGAAACACAAAGTGATGTGATGTGACGGCACATTAGACAAAGGTCAGAGTGAGATGTTGTGTACAACCAAAACCACGAGATCTGGCTGAGCGAGATCAGTCGAGAGTTTCCTAACGCGGCTGCGAGTCCTGACACGATGCCGATCGTGACACCGAGCCCGGGATGGGATGGAGGAACAGGGAGTGAGACTAGACCCAGAAAAACGGGATTCCACTCTCACTCCCTGCTTACAGAGCAACATACCACTCCATGAGTTTCCCACGAGAAAAACCTCAGGCGTTTTTCGGTCCAGGTAGAAGCAAAAAAAATAAAAAAATAAAAAAAAGGAGACAGGGAGATAGATATATAGATAGATATATGTAGAGCAGCATGGGAAACATGGGTGTCTGATGGTGGTGGTGGTGGTGTGTGTGTGTGTGTGTGTGGGGGGGGGTCTTATACCTCAACATTTAGACAGATACAGACAGACGATCATAGGGATTAAGTGTGAGCGTCATGAGAAAAACCGCTAGATAGGCATCAGCTCGGCCACCTCTGGACCACAAGCTTTCCATAACTGTCTACTAAAAACTTCATAGACAGTTCTAATACCCAGTGGATTTTAATCTTCGATGACTAAAATCCACTTTTTGTGTGACTGTTTACACACACACATAGAGGCACATTGGTACAGAATATCAAGGTGCGGTTCATTATGTCGCGTCCCTCGCCTCGTGCGGCTGACTAATGTACCTGGAATCACTGGTGACGTGACATTTTAATCCGTTCTGTTCTTTCCCTATTCCTCCTTACGCCTCCATCCAAACCTCAGCGGCGTCTTTGTCAGGAGGTGAGAGAGAGAGAGAGAGAGAGAGAGAGAGAGAGAGAGAGTCACCGCTGTCAAACCTGTTCTTTAGCTTTATTTATCAGCTGGATCTGAAGGGATTTCTGTCTTCGTGACCTCTTTTAAGAAACACACAAGGGAATTAGTATGAGCTTAAAACTGAGGAACTGCTTGTTTTATTAGACCGCTGAGCTCTGTGTGTGTGTGTGTGTGTGTGTGTGTACACCGCTTTATGTAACTTTTCTAAATGATGACTTTAAAGCCGACGTTGACAAGCACCTGGTCCTCCGAGACGTCCTCAGGCAGAGTTCCTGACCCTGACCTTTGACCTGTCAGCGAGCGGTGGGAGAGAAGAACAAAAAGAAGAATAAAAAAAACAAAATAACAACAGAATAAACATCATTCACTTTTTCTTTTCATTTTTTGCTGCTGTCAGTTTGTCTCCTTTCCACAAGTTTCCACAAAGCAGCGTCAGGTTTGTTAAAGTAAATTAATGACACATGCATAACGTGTTAAGTGAAGTTAATGAAATACTGGGCCCACCTTTGTAAAAAGATGTCTCCGAGCCAAGGAGAAATTTTCCATCATAGGTTTGTCTCACCTTTTGCATCTGATTTGCATAGTTTTGCATTCTACTGTATCACTTGCCAAGTTACTCATTCACCCTGTGTATTTGTAATGCAATTTTTTTTTTTTTTTTTTTTTTTTTTTTTACATATGCCTCAGGATTGAGTAAATACCAAACTGAGATTTTTATCTGCTGGTACTTTCTCCATCCTCACGCTGACAGGCTGATAGGTTTGTGGTCCCCACCGTGGGTACACTGTGGATCTGAGGGTACACCAAAGGATCTGTATTTTTTTTGCGACTTCATCTCTTGTGCAAATACAAGCAAAAGAAGCACTAAGGCGTTTGCACAGCTACATCCTGTTCCAAAGAACCCCCCCCCACACACACACACACACACCACAGCAAGTTCCCCATAATTTCAAGGGCAAAACCAACCTTTGTTCCTGGTTGGCATCAGTAGCTTCTACAGTATGAGAAACTTTTTAACTTGTTTATATTTTGTTTTTCTGGTAAAATTACACTAATGCTACTACAGTTTGAATATCTACGTGTTATAAATTGATTGGAGTGGGCACCAAAATCCATTGTTCGGTGCCTCATTCCTGTTTATTTCTCATTATCCACAGATGAAAATCACTGTGGAGGATTTCTCTGTAAATATGACAATGTGACTCATGACTCTGTTTGTATGTAAATCAGTTTTTAACTTTGTTTTGACCCAAAAACGGGATGTGGGTGAGTTTTGTTAATGTATTTTTGAATGTGAATTTTGTTGATGTTTCATTATTGTTATGTCATGTACTGGTTTGCTTGTTTATCTACTGGATTACGCTTTTTTTATTTTAAAAAAAAATAGAAGTATATACATTAATATTTTCTTTTTTTTTCTTCTGCAGTCTTGGCCAAAGGTTATGGCAGTGACGCAAATTGACTCTTTGCAAAACTTTGCTTTATTTGCCAGTAATTTACAACATATGAAATGCTTAGATTGATTCTTCATGAATGTAAATAGCTGTAAATGCTCTCAAAGCAGATTAAACCACAACATTAAAGATTACATGCGGAAAAAGATGCATTCTTATCATTTTATTCAGAAGATCCATTAAGGACAAAACATCATACATTTTACTTGAAGAAACTACAAGATACAGTGAATTCTGTGAATTGTATATAATTATGTATTATTAATATATAATTAATTTTCTCTTTCACTCACAACACTTTAAAATTAAAAGTTAACTTGCTTGTATCTTACCCATACTGGTACACACAGTACCCAGCATTATCTTTAGTGATTCGATTTTGCGTGTTATTCAACGCCATTTGATCACGTGTTAATTTACGCCAAGATCTCCATTTCACATAACCCTAACCTTAACCCTCAGTGTGTGGTATTTGACGCATCGATTCAGGTTGGACAGGGGGCTAATAACGGCGTGAACATACACACCAAAACTTCTAATGTGTACAAATAACATGCCAATTAAAAGTATATGTATATTTACGTGAGTCATGATATCGCATCACTTCCCCAGTAACAGGAATACTGTATAAACAGACTGGTATTTACATAATTGTACATTAAATCTCCTATTGTTAAAAATACAACTCCCTGGTGACACCATCACATTATGTTTTTGATGAAGTGTTACATTGCACTAAGTGCTGTTTGACCGGTCCAACATGTATGTACTGTGGGTGTTTTAGGCACCAGACGGCACTGAGCATGTTCAAGCGTGTCCCAGGATTCACAGTTCCCGGAGTGTTTGTGTGTATTACAGGGGAAAAACATACGCCAAAGAGGTACACATCAATCTTAATGCGCACTTGCTCATGTTACAGTGCTCCATTCTTTTAAGATGTTCGGTTGCTCGCATGTCTGTGGCGATGACATCCTTCTTTTTCCCACCTACGACTTATTCCTTCGGCACCTGTTAGTCCGGCAGAGCAACTGATGGCCAGGATATGTGCACACACACATATCCTGTACTTACTGAGGTGTGTAGAGAGAAGTGTCTTAAAGGGCCCCTATCCTTCTCAAACACACACACACATTATCTTTTTTACTCTAACCCATTTCCAAATGCTCTACACAACTTGCCCACACACTTTGCTTATGTGTAAGTGTCTGAATGTGTGTGTGTGTGTGTGTGTGTGTGTGTGTGTGTGTGTGTGTGTGTGTGTGTGTGTGTGTGTGTGTGTGTGTGAGTTATCAGGGCCCTGTGTTTCCTGTTTTGCAATCCTCATGCCCTTCCAGAAAACGTCTGCCTCTGGCTGATTCAGGAACAGCGTGCTGATTACCCACTTGAGTGGCATTCATATTGAGAAATAATTTATGCACACAACCTTTGAGAGGAGTTAATAACATAAATACCACCTTATTTCAAGTACTGATACATTGACAGTGGTGTACTTATACGCAGACTGCGCTTTCACATGCTCTAGACTTCTATTCAGGGGCAAACATTCTACTTTTTAATCCATCACATTTATTTAACAGCGTCACATACTTTTCCGATTACAAGAATGAATCGTTTCTTTATTATTTGAGTACATTCTCCATATTCAAAAGATAAATACACTCTTTTAAAGCGCTTTCACTGGATTTACTGGAAAATAAATTGTCATGAAGCTGAAAACAGGGTTGTTTTTCTGAGCTCATAGAGTTGACTCGTATATAAGTTCCAATATATGCTGATCTGACAGAATATGACGCATTGGTGTAGAATAAAATGGCAACATTATATACTGTAAATGAGCTAAATCTTAAATGTGTAATGCAGCACAGTCATTAAAGCTGTACTAACGGGACTCCAAAGACACCACATATTAGTAACACACTGACATTTTACTACACAACTACTTTTACTTTCATACTTTAAATACTTTTTGCTGAGTATGTCTGTTTACATAATGGGTCTGAATACTTGTTTATTACTTGTTTTCATTATACTGCATGTTGATCATTTAATGAGAGGTTTGTGGTAGTTCTGTGAAAATAACTAAATAAATAAAAACCTAAAATTAACACACACTGATATTCACCCTGTAGGTTTATCCCATCATTAGCTGAAACACCACAAACAGCAGATTAGGAGCAGTGGGCT
This sequence comes from Apogon talboti, assembly GCA_037367365.1. NCBI lineage: Eukaryota > Metazoa > Chordata > Actinopteri > Kurtiformes > Apogonidae > Apogon > Apogon talboti. Next base: position 13,498,559 of record JAPQRQ010000017.1, read on the forward strand.
GCCATGACAGGAGGGGGTGGGGGCAGAGTTGGGTGTCTTGCTCAAAGGCACATCAGCGCAATTTCTCTGCCAGGCTTGGGGAATCGATCCGGTGACCCACACACAGATTCTCCCACCTGTAGGCCACGGCTGCACCAAATATCCATGTAAATGTCTAATATGAATATGCAGTTTTCTTAGTGTTAAAACCCTGCAGAGTCTGCATCCAAAGTAAATGTAAGTAAATGTAAAACACAAATACACACGATGAGATAACAAATGACTTGAATCGAGCTAAACAAACCAATGCATGCTTTATGAATGTATTTTGTATTGAATGTACAGAGATGGGGAAAAAAGTGATCATCCAATCAATACACACATATATTAGAGTATATGGTCTATTTGTGCACACAGAACTACACAGCTACTCTTGCTTTGTTAACTCCCATTGTATTTGACTATCAGTTTGTTCTGAGAATTGATAGAAACACGACAGTATATTTGAAGTATCACAGTGAAACTTTCCTGAATAGTCTTTTTGTTGGAAGTGAGTCATCGAAAGACAATGTAACGTGTAATGTGTCATCCCCCACGATAAAATTACATGACATCATATGATCAACCTGGATGCACCTGTGCATGTGCAAATATGTGTCATTACCCTGCGTTACCTGCGTTTGCATATGTAACAGACAGGGTTGTTATCTTCTATTTTACACCTAACCTGACTGTGTGGAAAGTTGTTCAACAGTATTATGACTGTACAATATTTATTCATCCTCAAACTAAACAGAGCTCTACAACCTAAATTTATGTATACTGGGTTTTTAGTTTTAGATATGCAGAGTGAACATATGTCTAATATATTCCATCTACCTGCAGGTATCAACAGCACATTGTTTGTTTCCAGTCAAAATTATATCTGAAAGGGTATTATTTAATGGTCACAATGCAAATAAACACTATCGATTGTGGATATTGGACCAGGAAGAGCTGAATGATATCTGAAATACATAGAGATCAGATATCTATAATATATGTGCAAAACAGTGAGTAAATGCCATTTATACTTGTGATGGATTTTTTTAAAATTGGTTTTGACTAGTGCTGTCAAAGTTGTAGATATCATGAAATAGTATTATCATTATCAGTTACTGTTAATATGATTATAACTATTTAACATTATAACTAATAACAATACATTTTGGACCAGGAAAAAGACTATACATTATATTTACAATGTAATTACATGTATTATTGGGATTTTATTAAATACAATACAGTCACGGCAAAAATATTTGGCTGTTAAATAATAAATATGATTAAATTACAAATCTTGCCCATGAAGATTATAGTGTCACTGGCAGATCTGTTGGCCAATGGAGTCTGAGAGAATCTTAACAGCGGTCAGCGATTCCAGCTGTTAATCACACATTTAACTCCCCCACTATGATCTGCCAGTACTTCCTGTCATGAGGTAGGTTTTCTACAGCCTGAGTGATACTTCTTGTTTTCAGTAAGACCACTGGACTTACAACATTTCGATGGTAATTCTGGAATTTATACCCACTGATGCCAAAAAATTATCAAGTAATGTAGTTATGATTGTTAAAATGACTAAAAACCTCCATGTGCTGCCAGTGGTACATGTAGTTAATGAATTTTTATTGTTGCCATTTTGGCTATTGTAATGAATAATCGATTTATCTGAGGCTACACCCATCGAGGTAGTTTCCCCTCTAGACAGGTGTGTGTATGTTTACATATAATAATGACTGTGCAGATGGGAGTTTCCCCTCGGTTGGTAATTCACAACTTTCACTCATCAGTACCACACATTGATGAATGACAACGCAAAGTTTGCGTTGCACAGTCAAACAGCAAGTCAGCGGGATGCGACTAAACAACAAGCACTGCGCTCAGACAGCGTGTGTGAAATGACTGTCACCTCAGAATTAGCATGGCCCCTCTCTTACATAACAGCAGGGCCGGACCAACGCGGGGCCTCAAAGGTGTGGCCATGGGCTGGGTCCGGGGGCAGGTTTGATTGGAGTCAATTGCGGTCAAGAAAGGTATGTAGTGTGGTCAGATACTGCATGTGCGAGTGTGTGTGTGTGTGTGTGGTTTCTACTCAGGATGGGTGGAGTTGGGTTGGACATTTTGTTCCTATCATACCCTCAAAAGAGTGGGGCCTCTTTACTGAGAGATTAAAGGGATAAAGTAGCATGACATGATGATGTAAAAAATTCAGGAAGATAGATAGATAGATAGATAGATAGATAGATAGATAGATAGATAGATAGATAGATAGATAGATAGATAGATA
>JAPQRQ010000017.1:13525882-13548485 GCA_037367365.1 Apogon talboti
AATGGGTCATATCTGATGACCATGAAAAGACGACAAACTGTATTTTACACCAATTATTTACATGTATTGATAGGATTGGTGGATCAACAGGTATCAAACGTTATAGATGAGTAGATGCTTTTGGTCGTTCATGGGTTATGTATGGGTCATGTTGTTTTATAATCTAAAGAGGACATTAAGAGGACACACACAGCTCACACAGTCGCTCTAATCACCCTTGACGTCTTCTTGATTCTCTGACTAGAACCAGAACTTATTTTATTTGTTAATGTTTCACATTTATTCTACCCAGCTCAAACTGTCACTGTTTAGTATTCAGGGTAGAGGCCATAGAATAGTACTTCCTGTGTCTTTGTGCCACGTATAATAACATGGCTGAACTGAAATGAACTTTGCAAGAAAAACAAAACACACTATCATATGAGCGCAATGTTAACCAATACTTGAATGATACTGCACATTATCGTCGTCTCCTGTTGCCTCCCTAAAACTGTCGGTGATAACACAATGTTATTTGTCATATACCACTACAGTTTTCATATAACATATTGACCAGTAAGACGCGTCATCGTCGATCAGTTAGATTAGTGTTATTGGATGTCACATGTAAAATGCCCATCCACGTATTCATATTTTACAGTATTCATCAAAGGTATAGTTTTAATGACGCCCACCCCCTCTGTCTCTCACACGCACACGCACACACACATACACAGCTGCCGTCTCCATCAGTGGAAGCAGGTGTCTGTGAACCTCGTGGGGTTTTGGGTTTTTTTGTTTTTTTTTTTTCTCTCTTTTGGGTGTAGTAGATGTAGATGGTGAAATTCCCAAAGTGAAAGTCTGCATCTTGGTCTGGCCTGTTTCCACAAGACACCCACACACACACACATACACACACACTGCAGAGAATTTCAAAACCATATTCTACCATCAATCTTTTGCTGTCATCATTTTTGCTCAGTTGTTTGCGTTCATACCCGTAATGTTAAAAACCATATTAATGATTCCTATTGTATTTTATGTTTTTTTTTCCTAAGAGCAGTTTTGTGACTTTCAATGGGACTATCAGTTAAATCGGATAAAAATAAATAGTTTAAACATGCAACAAGCACCCATGCGGAACCTATTTCTGTTCAACCAGTGCCTTAAATACCCCAGATACCCCAGATCCTGAGAGCTGTGTCTGTAATGATAAATATCATTTCTGTCTGTGTTCCTCAGAGACTACTACTTGAGATGGCAGTCTATATTTGAGGCCAGTGGGTGTGTGCAGGTGGCTGGAGGGGCGACGTGAGAGCTCAGAGGGGACGAGTGTAAATATAGCTCCTGGTCTGAATGTGGGCCCCTTGGCTTCCATGGTCTCATAAGAGAAAAAAAATAAGCTCTTCTCAAGAGACTATGGTGTTTATATAGACACAGCATGTATGTATTTCTGGAGAACAATCATGGAGCTACGTACATCTGTTTTAAGATCTTTGTGCTCTGTATTGGAGCTAAAGTTACATCATTAACCCTTAAAGACCTAGAGAAGTTTTTGTACATTTAACCTTTCCCAAATGGTTTTTAACCATTTATTATACTACTATCCTTTGCAGGTATTTTTCTTTATTTAACCCATAAAGACCCAAACAGCCACTGGCAACCAAAAGCATCTCCTGATGTAAATGTTTAAGAACTTCTGAACCACTAATCCTATCAATACATGTAAATAATTGGTGTAAAATGCAGTTTGTCGTCTTTTCATGATCATCAGATATGACCCATTTGGACGTTCAGAGGCTCTGTAGTTACCGTTACTGATATATTTTACTGAAAATGTACTTCTTCAGTTTCCTCTGTTTCTGATATAATAACCCTCAACTTTAATCTGAGCTTTAATGAACATCTACATGATCAGTAAATTAAATATAGGAAAATACCTGATTTTTACTGAAAAGATGCAAAATACAGAGGATAATTTTACAACAAATGGTGATAAATCCCTTAAGAAAAGTTAAATGTGGCGAAAATAATACTTTGGAACTGCCATAAAAGTAGCACTGGGTCTTTATGGGTTAATTTACAAAACATTGAACTCACTTTAGTTCAGGGGCCACATCCAACCCAATCAGTTAAATAATAGCATAATAGCCTATAAATATTGACAACCCCAGAATTCATCTCTTTGTTTTAGTGGAAAAAAGTAAATTGAAAAAATATAAATATACATTTACAAACTATTATTTCACAAAAAAAATGTGAATAGCCTGAAAAACCTCAAGTTTCTCATACCTCTTAAACCCTGGGCCGTTTATTTCCAGTCGGAACCCTTTCAACGTAACACAAAACAACAGAGAGGCTGGAGCTGAAGTTTCAATGATATGAAATGAAGTTATGATCAGAAAACAGTAAAGGTAAGACGAAATTTGTAATCGTTGTGTCATAATCTGACTGTTGGTTTTGCTTTTTTTGGCTTGTTCGGTGAATGTGAGTGCACTTTTTGCTTTCTTTGGTTTTAAGACATAGGTTTTACTCCAAAAACATACCTTGACATGTTTCGGCAGATACTTCCGGATTCCTCAGAAGTGTCACCGGTGTGTCTGTGACGCGTCTTTATCAGCTGATGCCAAGGTATGTTTTTGGAGTAAAACCTATGTCTTAAACAAAAGAAAGCAAAAAGTGCATATAGAAAAGTGAAGACATAATGAACACCATTGAACTATAGTGAATTTGTTAGAGAAATAATACTTGTACTGTTGGATTTGCTTAGTGTTAGCTGAGCGCTGCAATGTTTGTCTCATAAGTCCGTTGTTTTATTATTGACATACGCTGGTCTCAGACTGTTAGCTTGTTTTAGATACTTGCCCATTTAAATGCATGTTGTTTAGATTGTGTTCTGTTGTCCAGCAATAGGTTGTAGGTGATATTCTTTTGGTTACGTGGACGTACACAAGCATTGTGTAGCATCACCATGGCAACACAGATGGAGCTGTGACTGCCCTCAGTACCAGGGGCAACTAGGCTTAAGAGGCTATGATATTTTAACAATATTGTGGCTCAACTTATCATTTATACGTGTGCGTTACAGACCTCAGTGGATCTACAAAAGGCACAAAACATTTAGTAACAGGCAGAAATAATATTGTTAACATTTTGTAATTTGTTTTTTGGAGTTGGGAACTAAAATGAGTTTGACAACCTTGTGTAAACTTTACACTTCGCAAATTCATCCCACGGACCAGATTGGAATGTTTGGTGGCTGTTTTTGGCCTGTGAATCTCATGTTTGACACCGCTGACCTAGAGAAAACTTAAGTAAAAACTGACTTTTTGTGGAAAACATAACATTCGCTGAATGTAAATGAGTCTATTGTGCTGTTTTTTGTTTTTTTTGTTCCTAAGATTGTCTCGATTGTTGATTTGTACTATTATTTGTTTTACTTGTTCACATATATGTTAACTTTCATTGCATGTTCGGAATAAATCACTAAAAAATCAAAATGTAAAAACAGGCATCAACAACCAGTCGTTTGTCCAACTACATGGGTTTTACTGGTGAATCAGTGCTGCAGAAAATGAGTGTTTGCATGTTTACTACGGTGCCTCTGAATGTCTGTCACATCTGATGCTGCTGAAAGAGCGTGAAACTGCCTGTTGCCTGAAATATTGAACTGTTTTAGATGAGCAGATGCTTTTAGTTGACATTTGTTTAGTCTAAGTGTCCTCTCTTGTCCACAGAAAGAGGGAACGGTTAGAAACATTTGCTTACTACCTTAACTGGCTGATAAACCATACATTTACTTATTAATAGGCAGATGGTGGGACAGTTTTATGATATGCTTTGCACAACTTTATGACAAACCTTTGTATCTGTGTAGCTGTGTGTCTGTACTTGGCGGGTGAAGTTGGACTATTTGAATACTACATTGTTGGCAAAGATTTGAATAATACAGACAGATTAGACTTTTTAACACTACAGTGCAAATAATTCATTTACTCCTGGCAGATGAATGACTTCAGTGTGGCTTTACAATGCTGTTAACGCTTTCACCTTTAACCTCTGCAGGCGCTGTTTGTTATCGTTGAGCCACTCTGACACACTTATCACCACTTCAGTTTGACGTACCTGCTTGCAGTTAGTGAAATAATAACCACAGCATCCCCAAACAAAAAAAAATAACACTGAACACATGGCTGTAATAAAAACAACACACTTTATTAACTAGGCAGTATAGAAAAGTAAAAAAAAAAAAAAAACAAATGAAAACTTGGCATGTATAAATGCTTTTATAAAATAGTTTTTGCTCAAAAGCTAATATAAAAACAAGGCTTAATGTCTGTATGTATAAAAGAATTGTCTGCTAAGTGTTTGACATGGGCTACTGCAGTCGTAGAAAACAAAATGCTGATTGTATATGCATTACAAAACATTAAAAAAACGGTTAAAGACAAGACATGTTTAAATTCATGGGCTTTTGTAGCATTATATATAAAATATCAGTGTTTAGTACTCTCTCTCTTTTTTTTAAGACGTAAAACATATATTTCAAGTGCAGCTTGGATTTACTCTTACTGGGTGAAGCTCACGGCTTGACAGAGTTGTAAATTTATCCATATACTATTTAGATTTTAACAAATATAGCATTTGTTCCTTGTACGTTACCCATAAGGATACTGTGAAGGCCAGACATAAATCAGACATTGAAATGAAAACTCATCTTACATGAAGACTAGTTGCGGTGTGTGGTAATACTAAAAAGGCTGGTCCTGTTTGTAAAGAAAAACATCTCATTCTTAGTTAAGGGTTTAAGAACATACATAGCAGTTCTTATTCAGTAGGTTAAGTGTTTACATCAAGCACAGGCCAAACACTTGAAATTCTCAGTAGACCCATTGCAGCCTATTTGAAAAAAAGGAAAAAGTAATAGTTTCATGACTAAAATACAGAGGTCAGTTTTAATCCATTAATATATGCCTTTGGATGTAGTATAATGCTAATAGGGCTTAAATACTTTACTTTAAACACTGATCCATTGGCCAATTGTAAAAAAAAAAACAACAACAAAAACATGAAAACAATGGAATAAATTAATCAACTTGTTCTTTATATTAATATCAAAATTAAAAATTAAAAATACAGCCCAATGAAAATTATATAGCCACCGATTCCCATTTATAATACAACATTAAAGTAACACCACAGAACTTTTACTCGCTAGGTGCCCCCCCAAATTCAAGAAATGGTACTGTCTGTAAAAACTGTCGTAAAATCTCTATCTTGGTAATACTCGCACATTTGTTGACAACCCCAAACTTCCTGAGGCGAGGGTTTTTGCTAAGGTCTTCCTCAGTGTGAAATGATTAAAATCACCCAATATAACGTTTGGAACCTCCGGTGAGATAGTCTGCAATCTCTGTACATCAAATACAATGCGGGAGGCAGAATCAGCATTAGGGTGAATGTACACAAGTTATAAGAAGCTGAGGGAACTCCCAGGGCAGGTAAAATGGGCGCAACAACACCGACACAAGTTTGGCAGTGTGAAGTAGGTTCCCAACTCGCAACCAGCTGTGCACTGAGCACAACCAGGCTTTTTTACATTAAGCGTTATAGACTGTCCCAAAGTAGGAGCTGATGGAAGCCTTAAACCAACTTCACACTGCCCAAAAGTTCAATGTCTGGTGCCCTGATGTGTTCTCTGATATTAACAGAGCTGCTGTATCATTCACTGATATACAGACATACCCCACCCCCCTGTGTTTCACCCCTTACTTCAGTACTGTGGTCCAGTCGGAAGGGGGTCCCGAAGCCGTGTTCGGTGAGCCATGACACAACAAGTCCTTAAAATCCTTTTGGAAGCGAATGTTCCCCTGGAGCCCGTGTCCTGTATTCCTTAAAAACGAACATAAAAGCTCAAAAGCCAGGACGCCAAACTCCTTACTGCCGGTCGTCCATCAATTACGTGACGTATCAGTGACGTACGCCGTAAAGCAGTCAAATTTTGTTGTTCTTTTTGTGTAGGGGTTTGTACCCGAAACCAGAGTTTGCATAGTGCCAGTACAGGCCATACAGATGCTCTGAAGTGATGACAACAGTGTAACTGAATCTACTGTGAGTTGTTGTACCACCAAAATGACCTTGAAAATATAGATTGAAGGCAGAAAAAGTCTGAAGTGTTGCTTTAATAATAATAATAATACAAAGACAGGACCTTAAAAGACCAAAAAAAGATGTACATTTTATAAAAACCCAAGCAAATTACAAAAAATTTCCAAAACAAAAAATTGATAGTCTTTGGTTGGTTGAAATCCAACAAGTGTAAGTGTAAAAATAACAGTGGCATTGAGCCTCTCCCATCTCTTGTACCACAACAAATATAAAACCTGTGGTGCTGTGGTGCTGTGGCTGCAGCGTGGCGCGGGTCGATGTTTCCAGATCAACATGTGTGTGTCTACATGACCAGTGTCCTCGTGGGGTAAGTGTTGATGTACTTTTGGCTCTGCTCTGAGGCTAAAACGTGCTCCTCTCTTTTCCCACAGGTCACCTGCTCCCAGGAACTGAGCTGCTGGTGGCCAGAAAACAGAGAATGATGAGTTTTTCTTTCCGATTAGCATAATATATAGCATCAGCTTTGCTTAATGTGAGTATTCAAGATGTGCACTTGAAACATACACACCTGTAGTGGACTGTCTGTAGCCCTGTGAGGGAGGTTGTAAGTTTTGTGTCCATCTTCACTTAATAATGAGCTGGTAAGCATGTCCTGAAAGTGTGGAACAGAATGAAAAAACATCAACAACTGAAGCACCTTACTTCAATACTAACAGTAAACAGCACATGAAGTACAATAGGTCAGGAATCATGTAAATATGCTAATGTTAGACACTGTTTGAGGTACAGACTAATGTTTGAAGATATTCTCAAGGTTGTTTTCATTCGATCAAACAGTGAAACAGTGAAAGCAAATGTCAAATGCGAGCTTACAGGCACTTCCTGTGGAGCGCCTGTAGGCGAGAAGAGCTGTGTGTGGAGGTCTTGTCCTTCCCACTGCATACATGGGCTCCTCTCGCATGGAGACTCCACCTAGAAACCAAAACGCAGGTCAAGTACAGTTCATTATGGTCATGTGAAGTTCACGATGATGATGATGTTAAGCTTGTACTTTGATCAGGAGTCACATACAGAAAACGTAGCTACATTTCCTGACATAAAGTGAAAGTGAATGTTTCTGTTCTCCTTTGTTTTTAAGTACTTAAGTATTTTTCTTTAGGTCTGTCTTTTTTTTTAACTATTTGTTTAATTGCATTTTTTAAGCGGAAAGTACCTCTTTTTTAATTTTCTTCAGAGGTGGCTGTTCAATGGCACACTCGATAGGCTCCTGTTTAATGGACTCAACCATCTGCTGATCCAAAGGCGTGTTCTGGAAAACACACAAATCACCAAGATGTATTACTATAGAAAGCAAGTTCATAGCAAATAAAGTAGTTATAGTGATGCATGCAATAAAAATAAAAGATATTTAGAGTAGTTCCAGTTCGTACCAGTAGTTTGAGGGGTCCGTACTTGGCCTCCTGCATGGCCAGGGCGGACCTGAAGGGTGTTGGTGTACGTGGGGACGACTCGAGGATGGAGCGACGAATGTTTGGAGTCCTGAACCTGAGAGATGATACAGAGACAGTCGTTATTAAACTGATCCTCATCACAAGTCTGCATCACAGGTTAGAGATAAAGCCACTTACATCTCCTTCTGGGGCCTAATCGAGTGGTCGATCAGAGGCTTGGAGTCCACAGGCGAGCCCACTGGTAAACTGTCACTGTCCGAGTGCTCCGGGCTCATGGACTGGTTGAGAAACTGTTAAAAAAAAAAAAAAACACAGGTCATGTTTTAATAATTTACCAGATCATCACAGCACACTGGGTCAAAGATAGAGATGGCAAAGCAAGAAAAAAAAAAGAGTGATGACTGGTAGCTCAAAAAGACAAGCTAAGGATGAACTGAATTAAGGTCAAACAGTAAGATGAAGAGAAAACAAGAGGGAAGACATGAATGGTGGGTTTGCTGGTGTCATTGTTGATGCCGGGATGGTGATTGGATGGATTCTACTTCACACGCAGCTATTATTTAACTACCTGTGAGGGTGAAAAGGGGAGGTTTCTGACTGGTGAAGGCTTGGGAGTTGAGCAGATGAGAACAGCCCATGCTCTGTGGGCAGTTTGTGCAATCTGATTGGGTAAGACCCTGTCTGTTCTGAGTACACCTCTATCCGAGAGCCCACGGGTTGCGGCCTCACCCACTGAGGAGAGGCTCTGGGAAAAGGGTGGGAAAATATGGATCAAAGACCCACTACTCATAAGAATCTAGGTTGCTATTTTCTAAACTATTCGTATTTCAATCATTTCTGGGGTATACTTAAGGTGGATCAATATGCGCGTCAGATACTTACTGAATCAATGACAGACTCCATGAACTCATGGTTTGAGAATGTCGGACTGGTGTGATGACTGTTGCTGTTGTTATTGTTGTTGTTCCGGCTGTTGTTGGCGAGGGCGCGTGTTGCGGAGGCACTTTCCTCAGGTAGGCAGCTCTGATCAAGAGGCAGGGCAGGGGCAGCCACGTGGTGATGAGGTAACGACATAGCCACGCCCTGTGAACTGTCGGTCACAGAGCTGTGGCTGGCCCAGCTTGGAAAGGGCAAAGTCATCTGGAGAAGACAAGGATACAGACCGTGATGTACAGCGCAAAGGGTCAAAAGAGGAAACGCAGGCCATCGAATAACAAAAGGGCTGTAAAATGTGACCAAATGAGAACTATTGAAGGAGAAAGGGAACCTTAATATAAAACAAGCAGAAGGGTGACAGTAGTGTTGAGTAGAGGGTTGCACAAGGGGTTATGCACACGCAGTCGAACAGAAATGGTGAGATAAGGCCCTATTTCATCACTTTTGCAGAAACAGACCCCCCAGATGTTTCCTCCTTGCACACATAAAACCACTGTCCTTAAACCAAGGTCAACAAACGTCCACGTATATTGAGCTGCCACAGTTTTAAGCTTCACTCATCCCTGCAATGACACACACTCTAACACAACTCACTGGTAGTGATGGCTGGCCTCTCAGCTCGTTCTCTGTCGACATGAGCAGCAGTTCGATTTCTTTCACCCTCTGCTCCTTCTCCGGGTCCTCCTCATTATAGTGTCTCTGAGGGAAAGTAAGCATACGACGCAGATATTAGCATTAGCAGCAGTTTATCTTACAATTTGCCTAATTTTTTTTAATTCATAACAGTGTTTACACTTTCTCTTAGTACCTGTATAGCAGCAGTTCCATGCTGGGGAATGTTCATGATGTTTAAATGTAAGGCCATGGGGAAGGGCACCTGTTAACCCACAAATCCACATCAAATATATGAATTTCCTGCAGCTCTCAAATCAGTTTCATGTCAACATTTCTGATGTAGCATGCCTGGATGTTTACAGTAACTCACTCTGTGTGTGTCAGAGATGTAACTGTAGTTGAGTGGAGACACAGGAGGCAGCTGAGCATGGTTGGGTGAATGGTGGTGGAAGCCCATGATGTTACTGGGGGTCTTGATGAAGCCATGGCTGATGGAGTGTGAGGAGGTGTTGGTCTTTGACGTGCTCTGAAGATAACCTTCCTGTTCCACCTTGCGTCTCATGGTGGAGTTCCAGTGGTTCTTTATAGCATTGTCCGTCCTGCGTGACAAGCACACCATGCATCAAAATCAAAAGGCTATCACTCCTACGCAGCGTAAACAATACAAAAACATCAACCTCTGACTGGTAGCTTTATTTGTATAAGTACACAGAGGCTAATACAGATGAATTGATTTTTCTGTACAGACCTTTGCACTCTCACTTATTTTCAGCGCTTGCTCAGTGTTGTTCCCTCCATTTCAATCTCAACCGCAACATTGCACAGCTAACCAACAGGGCCTCTGTGATTCATCTAGCTTCTCTTTTCTATCTCTCTCTCTCTCTCTCTCTCTCCCCCTTCTCCTTTGCTTCTCCACGTTCTCCTCACCTGCCAGGGAGCAGCTTGGCGATTTCAGCCCAGCGGTTGCCCAGCTTCTCGTGTGCCTGGTAGATGATCCGGTCCTCCTCTTCGGTCCAAGATGTCTTTTTCACCTCTGGGTTCAGGTGGTTGTGCCAGCGCTCACGGCACTGCTTGCCAATGCGCCCCTTCAGGTGCTTCGCGATGACAGACCAGCGCTTGGCTCCGTACTTCTGGACCAGCTCAATCACCTGGGGTGGATGTGTTTGTGTGTGTGTGTGTGTGTGTGTGTGTGTGGGTGGGTGTGTGTGTGTGTGTGTGTGGAGGAGAAAAAAGAGGAAAGGCAAGAGGGCAGAGGGAACATGGTCAAAAAGGAACAGAAGTGTATAGTAGTGAAGAGGCATTGGGAAAGAGGAAGGAAGAAGCAATAACAGGGAGGAGAGGGAGAAGTAGAGGAGCACAGAGTAACAAAAAAGAAAAATAGATGAAGAATAGATAGTGTATGACAAAGAGAGACAATAATAAAAGCTGTTAGCTTTCTAGAAAAATCTCAGAAACTCACAAAGCCCTCTCTTAATTTTCCCCCACTCTTTTTCTCTTTCTTTATCTTAGAGATTGGGAACACCTGCTGAAGTGCACTGAGGGAATTTCCAGAGGAACGTTAGCCACTCTGCTAATCATTATAGCAGCATCTGGGTGGAAATATAACTCCACTGAACATGCTCAATAAATACTTTATGGGTTGTAAGAGACTTAATATGCTATGTTTGTGTAACAGAAACTTTTTGGGAAAGTAAAAGTGTGTAACAGTCACCAATGAGTTGCTTCAGAGGAATTGATTTAATCACACAGGAACATAGAGTAATGTGTTTTTACCCTGGATGACACTGATTGCCCATTTCCTCTGAGTATCTATATAGATAGCCAAGTGGCTTCTGTGTGCTTGTGCGTGTGTGTGTGTGTGTCTCAGGCATCACACAAAATCCGTAAAGAGCTGACTGCTGCAGTTTAGCATACTTGTGTATTTTTGGTCTAAGGACAGACTAGCGAAAACGGCAAGTTGATAGGACCAAGATTTTGGGAGATATTAGTAATTTTGGACTACAGTAGCCTTACAATCACATTGCTATGCCCAGACCGCTTTGGCGGCGACTGCTGGACAAATACGGTACAGCATGCATGAATACACAACAGCATAAAAACGACCACAGCTAGAACCCATGGATCCCCACAGGTTAACATGCTGGTATAAATATATTACTAAAAAAAGCTTCTTAAGGTCAACCTGAAGGTCTATGTTAGGTTTTCTTACCCTCTGGTCCTCCTCTTTGGTCCATGGCCCTTTGATGAGTTCTGGGTTTAGCACCTTTTGCCACCTGTGCTGGCACTGCACATCTGTACGATTCTGGTAAAGGCAAAGCATGAGTTATCAATATTATGCTGTCAAAGATTTTGTACATATAAATCACATGTGTCTTGTGTATGCATTTTTGTATCCAAACTTACACTTAGTAAGCTTGCAATTAGTTTCCAATCCTCTGATCCATGAAGTTCAACAAGTTTCTTCAATTTCTCATCCTGGGAAAAAAAAAAACAAAAAAACGCGCTGCAATTTGTCACACATTCAAGATACAGTTTCTTACTGGAAAAAAAACCAACATTATCTTGCTGTGCAGGTGCATTATAATTAATGTGGTTACACGATAAAGGGGAAAAAAAAAACTCCCAGGTTCTTAGGAAGTATTCTCTCCCAAGGCACTTTTCATGTCAGCTACAAGCTGGTTTTGAATTGCTTAGGCAGGTGTGTGAATGTGCGCACCTCTTCTCGTGTCCAGCGTGTTTTCCCAAGGTGGCGTTTCCCTGCCTTGGTTAGAGATCCATCGTAATCGTGTTCATACATCTCGGTCTCTTCCTCATCCTCCTCACTACTGTAAACACTGCAGGCGGAGGGAGACAGAGAAGTAGAAAGTCAAGAAAGGTTGAGGTGCACAACATAATAGTGCAAGATAATAGAAAGGTAAATAATAGCAGTGCGCTGCCTTTTCCATTTTCAAACTACACCCTAATCATCTCTTTACAGAGTGTATAAAGAACTCTACCATTCTTTAATTCATCAGGTGTTGACACAGACAGAACCAGTCATTCTTGAAGGTTTGGGTGCAGGCGTTTAGCCAAGACACCCACAAGGGGAGAAACAAGGAGAGAGAGAGAGAGAGAGAGAGAAATAAAAAGAGAGGAGAAGAATTAGTGCAAGTGGGAGGGAGGGGGGATGGATGAACAGGTTCGAATGTTTTTGGTTTCCACAGATACTGGGATTGGTACATGTGATCATAATTTCATGACCCTGGCGTGTTCAGACCTGCACTGGCATTGTACAGTACAACCATGCGTGTGCACACAGAAATACACACACTTACGCTGAGTGGCAAACCAATCAGAAAGTAGAGCACACACAACGTGGAGGACAGGTAGGGTACACTTTGGTGTCAGGTGAACAGGAAACCCCACTGAGGTGTGGGTTGATAGAAGTTTATGTCCGCATATGTTCCTTATTTGCATCCATTTGCCGTATGTACAACATCTACCTTTTAAGTACAAATACTGTGAATTAAAATGGATATGAGTATTTTGTGTGACAAATTTTTAAATATCAAAAAACGTGTACGATTTTGACAGCCACAAAAAATGACACGATATGAGAGAAGGGAAAAAAAAAACTAAATACAGAATATCGTGCAAAAAAAGGCGACCACAAAACGAGTGAACACGCCATTCACAGCTAATGTTGAGAATGATGATTCAACTGTATAGTGCACCAATAATGCATTGCAGATTGCTCGCCGGGTTTGGTGGTGATCGCGCCTTTATCTTTGCAAAAATTGAGGAATACACCAATAACCCGCAACGAAACAATGACATCTTTACGCGCAAAGTTCATGAAATGCTCCGAGTATGCTTTTCAGAGACGTAAAGCTGGTAAGAAGCAGAATCTCATATGCAATAACTGGAGCGTCTTTACCAAGTCAAAGGCACCCAGAGGACGCAGTGAAAGTGCAGTTTCCAAAATAACACGGATCGGCCGCCGCTTTCAGAGATGCTGCGGCGACGTTCAGGGTGTAAGCAGGTTAATGAAGGCGGTTTTATATGACCTTTATTCCAAATTCAGTGATAAAAGACCCAGTTTGCAAAGTAAACAAACGTGGAAGTGAGTTTGTTAAAAACCGACACCGCATTGCGCATGAGCACAATAAGACATTACTATAAAAGAATTAAGACAAACTTGTTGCAATGGATTTAATTCTCGGAAAACGTTTAGAATAGTTACTAATAGACGGTGGCGCCCTTTAATGTATTCACTGTGCGGTTCTATTAAAACGCAATGTTCACACACACACACACCGTCTGACACACACCGTCCCTCACGCGTGTCCACTAACTTAACATAATAGTAATGAATGCATAGCGTGCGTTTATGTATGAGATAGAGATACATACAGAGGCATAGACACAGATGGAGACATGGATAGAGATAGAGACAGAGACAGAGCTCGAGCCTCCTTTCTTTCCCTCTCCTTCACCGCTGACAGCAGCGCGAGGAGCGCACATGCCAGATGACCACCACCTGTCATGGGCGCGCGACTCAGACACCCACACCACCACTACACGGCCTCAACGGTCAGTGTTAAGACAAGAGGTCCACAATAAGAGGAATGTAGTACAAACATGGAAATGCTGAGTAGAATAAAACATCGATGCACCATCAACAGTTTACGGTGTATCCAACAGGAGGTGGTATAAAAAAGAGAGGAAAAACAGCACTAACATTGTCTACAACAGACGCATAAGAAGAAACAAGTCATAAAGTAAGTGGAGTCGAGCTGGTGTTTTAGACTCACCTGTTTCTTGGCCGCCGGGTCATGTTAATGTATGAAGAGCGGCTCCCGGGTTGCGCTGAGTGTGTACTTTCACTTATGTGCGCTGGGTTTGTTCTCCCTACAACAAGCAGGTTGACATTCATTTAAAACTACTGCAGCCCAGCCGCGGCTCCTCCCCGCCGCTGAGGCGCATCCAGCCCGGTCGCGAATCTGCGAAATGTAGGAGGGTAGGGGAAGGCACAGCCTCTCTTGCCTCTAATTGGGTAGAAAGGCAACTTAAAACCCCGTTGTCTCAATGAGCCGGCCGTAAAATATGTCACTGTCCTGCCTGAGTAAAGTATTGTAATAATAGTAATCACTTTACTGTCCGTAGATGTGGAAATGTATCCTTGGCTTCACATGCGGGTTTTTAAAATCACAAGTACAGAATAAATACGCAATATTTTACTACTGTGAAAACAAACAATCAAGGTTTACAAATAAAGACTTATAAATGGCAAAATTACGTAAAACGGCAAGTTGATACCACCAATATTTTGCGAGATATTAGTAATTTTTGAATACCGCTACAATATCATAGAATTATCGCTCAAACGGGTTACCTAGCAACGGTTAAACAAAAGGGACGGGGAACCCCCCCTTTCCCCCGCACCTAGCAACAATAAAACAGAAGGGTGGGTGATAGCAACCGATAAATAAACCTCTCACGCCAGTTGAGAGGTTATTCAACTAAAAATGCCAGTGTATATATTACATATACTGCACATACACTATCTGTATGCACATACTCTTATCTCCAAAGTAACATACCGTATATACACATCTTCATATAGGATTTCCTTTTAATAATCATGAAAAAGGTTTAAAATGAACAGCATAGTGGTATGAAATGTAGTATTACTTATTTAGTAGAAATAATTTGAGTCTGATCTGGATTTGAATAAATGAGATTAAGTCGCTATTTTTGATCATGGAGGGTTTCATATCCCATAATGTGGGAACTTGTTCATCTTCCGATGAGTAATTGTCAAAACACTTTTAAAAGCTGTATTATGGGAAAAACTGGAAGTATATAATAATGACATCACACTGAAAGGTGAACTAGAACTTAATTAACCTAAGGAATACTGTAGCTGGGTTTACTAATGCATGCTTACACAATTTCTCCGATGATACAGCCTTTAAAAGTATCTCATTTTGCATCTTATTCCACACCAAACCTTTTTGTCATCTGGAAATTCAGATCCAAAATAAATAAATAAATCAACCAAGAAACACCCTGCATTTATTACAGAGCAACACGTCTTTTCATGTCACTGTAAATGTAATTTATTGAACACTGCAGCAAAATATTTAACCCTAACAATTATATTAAATGACATTAACTAAATATACTTAAAAACCCTCATTTTAATATAAAGGGCAACCGATTTTTTCTTTAACTCTCAGTTCTATGAATAATAGCCAATCGTCAGTTCTCATCTTTTTACACTTCTGTAGCATTACACCCCAGAAGCAAACATTGTACATTTTACACAACAGTTGCTTGACACACCTTTAGTTACTAGATATTTCCACAATTACAATTTTTCATAAGTCTTCTGTCCACTAAAAAAATAAAAATAAAAAATATGTAGCAGCTATTTTCAAATGTCTTTCAAATGTGTCACGTCTTCATGATATGCTCATGGATGAAATGTTCCTTTGTGGGTTGAAAGAATCCCCGTTTTTTAAACAAGCTAAATAAACTCTTTGAAACCCTCTCCCAGTAGCTGGAAAAAACGGTGTCACGACACTGTTTGATATAAAAGGGAAGTGGACTACTTACGTGTTTTTGGTCGAGGAAGAGACTGGCGAACACAGCAAGGTGCTCGGTCCAATATTTTGGGAGATATAGCAGTTTTGGAACACAAAATCATAGAATCTTCGTTCAAACAGGTTGCCTAGCAGCGGATAAACAGAAGGGCCACGTTGCCATGGTGTCAAATTCCATGCGCAGACACAGATATGCCAGCTGAGAGGTTATTCAACTGAAAATCGCAGTGAAATGTACATACATGCATATACATACACTAACTGTATACACATACTCTTATCTCCAAAGTAACATCCCCTATATGCATCTTCATATAGGATTTAATTTTCACAATCATGAAAAATGTTTAAAATGAACAGCATAGTGGTATGAAATGTAACTTCTTTAGCAGATAGAATTTGACAGTACCTCATAGTGTATGAATGTATATTGGAATCAACATGTTAATCAAAAGTTATAGATTATTATTAATATTTATCATTATTATTATTATTATTAATATTATTATTATTGTTATTATTATTATTATTATTAAAAAACATCTGCTCAGCGATGCATTTACTGGCGCCTGACAGCTTGAGTGGCAGCTGGCAGCCTGCCCTGCACGTGAATTAACTGCTAGATCAAGTAGCCAATCGGAAAAGAGCCTTTCTAGCCAATCAGAGGAAAGAAAGGCGTTACCTTCCCCTACCATCCTGCGTCTCGCAAAGCTGCATCCCGGTCAATTTGGCGCTTCAGATCAGAACGCGTGCGCCACATTGCGCATGTCCAGGCATAGCGTACTTCAAAACAGTAGGATAATTCAACTTTACAATCGAAACAGGTACACAAGTCAAAGTGTCGACTGGAATCGTGGACCCGGTTTCGAATTTTAAGTATACAAGATTTCTATAACTGTTTTCTGTTCTTACTCTTTTAATGAAATGCATTAGTAATACTTTTATGCTTTGACGACAATTCTTGACAAGACAGGCCTATGTGTCAAAATGCTCTATTTTACACCCAATAAAATATGTCAGAATAAAACGGTGGCCAGACAATATTAGGTTATAAGTTAGTGTTATAGTCCAATCAGTCTACTTTTTACATTGGCAACATATAGGAATTTACATAATTCTTAGAAACCTCTCAAACACATTAAATGTAGTTTTATACACTTGGTACCTGAAAGTAAATTCAGGGGTCAACATTTGTGAGCTTAATTTCAGAGTGTTACTCAAACAGAGGTTCCCATCTACCTATGAACATCTACATATAACATTTATATTTTAATGTAAAATATGTCTGTTTGTTGGTTTTCTAGTGTTATTTCTGACGCAATCATAAGATATCACTCGTACTTTTGACCCCCCTGAGAGCTACCCTGTATCACAATATTGGAATCTCCAATGAGGGTTCATGTAATGTCCGAGGCGTCAGTGAATGCAACGGTAACACTGTACTGAAGAGTTGTCAAAGGCGCGTATTGCCTGCCTGTCCGCGCTAAACCCTTTTGTCAACAATTTTCACGAGTTACTTCTCTTCTCATGAAAAGGAGAAGGAAACCAATGTATCTGGACGAAATAAACAATTTGCGGAATGGGTGTTTGGCATGGGAGGATGCAGCTGCATGCTTTCTGTGCGATCGGGGTTTTACACATGTATGTTACAACAAAACTGTCTTATCGCCCTCTGATAAAACAAGCTGTTATGATCGTGCGGACAAAGAAAGATAAAGAAACATCTTGCGAGACTATATCTTATTGTTCCAACACGGAAAAAGCATAATTAAAAAACTAAGGAGGTTTTAAACAATTTACAATTCGCGTATCACCTTGAATTATTTCAAACTAATCCATATTTACGCTTGTTGGACATGTTTTAAGTAGCACTCTGCAAAAGATCAATAATAACCTCCTTGTTATATTGTGCATATATGAGTGAATATACGGCCTTGTGAACTGCGTGGGTATGCATTATGATCATTATTGTGTTTTGGTTGTAGGGGTCTCCATCCAGGACAGTCTCCACTCAGCCATTCAATGCAAGGAGGAGGGGTGCTACTTTATTTGTATAAACGTGTCTTCTCATTGTATTAGTTCCTCCATACGCGACCGTATTGTCCTGGTCACTTGTAATTATCATCACCCCAGGTCAGTCTTTTGTCCTAAGGCAGTCAACACTGTGGCCTGATAAAGGCCTACACACATGGTCATGGTCTGCAAATTTCACTATTTGGTGCAACAGTGGAGAAACTTACACAGAACAATATAGATTTAATGACATGAAAATCACTCTAAAAGCAGTGTGCATCCTTATTTAAAGAAATTTGTAAGAATAAAATTTAGTTCATAGATGGAGATGCTGCTAACTTTAATTACCTCGAGGCTACATCAAACATCTCATCTAAAATATATTGTATCACATAGGTTACAATTACCTACAGCATTCTAATCCCATTGAAGTGTACACACCTGTGTGTACACAAGCATTGTTCCAGTGTTCTCATCATCTCTTTTGCTTAAAGAGATGAATGTCTAGTCTTTTACATTTAGACTTAGATTATATAGTCATGAAAAGAAGATAATACAACTTTATTGGCCAAGTAAGTGGATCCTTGCCTCCAGCAAACCACAAAGAAACATAAAAAAACATGCCATTTATCGTCTGCAATAAATCTAGTAGCAAGCAACAAAGAAGAAACACTTAGTAGCTTACTCTGTACATGATATGTAGGTTAAATATACAAATGAGATGTTCAATCAAAGGTCTTCAGTGTTTAAAATACTGAAATTGCAAGTACAATGGGAACAGACATTTACCATCATAACCACAAATGACAAAAATAAATGAATGAGGTCACACACGTATATGAAGTAGATATTTCCATGAAAGTCTGTTTCCACTCAGATTCTTGAGATTTTTGTCTGTGTGTTTATGGATGGAGTGTTGTGCACAAGCTGTGCATATGTGCCCTGTTCCCTCGAGGATAATATTAAAAACTACATCTTGTTATCTGAAACCAAATTGAAGGAAGAGAGCCAAGGTATGCAAATTCATCTATAGTAGGTAGAGCAGGAAGCCTGGGTTCCATTGACTCTTAGCTGAGTACATTTGCATGGGCACGATTGGACAGGTTAAGGGGAGGCATTGAAATGGCTGCCCCTTTGCAAAGCATTGTGTGCACAGGTTGGTTCATTTGAATGATTTTTAATGATTGCCCTAGGCTTGAGATATCATCCCACCAGGCTTTCAAATCCAGTGTTTGGGAGGCCAGACCTGTGTATTGTTAAATGTCAGAGTGAGTGTGTTTGTGTATGGAACGACCTACATAAGGGCAAAGTTGATCTTAAGTCAAACAGTGAATGTGAAGCAGTGTGGTTATGTGGGATTTTAAAAACATCACATTTCTAAATTTTGTTTACTAAAACAAATAGAACAAAACTTTGAACGTTAAAGTTCCAAAAAAAATATCTTGTATACGAAGCATTTCTTTCAGCTTCATAACTTACTCTCTCCTTCCCTGAATATTAGGATCTCAAGTTGTGTTTTTGTGTTGACTTTAGCTCTTTAGACCACCTGTGGAAGACTGCCAAGGGTGTAGGTTTTGCATTTTCCCCCGGAGGTAAGTTCCTGTGAAAGACTTCCCATCATGCTTGGGACCTTTGTCAAATTATGTAAAGCATTACCTCATTCCCGGTGCCAACCTTTGGGATGGACTTTATCCCTAACCCACGTGTACATATGCTTTGTATTCTACAATTGCACCAGGATTAATACATTTTCAGATTTACATGCTGTTTACAGTATAATCCCTGCTTTCACTTGATTCCACTGATACATCCTCATTCATTTGCTCACAAATTATCTTATGAAACTCTTAAAATTAAACACGACTGCACGGTGTTAAATAATACACATTTACACAGTTAAAAAAACCAATGATAATATGATAATAATAATAAAAAGATGATTACCAATTTAAACACTCTATTCTGCATTGTTTAAACAAAGCAACCATGGACTGATCCGCTCATCATTCCGCCAATCTGTCTCTCCATCTGTTTAATCCATTTCAATATCCCAGCATTGATAATCTCAGAAATCTTTTTTTTGCCTGTCACTGATTGATGGATCGGTCTCTTTATAAACTCTGGAGGACATATTTAGCCAAACTGTGCCTGAAAGACTTTCAAAGGAAATGAAGTTATGTAGAGGTGTGAAAAATCGCACCTCAGCCCTGTCACGAAACAAAATCATTTACGATTCATCTCTATGATGAAAAGGAAGCTAGAAGAAAACTACAAAAACATAAAAGTGCAAAAGTACCATATTCACTACTTGCCATCACACTATGCTAAAGAAACTTTGAATTGTGTTGTACAATATTTATTATTTCTGTAGTTTGTTAAACATGGGTCGTGCAGAAAAAATGCAAAAACTGACTCTGACTGCTTCACACCTTTACTCTCACTATCACATTATGTTCTATTTCTTTACATGTCAGGTGTTGTATGCTGCCTTTGGTTTCATAATGTCCTAGAAACACTCATGTGATGCAAAGGAAGAGTTCCCTCTCCATCACCTGTGTGACCCTGTAAAGTGTTGAGTTCTCTGTGTGTTTGATTGTCTATATGTTTCATGCGTGCATATGCAGTTGTTTATTTTGATATGTAGATGTGCAGTGCAGTAAAGACATTCAAAATGCAGGAAATGGAATTTTAGAGGGGGGAAACCTCCACCCACTTAAATCCACATAGACACTCTAGAGAAACACTCTTAACCTTTATGAACACTAAATAGTAAACTCAAAACGCTTTCCTTCCTGAAAGGAATGATCCTCTTGTTTGGAAAACCTCTGTCAATCAAGGCTTTTATTCATCTACCTTCCAGTTGCAATATGAGCTATTACATGCGAAAAGGTCTTTACAATTACCTAAGCAGACGTCTGTCTTTATTCTGCTCTATTTTTAGGTTGGGGAGACACGCCAAACCTCGTATTTCATTTCACTGTGCAGATGTGCAAGTGTATACTTCACCTGCATCAGTGGTAGTATCAGATTATTGTCTGACATCTACTTTTCTTCCATCAGCACAGAGGCTACTGGAGATGAGATCAGGGCAGAACAATGTCTCAAAAACCACATACACCTGCACACACGAATATTTGGAACCCCATATTTAGGTATGCTAAGACCCCATCACATAAATATGCGCATGCACAAACAACTCACATCTTATTTCTTTCCCTTTTGTGGTTGTATAGGTTTCTTGAACAAAGATAGGAAAAAGTGATGTCACTCACTGGGTGGTGTTTTTGTGTGAGGTGTAGAATGTTGTGGGTCTACATGGGTTGGTCTCTAACCATGGGGCATAACCTTTGACAATAATGGTGTAGACATTCACACTCCAAAACAATACGTGACACTGAAAGTAGTAAGTGCAGGCAGACTCTTTTATGTTGTGAAAATGTACTACTCATGACCTCTTAGACTGAACATTTCTGAAGATATTGCAAAAAAAAGATGGAAACAAACTTCTGACCATTTATGATTGTGACACTGTAGGTCTGCTTCCTCTTTAAATTAATATCATATCAGCAATATTATGAATTTGAAACTTTAAGTGGTTCCTTGATAATTTTAAGGAGCAAGTGTTTGCAGGACAAGTAAATACACTCAACATAGTCACTAATATTAATATACAATACACACAACTTAAAGAGTGGTGGTATGTAACTGCATATTTAGTTAACTATAAATATATAAGCAGACAATTGTGGCCTTAATTTCTGTAACTTTCTTACCTTTGTTTGACTACACAGAACTGCTTTTTATAAATGCACCTCAACAGCATGTAGAGAAGTTGGATTCAGTTTACCACTGTGCTTTATGTTATATTAGTGGCTGTGGAAATCATGCTCAGTATGTTGTTGCTAAGTCTTCTTCTCTGTATGTCTACAGACCCTCACATTGATTAGCATTTATTAATAAATGTCTGCTGTGTAAATACATATAAAACCCAAAAGCAATACGGTCTGCACTCTCAGAAAATAACACTCTTTGTGATTGCTTCTAAAGTTGTATTGAAATCATTCCTGAGCTATGTATTTAGGCTATTTATCTTAATTTGTTTATTGTATATAACTAGACATTGTATTTTATTCTATTGTTATGTAAGAAAGTGGATTATTTGTTGTGTCTTGGTCTGTTGTAACTATGTCTATGCTGCTCTTGCTGGGATTTCACCTGATTAATGTACATATACATATAATTTTATTGTACTCCACCACATTTCATTGATAATTATCCTACTTTTTATTCCACTACATTTGCCTAACAGCGTTAGTTGCTTTTCAGATTGCAATTTATTCCAGTTTTCTCTCCAGTAATAGATAAGAAAGCAGATGAAGTAGTTAATATTCTTAAATATATAGCATTAAAATAGAACATATTATGGATATAGTGACATTAATCCAAAAACATTATAGGCAGAAGAACATTATAGGCAGTAGCCTATAATGTTTTTACCAATATAGATAATTTTACTGCACAGGTACTTTCATTGTTCATCCTGTAAGTACATTTGTCTGATAATACTTATACTATATAAATTTTATTTGTAATGGCATATTTTTTTCCTTACACATAGGTGTGATATGTAAGTGTGTGCGTGTGTGTGGTTTCCACTCAGGATGGGTGGAGTTGGGTATGACATTTTGTCCCTATCATACCCTTAAAAGAGTAGGGCCTCTTTACTGCAAAATTAAAGGGTAAAGGTCAAAGTAGCATGACATGATGATGCAAAAAATTCAGGAAGGTGTCACAGTATGAAGTGGATGTAATGTGAAACTGATGGGATTTAAGAGAGCAATAAGATAGATAGATAGATAGATAGATAGATAGATAGATAGATAGATAGATAGATAGATAGATAGATAGATAGAT
>JAPQRQ010000017.1:13641516-13658909 GCA_037367365.1 Apogon talboti
ATATAGCATATAATAAAAAAAGTCTATACAAATATATCATATTTTTTACCACATTATGGAGATTACAGTACAGTGCATTTCTATTATATTTTTATTTAAGTCAGCCTTTATGCTAAGGCAGCTAACACTAAAGAATGAACATTTATTTTTTTCACTTCCACGTCTTGGAAAAATAAAAGAAAAACTTCCAAAATGCTCACACTTTTGGCATTTTTTGGTTTAGCTCAAACTGGTGACCTCCTAATCATCCAACCATGTGGATTCTGTTCCTACATGACTCTGATCGATCACCAAACCTCCTGCTTTCACTATTTCATGACAATAATGAGCAGTGGTCATAGGAAATAACACTAAATAACACTATGTAAACATGTCTTGATTCCTGCTCCAATTAGAATTCAAGCCACACTTTGACATTAGCTGCTAAAAACGCCTCAGGCAGACTCAAGTCTATGGACTACATTATCCACAAAACACACACAACAAAAACAGATTCATATATTCACCAGAACAAAAATGCTTCATGAGCAAATTAAGATTCATTTAGTTCAACTGAGGTTATTTCTGGACACGTATAACCAAAATATGCACAGGGGTGTACAAACTCAGCTAAGATTCAGTGAAAAATGTAATAGAATCTCTATTCATTTATCAGAATACACTGGTAACTACAGTGGAAAACATGCAGGATTGGGAGGCATGCAACAACATGATACTTTAACCCATAAAGACCCAAACAGCCACTGGCAACCAAAACCATCTGCTGATCTAAGCTGTTTAATACCTGTTAATCCACTAATCCTATCAATACATGTAAATAATCGGTCTAAAATGCAGTTTGTCATCTTTTCATGGTCATCAGATATGACCCATTTGTCGTTCAGAGGCTCCGTAGTTACCGTGGAAACACCATCATCTTCTACAACATTGATTCACCAGTAAAACCCATGGAGTTGGATCAATGACAGTGGATGGAGACACTCGTTTTTATGTTCAGTTATAGATATCTTTACTGAAAAAGTCACTTTTTCTGCAGTTTTCTCTCTTTTTCTGATATAATAACCCTCAACATTAATAAACATTTACATGATCAGTAAATTAAATATAGGAAAATACATGATTGATACTGAAAAAACACAAATTAAGGAGGATAATATTACAAATCACTTAAGAAAGGTTAAATATAGAGAAAATTCCATTTGGTAACTGCCACAAAAGTAGCACTGGGTCTTTATTGGTTAATATTTTGTTTTGGATCTATTACTTTTCTAACACCAAGAAATTTCACAATCTCTATTTGAACAGAGGGCCCACTGATAATGACAGATCCAGCTCACCCGTAAAATAAATAAATAAACTGATTTGATTTTTTGCCTTCCTCAAGTGTGAAGGGCATCACTTCACAAACATGAACATGATTGAGGTTTATGGTGCATGGGTGTCACAGCAGGAAATGAAACTGCCCCTGTGTTAAAGGTAGATGCAAGGACATACACAGAGTATGATGAGGTGAGTATGTGGGTGAAATCCAGCTGGACCAAAGCTGTCAGGAAAATAGTACAGTACATTAAACACACACACACAAACACACACACACACACACACACATACACGCTGTAATGTGATTGAGACATATTTTGGGTGTCTCCATCCCCCACCTCAAGTACAGTGAGGTGAGGTTAGACAGAAAGAGGGAGACGGAGAGTAGGAGGAGCCAGAGTCGACTGCAGCAGAAAAATGAGCGAGCGTAGGAAAAGGGGGAGGGCAGAATGGTGATGAGGGACAGTGAGGATATGAGGGAGAGAGAGTGAGATGGGAGAAGGGGAGGGTAGGCAGCATCTGCTCACTGCAGAGTCTTTCATTGATAAAGTAGTGCTGGTTTGAGTCCGAGGACTGAAGCTGGAAGCATCACCTCATCATGCACTCGCACACACACTTCCTGTGTGTTTGTTTACAGGCTGACACCACACAGGCAGCAACACATTCTGTCACACTGCACTCCAAACAAATGCACCACTAAAGACCCGCTCACACATACACCCACACGACAGTCACATGCTCTAATGGGACCGGACCACAACATCATCACCATCATCATCACCATCACCATCACAGGCGCTCGTCTTCTCTCCTCCTTCTGCTGAGTGAAAACAAGGACACCTGTAAGAGAAGCTGGAGTTCTGCAGATCTGATCCGGAGTCAGTTTTTCTGAAAGTCTTGCCTTGTCGTTGGATAAAAAAACAGGCTGCAGCAGGACGGTGGAACCAGCCGACACACCAGCATAAAGGTAGGGGAGGAAGGATGTCAGGATGTGTGCATGATTTTATACACAAACAGACAGTTTAGAAGGATGGAGGAACACACTTCATGTTCAGTATGTTCATGCATGCACCAGTGAACTTCACACATATCTGACAGTTGACTGAGCTCTCAGGTTTTAATGTGACTTTTGAGTGTGAAGCTGTAAACAGAGCGTTTTCCTCCTCGCAGCAACAGGAGTTGGCACCCTTCCCCTCCTCCTCCTCCTCCTCTTCCTCCTCCTCCTCTTCCTCATCATCTTTAATGTGCATCTCATGACACTTTTTTTTGTTTTCCCTATATTTATTTCTGTCCTCGTTCCAGTAATTTCCCTTTCATTGCAGTCTCATATTTTGGTCCATCTGCCTCCTCCACCTCCTCCTCGCATCCCCTCAACATACACTCCACACAGAAGCATCTCCCCTCATTCACCGTCCCGCTCGTGTCTAGTCTGGACTCACACTACAGCCACAGTCTGCTCCTCATGTCTCACTCCTTCTCCTCTCTATTTCAATCCCGCCAGTCTGTCCGTCATCCTGGGATCTACGGAGGCAAGCGGAGTGCCGGTGTCGGCCATGAAGCTGGTGAACGGGGGAGGAGGAGGAGGAGGAGGAGGAGGAGGAGGAGGAGGTGGTGGTGGAGGAGGAGGTGGAGGAGGAGAGAAGACCGCCTTTTCCTTTAAGAAGTGTTCTGCCTTTCAGTTTGTCAAGAGAAAGGTGAGTTTGGATGGGGCTCGCACTTACAGACACACACATTTTGGGATGCTTTTTGGAGGTTGTGAGTGTCGTGCCCACACATGCACCTACACAATAAGAGAGAGAGAGAGAGAGAGAGAGAGAGAGAGAGAGAGGTGTATTGGCTCAGAGAGGAGGTGTCACAGCCGGAGTGTTCTGTGTATATCTGTGTGTGTGTGTGTGTGTGTGTGTGTGTGTGTGTGTGTGTGTGTGTGTGTGTGTGTGTGTGTGTGTGCGTGACTGTGCACACGCCAAAGATGATGTCATTGTCGAGTGCTAAGCCGCACTAATCAGGCACAAGACTCAGCTCCCTGTGCATCTGTGTTGACTGTGTGAGTGTGTGCTGCAAAAACACTGTTGCATTTAAGAACCCACAAGTGTAAAAATCCTGACATCGCTATACTGCTGAGGTCCTGTAGTTTAGGATCTGTTCAGCATATCCTGCCTTATGCTGCAGTGTGATCACAAGGCTCATTTGCTGTGTAATGTTAAAGGTTTTAATAGCTTCGTTACTTGGTGTGTGAAAGCTTTCCAAACAAATAAAAAATAAAGCAAATAGAAAAGAAAAAAGTAAAAAGCAGTCACTGTATTTATTGGACCAACTTCTAAGACTGAAAACCATGTCATACTTATAAAGATTTTATAAGGTGTAACTAATGGCTTGATTAAAATTTAATACACCACTTATATTTTGCTTGGTCTTTTTTTTTTTTTTTTTACTTACTATTCAAGCCTTTACACAAGAACACAGATCCAGGGCCACAGATAACTTAATTGTAATCTAACAACATCTACTGCAGACTCATTTTGTCTCTTAAAATGATGATCTTCAAGATTTCATCATTTCCGTTATTTTTGACATTATAAGGGTTATGTGTCTTGGACTATCTGCTAATTATTTCACTGCAAAAAAATGCAAAAAACTAAATGACTTTACTGATGGCCAGATAAAATTTTACTGTAAGTCTGTTCATTTTAAAGTGGAAAAACCTTTGAATGGTTGTTAATATATTAACATTTTTTAATGGCTTTTAGTGGTATATAACACAGTGGTATATGTCAGTAGTTAAGGTGGTATTTTGCTTATGGGACACAATCTCCATGACATCAGTTCTGCCACATAGTGCTTATGCAGGGTTACAATAAATCCCACATTTATTTTTTGCTTCAATTTTTCACCAGTATCTTGTATTGATGATGAAGAGTTGAGCCACTGTGTAAAGTCTTGGGGTCTAGACACTGTGGAGGCCAATCCATGTGTGAAAATGCTATGTCATGCTCCCTGAACGACTCCAATAATAGTTTGATCCTGATGACTCCTGGTTTTGTCATCTTGGAATATATCACTCTCATCAAGAAATAAAAAAACTCTGCTAATGTTCAGAACTGGCCATTCAGTTTATTCAGGTTTAGCTGACCTAATTTTTTGGACACATGACATTGCTGAACCTAGACCTGACCAACTGAATCAACCCCAGACCATAACACTGCCCCCACAGGCTTGTACTATAGGCACTGGGCATGATGGGTAATCACTTCATCTGCCTCTCTTCTCACCCCGGTGCACCCATCACTCTGAAACAGGGTTAGTCTGGACTCATCAGACCACATGACCTTTTTTCCATTAAAACACAGTCCAGCCTTTATGTTCTCTATCAAACTGATTGTTTAAGAAATGAGAAGTTACTTATGCATTGTTTAATAACTGACCCATATCAGTCACTGCTGTAATCAAATGGACGGTTCTTACCTATTTGCTAAGCTAAATCCAGGTGTTGAAGATCACTTTTTTGTTTTCAATCATTTCTATAATAGAGATAATGGATATACAGTATATTGAGCTCTAATGCCTACAGTATAATGCCTATATAATGCCTATAATCCCTAACCCTTTATGGGGCACCCATTGAAATACTCTGAAATCCAAAATTTCAACCTTCATGTGTTATTGGGCATCGTCATCTACCTCCTCGTCGGTTGCCGTGACAACAGTCTCCCTCCTCTTGCCATAAAACATCCGAGCAGCACTTGCTAAAAAGTAAACACATGCAATAAGACAACTGTTATAAGGTCATAAACTGACAAAAAATCACTCATATTCACTATTTACAGCTTCAGAATTTCTATAAAATCTCTTTGAATCAATATACAGTATACTGTTATACAAACCAACATGCTTCCTGACCTCACCGAGGCATGGGATTGGCCCCATAGTTAATGTTTTCGCGGAAATGACCAAATATAGTCACTTGGCCAATTAAGAGTTAATCTAACCAGCGCTGTCATGCTGCTAGTCATGCTGAATCTAAAATAGCAAAATTATTTCGTATTGTCGGCTGTAGTATGTGCTGTACTGTGGCTAAACTTCCATTAAGGTTTGCTCCAACCACTCACAACATCCCAGGCTTAAAAAACTTCCGCTTCTTTATGCTAAATCTGAATAATTTGCAAGCGATTTACATGAGATCAAAGGAAAACAGAGAGATATGACTGTGGGCTATGAAAGGAAGGAAATTATTCACATTACTACCTGCCTGTGGAGGAGAAGTGGATTAATGCATTTATTCAATAATCACTGTATTGCTGTGGGAATATGGCAGAACATTACATTTTCCCATAACCCCTGTGTAATAAAATAAATGTGATCGTAAATAAGGTGTTTATCAGACAGGTTATTGTGCTCAAGTTGCCACATTTTCAGAACAAATAATCAGCGAATGTTTGCTTGCTCTACTTTCTTATAGCTTCAGGTTGTGAAGTACTTTTGTTCTCATTGTTTTGAGTCACTGATTAGTGTTTTTGCTTGTAGTAGAGTTGTCCAAAATGTGTGTGTGCTGTAATGTGTGTTGGATTCAGATGGCGTACAGTATGGTGTGGATCACTGATGACTCTCTTGGTGAATATGGGCAGATTGTCTTGTGTTAACACCCACTCGAAAACACACATGCACTCCCACAGGCACATTCTGCTGCAGTGACTCTCCCATGGGATTTTTTTTTTTTCCGTCAACAAAATATGTAAATATAAGCATTTATACTTTCTTATGCGTTCTACTTCTTTTGTATGCTGCACATTTATGTGTGAATCTGTTTTCCTTAAAATCCCCCAGTTGTAGAGAGAAAATAAGGTGATATGCATCAGCACGCATCCTCAAATTAGAATTTATGCCTACTGTTGTTCAGAGTTGATTTGTCCCCACCATTTGTGTCTAAATAAGCCTAATAACATAATGGTTCAAGTATGAGTTCGGATAACGCTCTGCATCGTACAGATGAGTAAGGGAAATGAAGGAGGGAAATGTAAAATCAATAGCCCTGTGCGGTGTGTGTGTGTGTGTGTGTGTGTGTGTGTGTGTGTGTTTGTTTTCGTCTGTGATTTGCAAACGTGTGTTTGAGACGACACCAGCTGATTCAGAACTGGAGGACGAAAGGCAATAACGAAGAGGCCATTCTATTAACCTAACTCACTGCTACTGATTTAGATATGTGGTTTGGCTGATGAATATTTCAATAAGTAAAAATATGAATAAAGAAAACAAAGGTAATTTACATCCGTTCCCTGAATTTCACAGCTGTGTGTGTTTGAATGCTATAGATGGCACCTATCATCAGTTTCATCATCGGTGCGACACGTTAAAACAAGCGTAATGACAGCACGGTGTTTGATTCACAGGATAACGTCAAAGCCTCTCTCACCACAACTTGGATGCGAAGACCAAAAAAAAACAAAAGAAAACTCATCTAATTGGATATAACGTCAGTCATGCTTAACCTTAGTCTTATTCAGAAACAGGATGTGGTAGTGTTTTTATTCCAGCAGTGCATCATTGGACTTTCGTGTCAGTCCGACAGTGGCTTGGTTTGTTTTTGTCCTGACCTACTGGAGTGGTTTTCCAACTCCAGGTCTGTTTTTCTTTAGGCTCGACATGCTCTGACATGCTGTCTGGGCTACCCTACGACTCAGGCATTCAATCTCTCCGTGAGTGCTGGTGTGTTTGTCACAGCTGTCTGGACGCCGCGCTGCTCGCTCACACAGGCTACTGCCCTGTGGTGTGTGTTTGCTGAACATTCGAATCACACAGTACGATGGGCTTTCACAAGACCTCACGTTTCCTGTGTGTCCTTGTTTCTGTTTCTTTTTCATCCTCGGTGGAGATAGCACATGAACACACATAAAGACACACCGGGTTTTAAAGTCAGTGACAGTGTTTTACCGGGAAGTCTTAGTCATTGAAGGAGTGATATGTGCATGCAATGTGTTTACTTGCAACAGCTTGTTCGTGTCTTTGTAATACCATTAAACATACTCATCTATCTATGATGAGCCATAATTCTGTAGTAGCTGTGCATTATCAGCATCTGTCAGTGACAAAGATGAAGGGTTTTAATTTGCAATGATTCATCATAATACTAAACATATGGGTTAATCTTCCCATATTTCTCTGAGACTCTATGACGTATTGTTGACATGAACCCTTTAACCCCTGACGTGTCTGCGGTGCTCGTTCTGAATGTATGATTTACTTTAACTATTCATAAAAATTCACCTATTTGCTCAATAGTAAAAATTTCACAGCATGCCGATAGGATAGACCTTGTTCTTTCCAAAGACATCTGAGCATGCTCAGTGCACCTCCCGGCGCCTGTGTATTGGGGGGTAAAAGGCAAATCAGTGATTGAGACTGACTTTCTATAGAAATAGATGGTTTGGGCTTTTTTTTTTTTTTTTTACACCATTTTACTTGTGTTGTTTTGTTTTTACTGTTGTTTGCAGTGTTGTTGTGATTTTCCTTTATTATTTATTTATTTTTTTACTGTCTTTTTACGGAGTTTTAACCACGTAACTGCTTTTTGGAGTTCAGTCAGGTGCCAAAAAGCAGCTGGACTGATTTAGGAAAAAAGATGGCCAAAACAAAAACGACTGGGCCAAAACTCAAATACTTGTTGTTGTTCAGTGTGTTCCAGTTCACAGTTCATGCTCAACATATTAAATCTCTTATTGATGTACATTCTGAGTGCCTTATTTAGTAAAAACCGGCCAAACTTTAATTCCTCTCTGTCTTTTTCTGTTCTTCCACCCTGTTTTGACCCTAAAACACACAGTAAAGCAAAACCACTGAAGAAAAGGAACACAAACACATACTCACAGCAGCTTTTATGACACTGAAACAGACGACAATTCACAGCAGCACGTTTACCTGGAATAATGACTTGGGAGTTAAAGAGTTAAAGTGTCAGAGAGAAAGTTTCCTCAAGAAACTGTCAGGCAACATCAGACGAGCGACTTTCTTTCATTTTTCATCAGTATTGTGCTTTGTGACGGCAACATGTGACAGGTGTGTGCGTGCGCGCGCATTTTACTGTAAGTGTTTTCTCTTTCTCATTTCATATGTTCAAAGTGTGACATTGTATTATCAGACTGGAGAGGCGATGCATGCCTCTTTGAAGTGCAATTCTGTGCCAGTGTGTTCCACTCCAATTGACATGTAATCAGGGATAACATGACAAACTCCTCTTTCTCTGATCAAAGGTTGGAGCTGCCAGGGTTGAGGTGTATGTTGGTGAATAGGAAGCAACTTTATTACTCAAGATACATGACTAAAAAGAAAGAGATCAAATTGGATCAAATCACAACCAACCTTTTTGAAGAGGAATTTTTTTTTTCTCACTCAGGTACGAAGATGGATGCGAAACCCTAAAGTGAATGTAGAGAAGGCTCAGGGGAAAGGTCTCCTCTACCCATGTCCAAAGTGTCCACTGGCAGAGGATCTGTGGTACACCCACTTCCCATCACCGTACGGCTGCTGCCACTACTCCGGCCTGCAGGGTGGTCAGTACTACCACCAGGAGCCGTCATCACCGTGCCCTGCAAGTGGACAAACCAGCGACCATGACAAGAGCAAAGGCTGTAAGGTAAAGACTAAGACCGTGAAGCAGTGGTGGAAGATGATCCGTTACTTCATTAGTTAATGTAAAAATAAAGGTAGACAGAACAGTGTAGATATATAAGTCACTTGTTGATGCTACTTCTAAGCTAACAAATACTTATTTCCACGACTTGAGGGCTTGGGTAAGTTTTTCCACATTCCTTAAATTGTTTTGTTGTGTTTTTCAGTGTCTTCATTTGCTCTTCTACTGTTTTCGTAGAAACTGAGTTTATGCTGAACTAATGACAAACTCCCAACAGCAACACAGTTTGCAACACAAACTTCACATAAGCATCAAGGGACAAAGACCATGACTCAAAGAATGGGACCCGTAGACTTACACTGAGCCTCTCTATAGAAATACTGTCAAAATTCATTTTCAAAGAGTCATTCTCACATTGTTTTTATTTGGCCCTGCAATAAGTAATATTTAGGACCATCTTTGAATTATTGTGCTGATATTTTTATTTAATTAATTTTATACTATACAATACAGTACTAGGCTTGTGTATGTATCATGTTGGATGTGGATATTAGCGTCTGTGTATTGATTAAAGCTGAAATCAATGTCCTGATAGACAGCTTGACTGTAGGTATGGTTAATATGTTACCCTATGTCCAGTAAATCACTTTGTTATGTACATATTTACAGAAAACCAGTTTACAGACTGTTTTTCCTGCTCAGTAATCTAATATTGAGCACTGGTTCGTCCATCACCCCTCAGAGTCCTCCACCTCTGTTGTTTTATCCAAATACAGTATGATCACTTCTGGGTCCAAAAATATAACATTGTAACAGCCAAAATGCAAACACCACTGGTTCTATCCATGTCTTGCATTCAGACGGTGGTAAACAAACTCCATGCATTAAATATTAGTGTAGTATATAAGTTTTTGTCACTACCTAATTACATGCAAAACCATTTCTGTGTTTTCATTTTGGATATCTTGCATATAACTCTATACTTCATATCAGAAGTGATATAGTGGAGGATAAAGCTGAAACAAATGGAAATATTTACTTATAAATAAAACACACAAGAATTGCTCTTAAGCACAGTACTTGAGTGAAAGAAGTTACCTTCCACCACTGCGAGTCATTTGTGTCACTTTTCACAGTTCATTATTTCATTTCATTTACTTTTGTTTACCCTTCATTGAACTGTGGTGTCATTTTTTTTTTTTACTGTTATTATTAAATGTATTAGTGATTACGTCAGAATAAAATGTAAAAAAAATATATTAATGTATGAAGAGACATGCGAAGAAAAAGCTCAACACTAGTGGTTGGCTCAAACACAATCCACTCTATTCACAGCAATATGGCTGCAGGTGTCCCGGCTGTCCTTGGTTACGTAACGGCAATTATAAAAGCCATCCCACCGCCTATCAATCAACGTACCCATCAACTGGTTCGCTGTCTGTGTACACTTGTGTTACCAGTCCTGGGAACAACAGGAGAGAGTGACTCATCAGTGTCCCAGAGAAACAAATAAACCACACTGTACTGTTGGTGTTAGCATGTCCAAGCGAATGTATGCAGAGGCAGAGCAATGTTGTTTTCTGTCACTTTATTTTCTTTTCTCCAGTGCTATTTTCTTTTTTTTTTTTCCTTTGGTTTCATTTTACTTGAGTTTTCTTCTAGGCCACTCTCCATCTCTCCATCAATTCCACCTCTTGGCCTCACTGGCGATAGATCTGTCACTAATGTCTCAGTGGAGATAACCGGTGTGTGCGTTTGTGTGTGTGTGTGTGTGTGTGTGTGTGTGTGTGTGTGTGTGTGTGTGTGTGTGTGTGTGTGTGTGTGTGTGTGAGGAGAATTAATGGGTGTTGCAGGGCGGTGGGAGCCGGCTGGGGGGTTAAAGAGGAGGGGGCTCGGTGGTGAGTCATAGCTGGTTTTCACTGCAGAGGTGTAAGAGTAGCATGTTCGTGTGTGTGTGTGTGTGTGTGTGTGTGTGCAGTGTGGAGGCATGACTGTAAATGATTGACAGTATAACTTACAACATGCATAAATATTGGAAAGCCCGTTTCCTGTATTTGACTTTGTATGATATTGCCAAATACTCCATGACAAAACACTGTACTGGGACGTCACGTTCTGTTCCGTACAGTACGTTCCATATCGCTGTCCACTGTCCAAACACTTCACAACTCAGCCCCCTTGAAGTGGATTTAGCACTCACACCAAACCACTAGTGGAGCGTGACACTTGTTCAGCAAATGCTTCGGTGACAGAAACATTCCCCTCATATGCAAAACACAGCGCTCTGTTCTCCAGGAGGCCACCCACGGCCTGACTCAAATGCAAATGAGCAAAGCATCACTATGAAATTTGTCAGCCCATCAAAGTGAACCGTATCAGATGCTGTCTAACAAGTGCTTCGTACTCGGACTTAAGAAAGTGGAAGTCGCCGAGAGGCTGCTGTCACATTTCGGAGGAGGTGGGGATGACTAAGACAGACTGTGTCAGCTTACTCTTTACTGTGCAGAGACAGAAGGGAAAGAGCTCCAGGGACATTTGTCATGGTCTAATATGTTACTCTTTATTCTTTGATTTTTAATGCTGTTGGAAATGTTAAAGCGCATTGTTTTGCCTTGAGTGTCCCTGCGTTGTTGAAGAATGTAGGTTCAACTTCATCCCTTTTTCACATTACACTCATTGGAAGCAGAAATTTCTGAAATCCTTAATCTGTAGTTGGCAGTAAAATATTGTTACATAGCTGTTTGTCTCCGGTAGAGCTGCATGTAAACTGTTTTCCTAATCCTCCAGAGGCACAAAGAAAATGAATGGTGAACACTCCTTATTCCTTTTGCACAGTTAGTCTTTTTAAAAGCCTTGACAGTGACAGAAACAACCGCCTCACAGTCTTTATTAAAAATCTTTTTCCTAATTAGACAGCAGCAGCTCAGTTCAATATGCAGGTTGCTTGGTTTAGCCTTGACCCAGTGCTTTGCGTAGTCTTCACCCTTTCAATGACTCTGCCAGAGCCAAGGCTAAATATAGCCCAAGCTTTATGGCGGTGATATTATATCATTAAAACGGTGTACTACATTTACAACACCTGCATTTTTCCAAGCGCTGATGATCACTCATAAAATCAGGGAGAAGACGAGGGGAGGTTTACTGTTACTAAGGTGAAGCGCGGGGAGGAATTAGAATAAAATATTGACCGAGTGTAAAGAGTTATAACAGGAGTGGGCAAATGGGTGACTGAAATCAAAGACAGCGAGGGACATAAACAGAAGAATCAGCAGCGATAGAGAGAGGTGGGAATGGCTGAGGGGACAATTTTATTAGAAGATGGAAGATGAGGTCAGAGCATCTGCCCCGCTGTCTGAGCATGACCAGAAATCAAAAGCATATAAATCCTCCCGATAAGGACGTCCTGTACCGTCCCGCGAGCGCACACACACACAGCTGATGTAAACGCAGCTTTTCCACTAATCTCCTGCATCAAGCTCGTACTGTTCGTGATGAAGAATCGCATCAAACACATCAAAATTAAAGATAGAACTGTCCTGACATAAACAACTCTTCTGTCACATAAAAGTTACCATTGGACCCTGTAATAGCAAATGTCTGACTCTGTCTTATCTATCGTGTTATAAAACCGCATAGTCATCATCCATCTCAGTTGTTTATGGGTTTTTCTCACGTTTCTTCATGTTCTGTTCCAACTGTGGAACAGAACATATAAAGATATTATGTTTATATGCAGCTAGATTGTAACTCCTGGTACATTTTGTTATAGACATGATGGTGGCTACATTGTTGTTTTGTTTTATTTCCACATTGGAATTAGATGGTGTAAATTATGTAATACTGAAGCGGAAAAAAAATGTTGATCTGAATGTACTGTAAATGTAAAACGATTGCAGACAAAGTACAGTGTTGTACCAAAATACCATCCACTCAATTTATAAAACCACCTGAATTTAACAAGAGTATGTACTTATAAACTTATACAGTTTGGAAGTAACTTGCACAACACTGTTCATAACCTATACCAATAGTGCTTTTATTGCCTAAATCTCTACATTTGCAGGCATTGGGATGTAAACTCCACTATCTGGTCTTGGATATTGTGTCTACCATTCACCCTACCTACCTCCTACCTCCAGTTGCAAACAACAGAATCAACTAATGTCATTCACAGTAAACTGTATTAAGTTACAAATCCAGTGTAATTGGATTTGTAATTTAGTTGCAAATGAAGGTAATTTCTGTGAGACCGCGTTCTCTGTGACAGCATTTCACTTGGTCCGAAATCCAATGGAAAAAGGGTGGGCAGAAGAGAGGAGCGGAGGGAGGAAGTTAAGGAAGGCTGAAGTGAAACAGAGGCAGGGAAGGGGGTGAAGAACTCCAAAGGGATGAGAGAAGCCAAGCGTGTCCAAGAAGAACAGTGGTTGTTATCTACCCCCAAGCAGCACATGAGATGTGGTTGACTATTGATTAGATCTCAGTTGAAAGGAGTCGTACAAAGTATAGAGCAAAAAAAAAAAAAAGAGCTTTGATGTAGAAAAATGTCTAACGTCATTTGTCAGCGAGCTAATTTAATTGTATCAGTGTTTAGTAGTGTGAAGAAAAATCCAAAGATTAATCGTATTGTGCTGTCATCTTCACAGTAAAAGCTCAGATGATCAGTGTTGCTTTACACGTGAGTGAAGTCGGTCATGCTGCTTCGTCTCCTCAAGAGACAAAACAGAGGCAGACGACCTGTGACAAATCCTCCTCTGTTGTTCTCCTTCACCGGTGACAAGGCCCTGCAACTAAAGGTCTGTTCTCTGAATGCTAATGCATCACATCTGACTCAGTCAATGAAACTGAACGAAGCAGATGATGGAGGATCGTTTCATTCAACGATCCTATCAAGCAGTGGCTGTGTGAGTCAAGGACAAACGGAATTCAATTTGTTTAATCAGACAATTCTCAGAAAGAGTTGAATTTTTATTTATTTATTTTTTTCCTGGAGGAGAAGACTTGTGTTCCGGCTAAATACATTCCGTTAATTGTTTTTCTCTTTTTGTACTGTGAAGATATGAGATATGTTGCTGCTGGACCTTGAACTTTGCACTTGGATCTTGAAGTCGTCATTATCTGTGAGGTTGTACATTCCGGGAAGCAGCAGATCTCAGGTAGCTAACTTGAGGAAGAAGCTAATGGTTAATGACTTATGAGGCACATTAAAATATCACCAGACATGACCTTTAACTAGAATGCCGCTGACGTTTTGATGCACGGACCTGAACTGTGGACTCTAGCTGTCTCCAATGCAGGTCTTTAAACTTGAGCCTTTGCACTGGGTGAATCTAGACTTCCTGTTGATTCATCTAAATGGTTTTCCCGCAAACATTTTTGCACTAATAGGCATTTATTTACATGCATTAAATCCAATGCGATATGCCAACTGAAAGGACAAGACATGAATGGGCATAATCTGCAAAAACGGACTATGATTAACATCTTATACCCTGCTCGGCTGTTGTGCTGGATCGCAGTTAGATGCATCTCATGAACTGTTGACTTTGTTGTCCTAGTGGGTTACCCTATGTCTCCATAAGCCCGGTACTTGATCCTCTCCTCACTTGCCAAACAGATTACACAGCTTTACGAAAACACACATCACTTGAAATCCAGCTTCTGCTGCATTTGCCATGAATTGCATTACTGTCAAAATGGTTTTAAGCTCGTATTGGGAATAAGAAGGAATTAAGAGGAACAACCCACAATGTCCAATTATAGTTGATACAAAGAGGAACACGTAGAGCACTGGGAGCCTAAATCCCTTTCTAAGTTGCATGGCTTGTCATGCATACAGTATCATTACCAAGAAGTGTTTCTCATTCCAAACCTCTATTTGTAGTCTTTTCACTAGTTCAACTATACTATGAGTCAGAATGTTTATTTCTTTTTGTTACAGACCACAGC
The DNA here is from genome assembly GCA_037367365.1 of Apogon talboti. NCBI lineage: Eukaryota > Metazoa > Chordata > Actinopteri > Kurtiformes > Apogonidae > Apogon > Apogon talboti. The sequence continues at coordinate 13,656,404 of JAPQRQ010000017.1, forward strand.
GCCTATTCACATTCACTCCATGGAAATGCCAGAAGTCAGAGCCCCCTGCCTGAGTCTTTCAGTCTGTGCTGACTAATGAAACTGGAAGTGTTGGTTCAAAGCCAGTTCATATCAGTTTGGCCCACTTTAGGCTCCTACACTCATTGTACATAACAGAATCAACTTATTTGCTGTGGTTTGCTCAAGTTTCTCCATTTACATCAAGCAGTAAATAATTAACAGCCTTGTGATTTTCTCCACATCATCCCTTCCCACTGATATGTCAATTACTTGTTTATTCCATTATTACTAGCATTGAAAATCAGTTAAACGAATGGGAATATCCCAGTCTGAAAAAACATACCAATATCTACCACAGTTTAGCAAACACTTAGCAATGGAAAACTGCTAATCCTTTACTGTTCTTTTGTTCCAAAGCCAAGTGTTCTGGCAGTGGGAGAATGTGGTTAGAGTAATAAACTTGGAACTGCTGTTCTTGCATGATCTCCTCTTTCTGTACACAGTACAACACTGTATATATACAACTCAAATGGCACAGTGCATTTGTTTCCATTGCAAGAGCAGTATTATCCGGGCTCCTTTTTCTGCCAAAGCATAAAAAAGGAGATAAATAAGCACCTTATACCTTGGCTGCAGCTACGAATTCTGATGTGTGAATTAGCTTTGTAGTGTTTTTCCAAACCCTAGCTATAACAAGCTCTACAGGAGCTGAGTAAGGAAAAGTAAGACAGGTTGTTTGTGATGTTAAGAGCCATCCAAGGTAATCTGTGTCTGTTTTGATACAGATAGTCACTACGAGAGATGCACAAGCAGCGTGACTGTACGTACGGTGGTGTGTTGAAATGCAAGGGAGGATATAGCTTCAGCTCGATATTTTCTGTGTCGTACTTCAAAACTGAAAAGGATTAAAGCCTTGTATGATGCAAATGTTTTGAGCCAGATTAAGCCAAAAAAAACTGTAACTGAAATTGGTTACATTATTAAAGATACAATATCAAACATTTGCGCATGCTCACATGAAGTTTTATGGTCTGTAAAGCCAGGAGCCAATTGTTTGTTGACATTAGCTCAATGCATTTCTAATCTGACTAAATGGTTGCTGGTGTAGCATATCATTGCCACTATAGAAGAACGGAAAGAAGGCAGTTGACTCCTCGACAATGAATGAGGATGGAGGAAACTGTCGTGAAAGTGCTTGTTTTTTAAGTTACATTATATCTGTTCAGACATAGGGAATAATAGCGAATAATAACATGTTAACAGTAAAATCACCAGGAATTGCTGTAGACCTAAAATAGCCAAAGGGATCAAATTTACCGATATACTATTTTAATGGACAATTGAGCAGCCCCGGGTAAATTTGACCCATTGGCAGTTTTAATGGTAAAAGTACAATAAATACACATATATTTCTATAAAACCTCTTTTAATTGATATAAAAGAAAATTGATTATCTTGTGTAAAAAAAAAAAAGAATGTTCAGAAGACAGTATCAGTTTTTATACCTTGTTTGGACACAACCCCCATAGCTGCAGGGTTTTCCAGCATTAATACCTCTCCTTCGTGCCCCCTCTCACCTTCCTTCCTTCTTTCTCTTCACTGACCTTGGCCCACTAGAAAACGGGAGCACCCTCCATTCCGAGACTCTTTGTGAGGGAATTTAGGAATTATTGTTGCGTTAATCTACCCTGAGAATCCGGCTAATCCCATCTTCCATCTTGATGTTCCAGCGCTAATACCGAAACTGCTGTGCCACAGTGGCTCAGCAGCAACCTGACTAGGCCGTCTAACAATGCTCTTGCATTCACATACAGTACTCAGCTCTATTGAAAGTGTGTTGAGCAATGAGGTTTGGGTTCATGGCAAACCCTCCACACAATTGAAATTAGAGTTGACCCAATCTGCTTCCACAATATGCTTACTCATGGCATTGTGTTTAACAACAAACAAGACATTGTTAGTAGGTTGTATAGCGTATTTAACTCTACACACATTTACTATATTATCTCCAAGGCTATTCATTTGTTCACTATTATATGATTTGTGTGGTCAGTTTTGAAGTTAATTCTACGCTTCAACTTGAAATAAAATAAGATAAAGGAGTTGGTGAAATGTTTTGGCAGTGTTTTTACGTCATCAGACTGTACCTGTGCAGTGTCAGATGTGTGGGGTTTTCACAAGTGAGAGAAGTGAATATTTGACGAAGAGGAAGGAAGATGAAGAGAAGAGAAGCTTTCAAAGGTCTAAGAAAAGTCACAGCTGTTAAAGCACAGTGGACGACCATGAATATTAATATTTTGCCAGGAAGTCAGGACTCGGAGACCTTTTAGATATGAAAAGAGTCAGAGAGTGAAAATGGACACAAACTCAAAAGCAGCTTAACCTTTTATCAGGCAAGTGACTATTTTTGGTCATTTCCGTACACATTACAGGACAGTGACAGCAACAGTTACAGTGAGGACAGTGAGGCAACAATCTCAGGTCCAATGTGGTCTACAGGGTCTGT
>JAPQRQ010000017.1:13660069-13674526 GCA_037367365.1 Apogon talboti
TGTAAGTAATGATGTTCAAAGGGATAATGTGGATGTTGACAGGTGTCTGGATCAGCACTTATGTTGGTCTAATGTGTGTAAAGTGATATACATGTTCCACATATGTTTTTCTTGTATTTTTTGTATTTACTTCTTGGATTTTTTTTTTTTTTTTGGTCACATATGGGCAAAGAACCAAATATGGTAACTTCACTGACCTTGATTTTTGACATGATAATTATTATTATTATTATTTTTTAATTTCACAAAAGCAACAGAGTCTTGTTATGTCCTCCAATTACACAATAAGGTTTAAATTTTGAATTTCAGAGTATTTCTATGAGTGGCCTATAAAGGGTTAAGCCAATATCCCAGTCTTGAAATCCCAAACTTACTCGTATTTAATAACAACAACATTACAGCTCCCTCTGTCCTGCTGTGTTGTTTCACAGATACACGCTCTCGTTTTTCAGGTTGGCTCTCCATTCTGGCTTTGCCTCTGTGGCTGTGAACAGTGTTTCTAAGCCTTAATCGCCCATGGGATATGGTGGCTGTTTGAATTCTATTTGGACTGCCTGAATCATAGCTCTTTGCCACTCTTCCCGCTTGGATCTGACTTCACACCCTCCCTCATTTATTTCTAGACCTGTGTTCTATGATTCAGCAACAGGACCAGGTAAAAGAAAGCAAGAAGAGGGAATAGTGACCTTGGTGTTAATGAGCAAGTCTTATCTCTGACTAAGAATGTAATGGCTTATGTAAGACTATCTCACACTGGTATTCCTTCAGTTTAGCTTTTTGCCTTTTGAACATACAGTATATTCTTTGTCGCAGTGTCTGTGTTTGCACCTCATTCACTCATTCTATTTTATCATTCCCCCACTGGTGCTCTGTTGCCTTCCCTCATTTCATTAGTCTTTGATGCTCAGACATATATGGGACGTCACATCGCTGTTAGAGGTAGACAAATGCACCAAGGGGAGCTGGTGGAGGGCAGGACGGGATAAGCAGGACAAGGCCAGAAGGGGGTTAGCAGGAAAGAAGGCCACAGGCTGCTAATAACACCACTATAAACTCTATTTTCAGTACCGTGCATTGTACCAAAACTTTATGCTGAGATTGCTTAAAGGCAATAGAAAAAAAATAACAGAAATGCCATCACAAGGAATACAATTTAAATGAACATCATTTCAGCAAAAATTATAATACTGTTCATTGTTGATTCAACTTAGAGGTTAGTTTGGAGGATTTAGTTTGGACTGTTGTTCAGCCAATGTTCTGTTCCATGATCTGTTCTGTATCATTCTGTAACTGGTGTGGGTCTGTGTGTGACCGCAGTGTGTCTGTGTCGGTGATGTTTTTGTCGTGTTTTGTTTGGCTGTACATGCTGCTAAGAGAAATGAGTCATGTTGAACACCAGTTAGCAATAAACATAAACTTAGTATCAACATATTGTTAGGTTTAACTTGAGTGTCTGATGATGCTGTTTATTTTCAGTCATAAGGTACTTCCTAACATCCTGTTTGTGTGTGCTCATGTAACAACAGATACAGAACTACACTGTGTATCGTAGTATGTATTTACAATTAATATAATGTTTCCAGTCTCATTCTACTGCTAATAGTGCTTTTTTCATGTAGAATAGTAAGAAACATGATTATGTAAAGTTTACCTTTCTTTAGCTACACTGCATTTTAGTACGGGGATAAAGTACACGTTCTGTGAGGAACATGAGTTAATAAGGAGAAGACAGGAAGGGAAACAAACGGAACTCTCCATACAGAGTATGTGTGATGTTTTTATACCTTGATTCATGGGTCTGTCTGGAACTTATAGGTACATCCTGCCCTGAACATGCGAATATCCCTGGACAATATTACATCCTAAAAAGACTTATAATGGGGCCTTATGCAACCTGCATAATAGCCACTACTGTTGTCTTAAAGGGCATACCACAAAACCAGGTTAAAGGTCAGCAAAAGGGGTTAAGAGGAAGGAGAGTCTGGAAACTACATGATTATGGGTTGTGTGTCAGTGTGTTTTTCTTACACACTGACGGAGTGTACATACTGTAACTCCTTCTTTGGGACAAGGGTCAGTGAGAGGCTATACAATGAACGATGATAAAACACATGATAAACATGTACACTTCAGACTCATAAAGACCAGTTCATCAGTCTGTACATATAGTACATAACTATGATGAAATATTGGCCAGAAAAACAACGTTTATGACCTATTCGTTACATAAACACAAACATAACTATATACCCTCAGTCCTCCACTTGCAGCTGGCAATAAGTATTTAAATATACACAAATATAAGAGTACTTGTAGTAAGTACACAACTAAAAACAAAACAGCACAGGGTTAAAATATTTATAGTTTGGCTACAGAGCACATATACATGCATGCTTGTGTATGTATAAATTGGTATGGTTGTATTGCTATGTTATTCCTAAAAGAATTTATCAGTTTAACAACAGTAATTGCACATTTTGCATCACAAAACACTCAGTTGAATTTAATTAAAAATAATATAACTATAAGCGCATAAAGATATTAGCATCACTTCTCAAAACACTTTGGGATGGTGAGAGTTCTTCTCTTCAGTATTATATGGAGTTTTTAATCTCAGTGAAATCTGTGTGAAGTTATATTAAATAAAATAAACACAATCCCGGATTGAAATTATGAATATACTTACTTACTTACATGCTAATAATGGTACAGTAATACTGTATGTGACAATTTCCATGATATCCACAGAGACAGTGACATCGTCTGTGTAACCATGTTTCTGTCACAACAAATATAAACCCAATGTTGATCCTAAGAAGTATTTACCCTAAAAATTACATATTTTGTCCTCATGAAAGACTCAAGTCCTCATGTGTACTGTGTACAGATCCGTGTCCCCATAATATAAGTAATACTTATCCATACACAGTGTTATGACAGGATGATGTCCCATTGTGTTTGACACCTTCAGTAATTGTTTGGATCTGTTTTGTTCCTCCAGTGTTCGGCTATAATTACAGGCAGGGGAGCAACCATATACACACAGGGAAGGGTTTTTTTTTTTTTTTTTTGCAGAGTTGCAGGTTTGGACTAGAACTCACATACACACACTTTCACACAATCTCACTCACACACATTTCCTCCTGTCAAGCTGTGGCAATGTAGCGGGCCAGCGGAGTAGCGGCCACTGATCGAGGCCTTGATAAGACGCATTTGAAACGGCTGCAGTGACTGAACCTGTACGCTGTGTGTGCCAAGGACACCATTTACCTTACATAACAGCCACTCCGGGTCACTGATACATCCATCTGGCCAATTTGGTTTCCTCAAGAAGTACTGTAGGTGCACCTTGACCTTCACTTCCATTGTTCATTATCTCATATTTCTTTCTCACACCTTCCCATCCCAGTGTGAGCACTTGAAAGGTAGTGTTTTCGATCTGTGCGCATGATGTAGTGTGTCACTGCTGCCAGTCATACGCTAAATAATGAATGAGAAGAGGTGTTTATGGTAAAATGTCCTGAGAGACTGAGTCAGCGCATAGTTCCATATATTAGAGGAGATTACTGCTAAAGCTGACTCAAAGGCCTCAAACATACTCACTGACCGCCTCACTACCTCCTGTTAATGAAAAAGGCCAGGCACATATTTTATTGCTAATATAATCATTTTGTCTTTACTGATAATAGCTGCAGATGTTGATATACTGTGGGCTCTTCAGCGATTTAGTGCCATATAATGTTTCCTACAGGTCAGAAAGTGGAAGATGCTGGCTCGTCATCATGGTGACAGCACAGGCAAGCAGAAGGAAGCAGAGTCAGACGTCCACCTCGCCTGTTGCCAGTCCTGGGGGATGCATGCTTCACCCCTGCTAGCTAGTCCAGTCATGCTAGAGTGCTCCATCTGCAGTGGACCCTACATCAGCTACGCCCTGGAGGATACATGGCAGCCACGACAACGCACACAGGCAAGATTATTTTGCTACGTATAAAATAAAATAGGGAGCAATCTTTTTTTTTTTTTTTTTTTTACCAGTGGATCTAAAATAAGGGGACTTCCAGGTATCCTTGTTGGTCCAGTTTGGGAATTTTACAGAAAAATGATGAAATGCTTAATTTGTTTGTTCAAGAAAATCTTATGAAAGAATCAACAATGACAGGCAAATAGCTTACGATATCACAAAAGGAAAAGGAGGGGACTTTGTGTATCACTGAGACACTCCTTCACAAGGTGTGCCATTTGCGCAAAGACTTTACTTACTGTTAAGCAAGTCTTTTTCACCTTTGTTTTTAGATAATATTATAGATTTCTCCTATTTGAAGCTGTCACAAGAACTGGCAACAATGACATAATAAATCATCAAAAGAAAAGAAAAAAACATACAGAATTAACTCTGAATACCAGGCACATTTGAGGTGGTATCATTTACGCTTAGGGAATTCTACAATAAATTTCACAACATGTACAGAGTTGCATTGTTTTGTATGGTTTAGACATTGTATGGCTGCTACCTTGGCCAGGGCTCCTTGCAAAAGAGATTTCTAATCTCAATGGGACTTCCTGGTTAAATAAAGGGGAGAAAAAAAAAATAATAAATTTTCACCAGTACTTGTATTGACGAAGAAGAGTTGAACCACTGTGTAAAGGTTCAAGGTTCACTTTATTGTCATTCAACATGTTAAAAACATGAAGGACGAAATTTGTTCCTCAGGCCCAGCATTAAAATACATAATGAATAATAAATAAACCATTGCTAAAATCATTGCTAAAAGCATGAAGTCTCCTCTGTCACATTCCAAAGATTCTCAATGGGGTTCAGGCCTGAAATCCATGTCTATAAATGATGTCTCATGCTCCCTGAACCACTCTTTCACAATGTGATCCTGGTGAATCCTGGTATTGCCATCTTGGAATATGTCTGTGTTATCAAGAAATACAAGATCCACTGATGTTCAGACCTGGTCGATCAGTATATTCAGGTAGTCAACCGACCTAATTTTATGGACATATGACATTACTAAACCTAGACCTGAGGAAGTGAAGCAACCCCAGATGATAGCACTGCCCCCAAAGGTTTGTACTGTAGGCACTAAGCATGATGGGTAAATCACCACACCCACTTTATTATGTTTACTCCAAGTATGCATTTAACATAGAAAACTGTATGCTCTAACATCAACAAATGACCTGCTCTTAGGACAAAACTAAAACTTTGTGTAAGCACGTACGCATTAATGTTACATGTTGCATCATTAAAAGGAATTAAAAGTGAGTCCGCTTGTTAATGAAATATGTTAATTTTATGATGACATATGTGAGAAGACTATTTACATTAACATGAATAAGATGGTCCTTATGGTTTCCCCCTTTTCCTTTTATTTCTATTTTTGATGGCTACAACCATCTAAAATGGCAGCAACACCTTTATTTATTTTTTTTAAGGTAAAAAGCTAAAAGTTTCTCAAAGTCCTTTACTGTCAAATGTGTCTCATCTTGATTTACAGTCATGTCACAAAACCTCTCATTGACCCTGGAGCTGCCAAAAACTATTCCTCCTTGTTGGAACAGCTTAAAGTTTTTGCCGGGTACAATAAATCTGCAATGAAATATTAATGAATGGAAAGCCTAGATTCCCCATCACTGTGGATACAACTCCATCAGATGTCTCGAGTGAATCAATACGCAAAACTGGAGAAGGAGAGAGAGAGAGAGAGAGCGTGTGCGTATGAGCGAAGTTGGAGGTAAACTCAAGGAGAAAGGACGAAGGGGTGTGAATGGCACAGCGAACGTCGACAGCAGAGAGACGTAGACAACATAAGGAGATATGAACAGACGGCATATATGTCTATGTGGGTGAAAGGAAAAGGAAGATGGCGAGACGAGGCTGCTGCCAGCTTTATTATGAGTTAGATGCAGATAAAATGACCAGTGTGACAGGCAGATTATTGAAAGCGTTACCTCAGAATGAATAAACAAACCGATGAGATTTAAACAGGCACACACACGTAAACACACACACACACACACACACACACACACCTCTGCTTGTCTCGTTCTCAGAAAACACCCATGGGAGAATCCTGAGAGCTGCGATAAGTTTTTAGAACTGCAGCGTGGAAGAGCCAAACTAGGCTAAGACAGTATTTAACAGAGACGCCGGCTCAGTGTCACTTTGAAAAATGTGACAGGGACTGACAGCAGCATCAGGGAAAAAAGTGACATGTAGCACGACGCCAGAGTTCATGCTTTCATACTTTGTCGCTGCTATACTGCGGGTGAAAAGGTTAGCCGTGTTTTTAGTACGAAAAAAAAAAATTAAAAGATTCCATAGCATATGAATCATGAATATCTAAACCGCTCCATGAAATGAATATTTTTTGGCACAGAGTATATCATAAGTCCACTTATCAGATAGATATCAAAGACACTATGACAAGAATATCATGGTTAGAGTAGCTGCCATGTTTGCTCTCCTAGTAATTCAGCCTTCAGTGAATGGTTGTTTATTCCAGCTGTCAGTCACCTAGTTGTGTAAACTCCCCTCTCTGAGAAGAACCCAGAAACTAGAGCAAAGAACAGGTGCATCAGTATTAAGAGCAACAATCTAAACGGTAGTAACAGACTTGTTTTAGCAATGACAAACAAACATGATGTTAACTACCAAAGCTTTAACTCTGCACTGCATATGTGCTGCTTCTGTTTTTTGGGTTTTTTTTTTGTTTTTTTTTTTGGAGAGTTTTATTTATTCTTATTTAACCTTTATTTAACCAGGAAAGTCTAAAGTCTAAAAATCTCTTTTGCACATGTCAGTTACAGTGTTGAACCAAACATACAATCAGTAAAAGTTTAAAACTTACAAAATATAGTGTTGACACCCAATTTGCAAAAAAAGTAATAGAGAATAACCACGAGTCTGAACAACCAAAATCAATGTTTTAAGTCAGGCAAAGCAACTGCATTTGGATGTTTCAGTCTCCCTGTCATTTTATTTGGTTTAACTCTTTAAAACCTGACGTGTCATTGCTGACACACCCTGCGCAATTGGAAACATTTCAATTGTTTCTGAAACCTGAGACATTACACTTTATAGGCTTTATTGGGTCATTACAGTAATTTCAATCTCGATTGCTAGATTTTGAAAGATCTAGAAAAAAAGTGCTATTTTACAAACAGACTCACTCACAACATATTTTCTAACCTTATTATAGTCAAAATAAGAAAAAAAAGTCCAAGTGGACCATTTTAGGCTTAGGGTTTAAAGGGTTAATTTTTTATTTCAGAGATTCTTTCATGTCTCTATTTGTGTTTGTTTTATTTATTTGTTTACTTATTATTTGTTTCGAGCAGAAGAAAAGAAAAATCAAAGTTCATAAATAAAAGTTATCAATACATTATGGAAATTTCCATGTGCATTAATAATAACAAATTAAATATTGCTCGAAAAGGAGTGGGAAGAAGAAAACTTATATAATCCCACTCCCTCCTGCAAAGTATGTTGAATAGTGATGTAGCCAAGCTTAGCTCCACTTCCATTGGAACAAGCAGTTCTTTAGCCCTGTTTATAATCACATGTAACGTTCATGGAGCAGATGTCATGTTCAGCCCTCGGCCCGGGCTGATTAAGATCAGTTTCATTCAGACTTCCAGTCTAAGTAAAGCACAGAAATCCTCTCCCCGTGCTTTAGAGCATGGTTTTCTCACCGCTTTCTGCATGGGGCTCAGCTGATTGAATGCAGTCTCACCCTGGAAACCCAACCTCATTAAAACGCATCGTGTAGGGAACAAAGTGGAACGAGGGCATTAACCAGTCCGGTCTAGAAATGCTGATTTAGAGAGCCGTTGTTTAAAAAGGTCACGTCTCATATTGTTGCAGAGAAAAGAAGTCATTGTAACTTGACCATCCTTTATTTATGAGTTCATCTAAAGTAACAAAAGGAGTTTTCAGAAGATGTAATATGAAGTGAGAGGTTTCATACAAGAAAAGGTATTAAAGCACAGTACACTCTTTTGTTTTTTATAGAATTATGTAGTGGTTATGCAGCTGATTTCTTTTTCTTTTCTTTTACATTTTTTTCTTTATTTGTATGTAACATCTGCTTAAACATAACTGTTCACTTTCTTGTCCAAATACTTCAACATATGGGCTGTTTTTACTCATTAATGCAATATTTTTTTCCAGGCAATGGACCTGTACTACCACAATGAGTCAGACCCAGACAACTACTGTTGCCCCGGCGACAACAGTAAGTCACCACCGGCTGAGCCTGTTGTTTTGTATTCTTCTACTTCCTCCCGTCTCCTTCCTTCCCACCCATCCCTCACACTGCAACAGTGGAGCAAAACTCTCCTTATTCTATTATCCTCCTTCATCAGCCATCCTGGGTCATTCCTCTTTATTATTTATTTCCTTTTTTTTTAACTTGAGTTCCATATACTCTATTTTACATCTGTTTTTTCTCTTTTTCTGTCCAATCTTATGGCTGCGGCAGCAAAATGATTCACTGTAACTTACCTCACCACACCATGGGGCCTCTAATCCAACCCCTAAACTGTCAGGATAATAACTGTTGCTCATAAACCCAAATTACTATTTTCTGTTTTATGGAAACAGGCTTGAAGAGCAAAACAGTAGTTACAGACACAAAACAGAATACTGATCGTCATACGCAACCCAGTGACCTTTTGTCGTCAGTTTCGTCGGGTGTGTGTTGAATGTTTTTGTTTGTCAGCATGTGCCATAGTTGTAAGCAACGGGGTGAAAGTGCAGAATTGGTTTACAGCCATCCTGATGGTAAATTAATGTTTAATTTTCCATCATGCACTTTATTTGTGTCAAACCATAGTCCAACTCAAAGTACACAATCGTGTGTCGTGTTTTTGGCATACAGCCTATCTATCTTCTCCCTCAAGCTTAACATGAGCTCTTCTGATGAATGTGCATGAGTGCAGGAGTTCCTAAAGTAACAAACTTTAACATAATTTATTTTGGAACCACCAAGAAATCTCTTACCAATACTCTAATTTCTTATTAACCCATAAAGACCCAATCAGCCTAAAATATTTAATAGCTGTTGATCCACTAATTCTATCAATACATGTAAATAATTGGTGTAAAATGCAGTTTGTCTTCTTTTTGTGGTTATTAGATATGACCCATTTGGACGTTGAGAGGCTCCGTAGTTACCGTGGAAACACCGTCATCTTCTATAACATTGATTCACCCGTAAAACCCATGGAGTTGGATTAATGACAGTGGATGGACACACTTGGTTTTTACGTCCAGTTAATTGATATCTTTGCTAGAAAAGTCACTTTTTCTTCAGTTTTCTCCATTTTTGATATAATATCCCTTAATTTTAATCTGAGCTTTTATGAACATCTACATGATCGGTAAATTAAATGTAGGAAAATACCTGATTTTCACTGAAAAAAAGGCTAAATACAGAGGATAATATTATAATGAATGTATGATAAATCACTAAAGAAAGGTTAAATAGAGAGAAAAAAATATTGGTGAACTACCACAAAAGTAGCACTGGGTCTTTATGGGTTAATTAAATCTTCGAAGTTGAGCTTTTCCCTAGAGAAGATATTCATTCATGACTTAAGGTATAATCGCATACCGTCACTTTTCTCCACTGCAGAACATTTTTTTGGCAGAGCTACAGTTACCTGCTGCCTGCTGGAGGATCTCCAAGAAACCAATGTGACAGGAGTTCTATTCTGATGAAAATGTTTTTCACTGGGAGTAGTCTGCCTGTTAATTATGGGAGTTTTCAGTGTATAGAGAGAAAATCCAAGCAATTAGCCAAGCTGGTGACAAGCTTTTCCTGTGGCCTCGGCTGAGCTATCACTACTTCCAAGTTCAGCAATTAGTGGCTTCAGGGGCACATAAGAGTCGAAGGGTGTTGTATGTGTCATTTTTAATCATGTAATGTGACATGATGTGTGTGACAGAGGCAATGGAGACTCGGGATCAAATAGTAGTGACAGTAGGCAGAGCCCTGACCAAAGGGTATAGGTAATGGGCCAAGTCAGTCCATCTCTTTCCGTTCAGGAGTTGATCGCTACCTCTTCGTTGTGAAGTTGAGTTTCTAAAATCAAGTTTTATAAAATAAATTGAATAGCCTTACTGGTTGTTTCCCAGCTCACCGTTTTCTCCATAAAGAATAATAATAAGAATTTTTTTAAAGAGCAGATTACAAAAGTGTGTCATCACCCCTCCCCACCCCCACCGAGGGTTTTTACATCCCTACTTCTGCTGAATGAATTTCATCCTGGGTGAGACAACCCCGTCAATGATTATAAACCAGTTGAAATAAAGGCAGGTTGTGAATGACTTTTCTTACACCTATAGCCTACATTGCTGGCACTAACTTTCACTGACCCCAACTGTCGGCAGTGTCGGAATTCGCGAACGTCCCCATGCACATAAATACATTGACACCAGGGTTCGAATTATATTTTTTTTTCTCTAAGGTGGGGCTCTATCTCCAAAAAAAAAAAAAAAAAAAAAAAGTTGCGTAGTAGCCTAAATATGATTATACCGACCACGTGCGCAGTGGAATCACGCATTCAAAGCATTTAGAGCACTTACGGCCTACGATTTGTCAGATAGGCTTAATAGTGAAAGAAAAATTACATTAACCTTCCATGACCAGTAACATCTACAGGTACTGAGGCGGCACAGACAGTGAACACCCGCATTTCAACACCCGCTTTTGTTGGCGTGATCGGTCCCTATCCGTGGTCCTGAAACTTAACCGGACCATCTCCCACATCGCAGGTGTGGCCGTTGCAGAAAATTAAATGTGTCATGTGTTTTTAGTTTACATTAAAGATGAATGTTCAACTGTTCGACATGTAATAGGGGCTACCGTTAACTTAAATAAGAATTAGGCCTGTTGATTGCTTGTTTAAAAAAAAAAAAAAGGTTTTTTTTTGACAAATCGCACCCTGCTTGTTCGCACGTTTGGGGTCCCTTAACTGTGTGTGTGTGCAACTTTTACCTATGATGGAGAGACAGATGTATGTAGAGTTCCCCTTGTGTGTAATTGAAAACTTGCATGTCGAATGATTGCTATGGGTGCTTTCATTAAGTGAGTTGTTTAGGTTACAACGCATTGATTGAGAGGGGCACACGAGCTATTAATCAAACAAGATACAATTTATTTGAATAATCTGTAAAGTCAGAAACCATACAACTTGCATACATATATAAATGCATACATCATAAAAAGGAAGTTTCTCTCGGACATCACACAAAATCTGGAAAGAGCTGACTGCTGCAGTTTGGCATACTTATTTATTTTTGATCAAGGAAGAGACCAGCAAAAACGGCAAGTTGATAGTACCAATATTTTGGGAGATAGTAGTAATTTTGGAGTACAATAGCCTTAGAATCACGTTCCAGAATCATAGGATCATCGCTGAAGTAGGTTACTAGCAACATAAAAACAATAGGGCCACGTTGCCATGGTGTCAGATTTCATGAGCGGAAGCAATCACTCCGGCTGAGAGGTTATTCAACCGAAAATACCAGTGGGATTTATCAAGAAAGTAAAGGAATGGAGCGTATTAGAGGTAGGTTTATTACACCAACATTCATACTACATCTAGAACCCGTTACATCCTGGTTGTGTACGAAACGTAACGCAAATGTCTCATTAGCATTTAGCTCATTAGCATTTAGCTGCAGGTTTGTCTGCTCAAAACAAATGGCGTTTAAAAGACTAGATCTAACGTCGGCGTGCCAGACAACGAATGAAACAGTTTCTATGGAGCATGAACGATCGAAATTTATCGATCAAAAATTAGATATTGGGGTTCCGGCCCACCACCGAGTAACTAAGGACGGAAGCTTGAAATTGACGCGTAATACCACTGACAGCCACTAGAACCTGGCTCCAAAAAGGCCCAGCTCTCAAGGACTCACAACTCAGTCACTCTGGTCTTATTGTCTTTATTTGGACCCTATGATAACTGTCCTGGTGGTCAATCAGTGTGTTATGGACATGTCTATATCTCCGCGCTAGTTGCTAGTTCTGCCCTTTTGGTTATCTCTGGTTCCAGAAAAGTCAGGTGATGCAAGTGCTAAATGTAAATTCCTGACTTCCACACTGCAGCGAATCCACATCTTGTAAATAGTCTATATGGTCCTCAGGCTTTGAGGAATAAATAGATACAAGATATGGAATTAAAGTATTAAACTAATTTGAATCATCATCTGCAGTTACTGAGAAAAAAATCAAATGGTGAAATACTAATGTTTTTGTGTTAAATACAAAGGTATGCATCTAGATATTTAGAAAAACAAAATCTGACATAATTGTATAGTTTTAGGTTTAATTTGTGTATTTATTCTGATTGATTTTTTTGTAAAGTGTCTTCAAGTGTAAAGAGCTGAAGCTCTATAGTGCAGTCTTATTATTATCATCATTATTATCATTGTTATTATTATTATTAGTAGTAGTAGTAGTAGTAGTATCATTATTATTACTATATTAAAATACAAAAGTATTCAAAAACTAATTACATATGATCAATTATTTTCCTTCAATTAATACAGTAATCCAAACAGTCCTATTATTATCTTTTTAACAGTGTAATTAGTGACTTATTACATTTTAACATTGACCTTCCCATTACATATGAAGTCTAACTATGTCAGTGTTCTTTCACTGCTGAAAAAAACTCATTAAATTGCCAACTAGCAGCGCTGCACTTCAACAGCATTTAAACACTAACTTCCTGAGATGTCAACAGGTTTATATAATAACTACTAAGCCTGGCTTTGTATGTGTGTATCCTCACTTTACTCTTCCGTCCTCTGTGACGCAACGTGGGATCAACACTGCAGCTCCTTTTTCTAAAGCTGTCAAACCCTCTTATCACCCACCCTTCATGACGCACCCGCTCACCTGTGTCAACCTGCCCTTGAAATTTATGGGCAAACATGTAAAGTACTCCTCCACACAGACACAGTCATATTAAAATAAACATTCCAAAATGCACTAAAGTACAGGAGTACATCAATTAACATCTATCAAACCAGATTTGTTTTAGAAGAATGTGAGAATATGTTTGTTACCATAATCCAGTGAACAGGTCCGAACAGATTGGGGTGTCTGCTCTGCATCCACAACCAGGACTGCCAAGATAGTAATATAATGCATTAACTTTCCCTTAACAAACCATTATAGCATCAAAGTATGTCATTGTCTGATGCTAGAATATAATACAACCTCAAAAAGGCCATTGAGAAACTGCAGCAATCTAAATATCATCACAAACTGTAATGCTCTGTGTGCAAAATACCCCAAATAACATGGCCAAAACATTTTGATATAATTAAAAATGCACCAAATAAACATGCTCTGCATTTTTATGGTATTGTATTCATAAAAACTAGAAGGACACTTACAAAGTACAACCTCTACCAAAGCCAATATCCACCATTTTTCTCAATATGATTGAACCCCAAATAAATCAGAAATTATTGCCATTCTCTTCAGTAGTTTCTTGTTTAGTTTAACTCATCATGTTTGGGGTTTTTCTGTTTAAGTGACACGTGAGGCAAACGTGAACATGAAAAACACATGCAGCTTCCTCCTCTTTTTATGGCTCTGCTCCAGAATTCAAAAAGTTTGTTCTATAAAATTGGTGTATGCCCTTCCCTGCTACTAAATGTCTCGCAAATCAGGAAAATCCTGCTGACAGATGGATAGGTAGACAAGTAGAAGTGATCCCATAGAGGTAAAGATTTTACAGTGAGGAGGCTCTAGGGCCCTAAACAGACACTGTCCAGCAGATATGAGCATATCATACCCATCACACAAGACCTCTGGTAAACATCAACAGCAGAGCCTCCACAGACCCCTCAAACAAAGGTCCCAGGCAGTGTTTTGTTGGCTGAGCTTATAAGCTTACCCAGAAATTCACACACACACTCACACACACACACACACACACACACACACACTCTTATGGTCCTCAGTGTGTCCAGCGGCAAAATAAAAGCCTAGCTGTCCTCTCTGAATAGCCGAGGGCTTTATGTAACAGTGTCATTTGGTTCCTCACCACCGAGGCTCATTCGCATTCATCGCCAGGCGGCTCAGATCAACTATAGCCACAAACATGATCATCATCCCTGGCACAAAGAACAGACATTACAAGATGGAGGGATGAGCAGATTTAAAGAATGGGTGTCATCTGCCGGAGACTGGGTGAATATGGCCATATGCTTGTGTGTGTCTGTATGTGTTGGAGGACTTGGTCTGGTTAGAGGGAGACTTCTAGTGTGTCTATGCTACGGTGTTAAACTTTAATACCCCCCCACCCCCACCCCAACTCCTTCCCTGTCCTTTCATGAAAAGGCCCAGAGTGTGTGTGTGTGTGTGTGTGTGTGTGTGTGTGTGTGTGTGTGTGTGGGTGTGTGTGTGTGTGTGTGTGTGTGTG
>JAPQRQ010000017.1:13688418-13706969 GCA_037367365.1 Apogon talboti
ATAGATAGATAGGTTTGATTTCTATTGCAAAAATTTTAACCTCCCACACATCTAACAATAGCAGTAAAAATTTCACTCAATCCCCAGTGTGAGCCAGCATGTGAAAAGAGAAAGTGTGCGACTAGGCATGAATATGTGACCATATGTTCATGCATGTGTTGTGAATTCCAAAAAAGTCACTGTTGCGTGAACCCAAAAAAAGCCCACCATATGTACACACTCTCTTGCAGAGTAATCAACAATTTGTTCTTGCAAGAGGTCACTACTAACATTAAATAAAAACTCATCTACTTTAATCCTGTCCAACTCCTTACATATATCGGATACCTACTACATTCCAGTTGTTGGTTTAAGGGTGCTTGTTGTTGTTTACACTGTCCGACATGATATAATGATTGACCTTTAGACTCATAGATAGGTGTGACTTTTGATTTTCCTGCCAATATCGTAACCTCATGCCTGGATTAGTTATAAAAATGTGTTTGTGATTAATCTTGCAATAAATAAAACACTGCAATGACAGTTTATTAGTAAAAGCCCAGTCTTTATGGCTGTGTTTGGACCCTAATCACTGCAACAAAACAATCAAGATATTGAAGATCCACCAAAAGACAAACAGGTAGAGTGAATAAACATACTGATCCAAGCCAGTCTCTAACAAATGGGTCATTAGTTATCGTCACTGAGTCATTGCATAACAAAAGCCCGTATCCACATGGCTTTTAGTCAAGTGAGGATCAAATGATGGTGGTTCAAACATCAGAGCCTATAGGCCATGAACAACTAAATAAATCTGAAAAAGTAGGGCAGGCTCAAACAGAGCCTAACGGGGACATAAGGCTACAAAATGTCATCTGTGAAGCAGCAGGGGCAGGTGTGACAGATCAGTCCTCCAGCATTCGTAGAAACGGGACATGGGAACTGAGCAAAACAGCAGGTGGCAAGATCAGTTTGTTTTCACATGCTGTAGCTACAAGTCATAGAATATTATTGATACAGGTGTATTTTATTGGTAGTGCATAATAAAATCACAACAAAAACAGAGCAGGATAGCTTATAGTTGAACATAAAGTGTATTATATAGAAATTATACATTAACACAACAACCACATAGAAAGTATCAATATATACATGTTTTAATGTAAAAAAAAAAAAGAATAATAATAGTCTTTAGGTACTTTTAATGTATACGTTTGGACCAATAGGAATTCACGCTATGTGTCATTAGACAGAATCGACGGCTCCTATTGGTTGTCTGGGTGGAAGTGGGCGGGGCCGAGCAGTGTATGACCAAAACAAGCAGCGCGCGCGTGCACCGACACGAGCGAAACAAGCCCGTGTTCAAAAGGCACAAGTTCCCATTTAAGAAGTTTGGAAAAGAAAGCGCATGGACGAATAAAGAGGGGAAACTAAGTTACCGAACGGGAACACAGAGCGGCGTCTGCGGCGTCAGGTAAGGAAGTGTCAGCGCACGGGGCCCTGAGCCGGAGGAGGTGTTTACAGGAACTTTTTACGGGAGGCAACGCGCGTCAGAAGTGGACAAGCCCGTACTTGATGTCAGTGTCGGAGAGAAAATTGTTAACTTGTGTATTTCTGGTGGGCAGCAGTGTTTCTGGATGACCTTGTCCTCAGTAAACACTTGCAGAGAACAGAAAAAAATCATGACAATGTAGTCTCAAGCATGTCACGTAAATTAATAAGTAGAAATACAGGGTGAGTTTAAGACAGAAGCTGAAACCCTCAACATAAGAGGAGACAAAGGTCAAAGTTCAACAGAATAAAAGTCTGAATGCTCTCAGCACCTCTGGGTTAAAGCAGGAGCTGTCCACTGTCAGCTGCACAGAGCTGGTATTTATGACAGGCCTTTCATTTGGAGGCCTGTTGGTAACTAAGGCCACTAAGATACATAGATTTGTGCAAGGTCAACTCTGGTCTGATGATGAATTATAAACAGGGTCTGGTTTTATTGGCATTCATCTTTTTCTTTTGCAGGGTTGTTCTTATATTGGAGGAATTGAATTCAGGCCAGTGTGATTGGTTATACTCTTAAGATCTTAAAAAAAGTTCAGTTAAATTGAAACCTCGTTAGTCTGCAGAATACACTGTGCACTGCAATGAACTAAAACCTGCAGGGTCTATACTGACACAGGGCTGCATGTCAGTATTCCTGTAGACATAGAAGAATCAGAATGATTAGATTCAGAATCGGTTTTGTCACTATATATTTTGCATCTCATTCATGCTTAAACAAGTTCAGTTTAGTTATGTATATTATTTTTTAATGAACCCATGAGATCTAGTCTGCATAACTAAAATAAAACCTCCTCTGTTGTATTTACCCGTAGGGACTGCATGTCAGTTATTCCTGTTGATCTAGAGTGTGAGTTCGACACTAATTTTTAATTTTTTTTTATCAGAATCAGAATCAGGATCAGATTTATACTGTACACATTTTTTTTTATTCCAGCTTATCCTTAGCTCTCACATACTATAGAATAAACAGTGATATTTTTATACAGTATACAGTATATGTATTTTTATACAGTATATGTATAAAAGTATAAACAGTATATGCACTTTTTTCTTTCTTTTCTGTAAGACATAGGTTTTTTGTCCAAAAACATTCCTTTACGTGTTTTGGTGGATACTTCCGCCTTCCTCAGAAGTGTCACTGGTGTATCTGTGACGCGTCTTTATCCGCCGATGTTACCAGTGGCACTTCTGAGGAAGGCGGAAATATCCACCGAAACATGTAAAGGTTTGGAGAAAAACCTATGTCTTAAACAAAAGAAAGAAAAAAGTGCATATAGAAAACTGAAGACATGATGAACACCATTGAACTATAAACAGTATATGTATAAAAATATAGAGTAAAAAATGTATTTTTTTCTGACAAAAACTGTGAGACCAAATAGTATTCAGACAATAGTGCAGTATCAAAGGACAGTAATACATCAGTGTGTTAATGTTTGATTTCAGGTGTTTATTAGTATGCTTTTATTGGTGTCTGTCTTTTTCTTCTAGGAATACTTTCAGAGGTGGTTGACAATTAAACGCGAAAAGATGACCGCCAATGTCTCAGGAAACCCCTCCCACAGCGAGCCCCTGAAAAATGGCTGCCAGAATTTTGGCCCACGCAAAAGCACAGGTATGTACCCAGGCATTGGCATCTAATATTTATTTGTTATTAATCATGTAAGATTACATAAGATTTGTGTTTGACACGAAGATGTGTAGTCCATGGGTGGGGCAGTGTTTTTCAGAGCAGACATATTAAAGCCTGGTGTTAGCATGCGTGTTGGCGAGGGTGTAGTGAGTTGATTCAGGTGCCGCCTCACTCCTCCTACAGCGAAACTTCCCTGGATCCAAGCAATGACTCACTACAGCTAAGAATGGCAAACAAAAGCAGTGTCACAAATAGGTGGTGGCCTTTCAATAAACGCCACCCATGAGAAAGGTGACACCATTAATGATAAAGATAGTAAATGTGTAGTCATCTTTTCTCATGAAGACAACATCTGTAGATACTGTTTGCATATTTTAATGTGCAATAGGCAACAATTAAGGAGGGCAAGTGCATTATGCAAATCACAGAAGCTGCAATTTACTGCTTAAATGCACGATTTGCCTCAAAATGCCATTGTGGTGCTACAGAGTTGTCCAGCCTACAATCATAGTCTCCAAACATAAGCATACATTACATATGTTTTTCATGAAATGCAGAAATTACCATTAACACTAACATTAGAAGTCATATTGTAATTGCAATACCTGCAATACTGCCTATCATTCATGCTTTAAAAAGTTCAGTTTAGTTATGTATATTCATCGTTTTAAACATAAAACCGGCCAAAAACCACCAGCCCTGCAAATCCTAGACTTGGATTAGTGTGCAAAGTCCTGCTATAGGTGTTGCTCAGCAAAATGTCTTTAAACTCAACTCTCTAACTCAATTAGAGAAATATGAAACCATAAAAACGACCCTGTTGCATAAAGTTCCTGCGACATCAGCAGAAATATAGTTAGATCTGCACCGTCAACGTCTAACGCTCATTAATTATGATGCCAAAAGTTACTTTATAGCCGTTTTGCTTCCGTTGCAGTCATGCTGACCTCAGGCCTGGTCATGCTGACCTAAGTGGCGTGAAACCAAAAAATGTGATGCGCACACATAAAAAACAACCTGTTGTTCACTCTAGAAAAACACCCTATGCGCGCATTTATTTTTAGCCTATACACATTGCTTTTGACGACACAATTTCCAGCTCTAGTTGTGTAGTAATTGCTGATGCTGAAATGCAAATCCTCTTCCATGTGTGGTGTTGTTTTTGTGTCGCAGCAAGAGGACAGCAGAGAAGATGATTTTGTTTATAGTCAACTGAACAGACTTTGCAAAACTCTTGGGGCGTGAATGGGGAAGTTAGTACTGCTTAAATCTGTTTAAGGTTTAACAGTACTAATCATGACAAGGTCAACAACGTTTTTATAGTTGACTATCAACAGATTATGAAAAGTTTACACCTTGTTATTTACAGAATTATGATGCTATTGAGTTTCACACAATAAAGTTATGTAATGTCAGCTATTATCTGAATAGTAAGAATATACAGTCTAACGTAGTAAACTCACACACATTATATTTATGTATACATTAGTAATACATGTTAATATTTTTGATGTAAATGTGCAGCTTTACTTTGCATTATTAAAGTGCCTAATTTCTGTCCCATTAGTTTCGAATTGATCGTATCTGTGAGTTTATGATGAGCTCAGGGGTTTTCTGTTTGCCCTTCCTCATCCATGTGGCTGTAATGATAACATGTCTCTCCACATTGATACATGCAAGACAAAGCATGTCGACTTACACCCCTTCACACACTCCCACCCCTCACACACACACGCACACAATGGTTTACTAGATTGCCTCAGCATTCTTCAAGTGAACTTCTGACCTCTAATTCCACACAGTCAGCACTGGCGACGTCTTGGTTGGGGGGGATCCTGCCGAGAGGAAAGCTGCGGCCTTTCCACTTGTTATGCCATAAGTTAAACATTTGTTAAATGTGCGCATTTTTCGTTTTTTTGTGCATTATTGATGCCACCCAGGTACTGTAAAAACACAGAATGTTTTCCATGTTGTCATCAAACATGAAGTACTATCATATCTGTAAAGTAGCAGATGTAGTGACTGTAATTATTTTATGACCATAAGCTGCTTTAGTATTAGATTGTTCATCCATTGTTCTCAATTCATGTAACACATAGTTATCTCACTCGCTGTTGGCCCTGCTCCAGGAGTAGTAGTTTAGGGTCAGCTACGTAACTGAAATAACTCTATGAAAGTTGAAAGAGATTCACCGTGTTTCCCTTTAGTACTCGATGTGGCTGATACCGGTGTTGAGGATTATCTCAGCTTTCTCTCGCTAAGATTCGGTATAGATTTGAAATCTTCATTAGAGTGTTTATATTTTTCTTTTGAGGAATTAACAAGTTTTCTGTTTTAGTATGTCAGATTTCATGACAAACCCTCGATCTCACACACTCCAGAAGTATTCAGCACTGTCAGAAAATGTCTTGACTTTATAATAAACTGAACATTAAACTAACAATAAAAAAAAAAAAAACCTACACTGTTCTAGATGCAGATTTTGAGAATTTTTTTCCCCTTGAAGTCAGTAATTCTAGTTGAGATGGTGAATATCATCATCAGCCACTATGACAGATGCATCTCTAGATTAGACCTTCAGTATTTTAAGCATTTAGATGAGTTGTTTTTTTTTAAAATAAAAAATAGTCAATTTGGATATCAAAATTGAGTATTTTTTTTTGTTATGATTTGGCGCTATATAAATAAGATTTGATTTGAAGATTACAAAAAGCTGTGTTTCATTCAGTTATGTTGCTTGTCACAATATTGCAGCTTTGGAGGTTAAAGGGTTAATTCCTGTTTCATTGTTCATTGTAATGTTTATAATGTCATGTTGAAACATCTTGAAAATGAAAGGTTTTTTTTTACTTTTTTTTTTTAGTCTTTCATTGACTGCATTAACCCTGTACTGTACATGTAATGTTTATGTTACAAAGTTAGCGTGTAATCACCAGCCTTGTCTATGTTCTTCATGTTCGTTCTGTTTTCCCGCCCCTCTCTCTAGGCTGTAGCTGGCTGGTGGTTGTCGCGGCTGTGGCGGCCTCCGTCAGCGGCCTGATGCTGGGTTATGAAATGGGCCTGACCTCTGGAGTTCTGCTGCAGCTGCGTGGCCTCCTCTCCCTCTCCTGCCGAGAACAGGAACTGCTGGTCAGCTCCCACCTGCTCGGCGCCCTCCTCATCTGTCTGGCCGGAGGTCCCATCCTGGATCGTTACGGCCGCCGCTGCTCGCTGCTCCTGAGCGCCGCCATGGTAGTCGGAGGCAGCGTTGTGCTCGTCGCCATCACCTCGCTCGTTGCGCTCACAGTGGGCCGGGTGATCGTGGGCATGGGAACGGCGCTGTCAGGAACCGGAGCGTGCCTGTACATTGCAGAGATCTCACCGCGGGAAAGGCGGGGTCTGCTGGTGACGCTCTATGAGCTGATGGTGGTTTTGGGCGTAATGCTGGGATTTAGCTGCAGTTACGCCTTTGCTGCTCTGCCTCACGGCTGGACTTATACATTTGCACTTGTAATTCCCCCAGCACTGCTACAAATTTGCGCACTTGTGTTTCTCCCGCCCAGCCCTCGTTTCCTGGTTGCTCAGGGTAAAGTAGAGACCGCCAGGGTAGTGCTGGCCAAAATGAGGGGTGAAATGTTAGAGGACGTGGAAGTTGAACTCAGAGACATACAGGCAGGACTTAAAGAGGAGTCAGAGCACAGTTTTTGGGAGTTATTCAGTGCCAAGGCCAACCTGCGTTCACGGATGCTAATAGGCGTGGCCTTAGTCTTCCTCCAGCAGGCTACTGGTCAGCCCAACATCCTATCGTACGCATCACCACTTCTCCGCAGCGTCGGTTTCAACAGCGACGCCGCAGCAACCTTGGCCTCCACAGGCTTTGGAGTGGTTAAAGTAATCGGGACTATCCCAGCGGTGCTGCTGGTCGACCGCGTGGGACCGAAAATTTTCTTATGTGTGGGGGCTGTTGCTATGGGTTTATCGCTCGCCACTCTTGGGACACTGACACTGCAAAGCCACACTCATCTCACCAGTCTGTGTACAAGCCAGAGTGTGAACAACCACACACACATGCTGTGGGACTCAAATAGAACTTCTGTGGAATTAGACAACAGTGCCTTTTTTTCTACCGGCCTCCCCAGTCAATGGAGTGGCGAGGAGGCCCTGAGGACTAACACGGAGGACGATGAAATGAAGGCATCAGATAAAGGAAGGACTGTTACAGATGTGTCGTCCTCACTGAAATGGGTGTCGCTGATCAGCTTGCTGGTGTATGTGGCAGCTTTCTCCATCAGCCTCGGGCCAAGTAAGTACACACTCACTCTAAACACATAACATTTATCTTGTGTCGTGTCAACATGCCCACATTTGGCTGTCATGCTTGAACCTCCGACGAGACTTGAATTACCAGTTTAGAATTACCTTGAGCAGCCCAAGATGTGCCCTAATAACTACTAAATCAGGACAGAAGGCACCATTCAGAATCACAGGTCAGCACAGTACTGTATAGATTATATAGGATTTTCTACTTGCGTTCCGTTTGAATGGCTTCAGCTTGTAACATGTTGCAGAGTGACGTGCAAAGTACAACAGTGGTTATCACAAAAAACCGTAAGTGTTGAAAAAGTTAAGATTAACACTTTCCAGATAAAGCACTTTTGCTCCAGAGTAAACTCTGTTTCGTCCGTAACCCCACATAAAAACTGGCAGTACCATAATTAAACAAAACTATTGCATGTTTTGTTTTTATGTAATTATTTTTTTTATTATATCTCATCGTGTGTGTCTGTGTGTGTGTGGTTTTTTTTTTCCAAGTGGTCTATGTGGTTCTTAGTGAGATCTTTCCAATGGGAGTCAGAGGCAGAGCTGTGTCAGTGGTTTCTGCTGTAAACTGGGCCACTAACCTGCTTATCTCATTGACCTTCCTTACCATTACAGGTGAGTGAACAGTGACTATTTTACCATGTGAAGATTGAGAGTCATTACAGTAGAGCTTCAAATATAGTATATACAGAAGCCCCTTGAAAAACCAAAACACTGTCGCCATAGTTTCACATTGAAGTTTTTTTTTTTGCCCAGGATTTTTAACCAAATTCCCTTTCGAAATGGTCTGCACTTATATAGTGCTTTTCTGCTCTTTAATGGTGCCCAAAGCACTTTACATGGCCTCTTATATTCACCCATTCACACACCAGTGTGGACAGCTGCTGCCAGGCTCCACTGGGAGCAATTTAGGGTTCAGTGTCTTGCCCAAGGACACTTCGACACGTGGACAGTCGGAGCCAGGATTCGAACCGCGACCTGCTCTACCAACTGAGCCACAGCCGCCCATAAAGTCCCAACGAAATGACTAGCAGAGTGCGGTTAACTTTTTTTCATATTTCGGGAGGCTGCCTTATGTTCTTTGACTGGTCACCCTCACCTGTAGAGGATGTCCCATAACTAACAAGCCCATATGTGCTCCGTACCAGACAGACAAGTCGATCCACACCTATGTACAATAATATTGCCAGGGACAGATCTGGCGTAATCTGCTATCACAACCAATCTTGCCAGGCTGTATTGTTTTAAGTACTTGTCTTGGGTGGGGCTAAGTACATGCTGTGACCTTATCGGCACAAGTTAATTCGAAGGGCAAAGTTTGCAGGTGGAGAAATGAACAAGCTGTTCCACATAAAAGGCGTACGGATTCAGATCGATTTTATTGACCGTCCATGCCTGAAGAGAATTCATTAAAAGTCTAAATACCATTAATTTGTTGCTGTGTATAGATCTGTAGTGCATGATATAAATACAGTCCATAAAGACACGTGAATTATAATTTTGATTTCATGGGATTTCACCCTAATAAGTCCTTTTAAAAATAACATCTTTAGCGTTTTTTTTTTTTTTTTTCACAGCCGGCATTGTTCAGAATTTTGCATAGAATTTCAGTTACTCTAATGTTGTCACTCAACTTAATTGCAATAGAAGCAAAAAACCCCCAAACATACAAATAATAAAAACAACACTTAGCCAGAGACAAAAAACACAAAAACTCCAGAAGAGAAATAATTGCCATTACTTTTTCAGAAAGGATTGGCGTTCCCAACGTTATGTTCCTTTACGCTGCCATGAGCTTTGTTCTCCTGGTGTTTGTCATCCTGTGTGTACCCGAGACCAAAGGACGCACACTGGAAGAGATATCAAAAGAACTGGCCAAGAAGTGAGTAGCTGCTTACTCGTGTTTACCAAACCTATCGACACGACCTGTTAAGTGTTGATGAATGAATGCCTTTCGTTCCTCTGCCTTATCAGGAAGACTTTTGAGGTGAGGATCTGTAAACAGGGCCGGCCTCAGCAGAGACTCATCAGCAGCATCCCGACCACAGAGGCACCGGGACACATGACGGCCTGAATGGGCCACGGCGCACTGTGGAGCTGATGTGGAGTCGAGAACGAGGATCAAGAAGCACACGGCAGTAGCACAGTTAAGAATGTGCCAAGGGTAGCTCAGGGTTCACTCTTTACTCGCTGCAAAACAGTCGCAATAAGCAAACAATTAGACCTGATGAAGGTCCTGATGGATATATTCCTAAAGTTAGTACAGGGGTGTCAAAC
Source organism: Apogon talboti (assembly GCA_037367365.1). Lineage (NCBI taxonomy): Eukaryota > Metazoa > Chordata > Actinopteri > Kurtiformes > Apogonidae > Apogon > Apogon talboti. The sequence goes on from JAPQRQ010000017.1 coordinate 13,698,161, forward strand.
ATGCGGGCTGTGGGCCAAAACCGGCGCAGGGGTTGAATTTCCAATGTGCAAAAATTACACTGAAGATATGAACAAGCAATTATGTGGAACTCGTTTCAGTTCAGGGGCCACATATAGACCAATGTGATCTCAAGTAAAACTAGAAAAGCACTCGGAGAGCGCAGACCTCCGCCAAGGCAGCTCTCTGTAATAACAGCGATATATATGTCTGTTGCCCTATTGTTTATCTGGCATTTCAGTCGAATAACCTCTCAGCTGGCATGTCTGTTTCTACACATGACATTTGACACCATGGCAATGTGGCCATATTGTTTGTCTGTTGCTAGGTAACCTACTTCAAAGGGCCATGTTGCAAAAAATATATATTCATCCTGGATTCAGACAATGATCTGGATCACCCCTAAAATCTAATCACTTGTTCCCTGTCCCATTTCGGACATTTCCTGAAAATTTCATTAAAATCCGTCCGTAACTTTTTGCGTTATGTTGCAAATAGACACAGACAGACAGACAGACAAACAAACCCTTATGAATACATAACCACCTTGGCGGAAGTAATAATAAGAAAATAACCTTTAATGCCTTTGCTTTGTGGAGTACTGATGTATTCTGGGTAAAGGATCAGACTGCCAAAAACGGCAAGTTGATGGGACCGATATTTGGGGAGATATTAGTAATTGTGGAATACAATAGCCTTACAATCACATTCAATCATAGAATCATCATTGAAGTGGGTTACCTAGCAACAGATTAGCTAAAGGGTCACGTTGCCATGGTGTCATTTTTCATGTGCAGAAACACATGCCAGCTGAGAGGTTATTCATCTGAAAATGACAGTGGAATTTACCAAGAAAGTAAAGGAATGAACTGTATCAGAGGATGTGGAACCCATGGTTCTCCACAGGTCAACACAATAGTATTACATTATGCCTGTAAATATGCCAAAAATGTGTTTTAGTGAAATAATAACAGTAAATTAGGAAAATATTTACATTAACAAACTATCCTTTAACAATAAAATGTGAATAACCTGAACAAATATGAACCTGAAATGTCTAAAGGAAAATGAAGTGCTGAAAATATTTGATTCTCTTCATCATCAGACAGATTTTTATTGAAGTGTCTCGAACATGACGTTTTGGACGCTCCACGTACTCTGCCCGTGACCTGTCCCTCTTTTTATTCATTAACAATATTCTGCCTTTTACTAAATGTTTTGTGCCTTTGTATCTGTATACGTGATATGCTGAGGCATAATATTGTTAAAATTGCACTTATTTTTCTTAAGAAATTTCAGTTTTTTTCAGGTTATTTTCATATTTTTGTTTAGGTACTTTGTAAAAGTAAATATTTTCATAATTTAATGTTATTTTTTTGCACTAAAACAAAGAAAAGCTTGGAGTTGTCATTATTCATAGGTTATTATGCTATTTTTAACTGGTACGGCCCACTTAAGACAAACTGGCCAATTGTGGACCCTGAACTCATATGAGTTTGACACTCCTGAATTAGTCTATTTTTGTGTTGCCTATTTAATAACACTACTCATAATGCAGAAAGGGAAATGTTCCCTTGGCTCCAGGATTAAAATGACCTCTCCAATCAGTAAAAGAGTAGAAAACACTATTACAGTTACTGTACTATGAAAATCAAACACTAACCATGTTAAATGGCACTGGATGTGACATTCTTAATTCCAATATGATAATATTTTAAATATTTATCTGGTAAGCCACCCCAAGATATCTCAGATAACACTGACATTTCTCAAACCAGCTATGTTAAAGAAATTGTGACTTTCTGAAGCAAAGAAATCAACATGTTGATAACATGCTCAACTCCACTGTATCCTCAACAATTGATCAAGGAAAAATACTTCTCAGAAGGTTGAGTAATAATATTTAAATAATACTGGTTGTAATGTCTGAAGGTCTGTGGAAAGGTATAAGCCTTTTCTTTTTTTTTTTTCCTTTTTATAAGTTGTCATCGATGACAAAATGATCTTACTTGATTAACTAGTGGAAAGTTTCTATTGCAAGAAAGGATAACTGGTGTGAATCTGTCCACAATTAAAATTGCACATTTAAAAAAATAAAATCAGTCTTTTGTTGGTGAAATTTATTAGTCATGCTGAAAGATGCTCCAGTACACCTATATGAAAGCCAAAACATATTTAATAAAAATGCAAAGCGCAATACATCCACGGTAGCATGATTAACCTTTATTTTTATACAAAATACAAAATACTGAACAAGTGTCCCAAATGTTGAGTTGACACTGGTTCAAAAAGCACTCCGTATCACATACAACGTCAAACATTTAGTCAACATCTTTACCACCAGTTGCATTTATATATACACATACATACATAGGCTGTCTCTATAGATGTATGACCCAGTGTGCAGTCTTATTACCACAAGGATTCAACTCTTAACCACTAACAATTGCTTTTTGCTGTTTGGAGAGAATGGCATTTTACGAAGGGTTTCATTTTCAGACGACTGAACACACAGGCTCTGGACCGTGACCACCTCCAACACTTAACTTGGTGTAATGCTGCTTCAAGGATCCACAAAACCTAAAAAAAAAAAAGCCTTAAATCTTCTGGTTTAACAGGGGCTGCTGCTGTGGTTCTGATCTGCTTCACTATATTCTCTCGGGGGTTGTTTCTAGTTGCTGAATGTCCAGCAAGTTTATAGATTCTGACTCAATGTTTGTACAAATCATTATTCCTTTGTGCAGTAAAAACTCAGTTAAAATGTAATGGTAATGTAAAATGTAAAGGTCTTACCATGTCCCAATAGCAATTGCTGTTGTTTTTAATAGTAGTAATAACCAGAAAAAAGAAGTAACAGCAAATTAACTATAACAGGGAACTCACATGTTCAAAAGGACAATACGTTAAAACCACATTAGGAACATGGTCAGCCATAGCTGTGCAGGTTAATAACAAATTGGCAGACAAAGTGAAAGTGTCTCTAACTAGAATGCTGTTTGTGTCTGAGTAAAAGTTAGGGGCCACTTCAGAGTGGATTTTTTAAATTTTTTCCCCACTCGCAAGCACCTTTACAGAGAAGCCACGGACGGAGATTCGATTAAGAAACCTGGCATAAGAAAAAATAGTGGACGAGATCAGGCTCCTTTTACGCCTCTCTGTTTTCTAGGACATCTGGTTTATTTACATTGCACCCATGGGCTTTATTTTTATACTTGATAATTCTTGATGGATCTTCTGAAATGTGTGATTTGATCCCAGCAGGAGGAGGTGCGCTGAGGTGGCTGAGATCCAATCACAGGCGGCGCTTAAACGGCAGATGTAAATGGGGTGTTGGTGTTGAAATCTCCACTCTTCGCAGTGGTTACCGCTGTTCTCCTTTTAAAAATGTTAGAAACTTGTCTTTCGGTATCCATGCAAAACCACCCAGAGAAAATAACAAAAGCGAGAGCAAACCGCTCCCTCCGTCAGTGCTAGTCATGTTGGATTAACCATTTCAACTGGAGGAAGTAACGTTTGGAAGACATTTGCGGGTTTAGGCTGTTAAAATCAAAAGAGTCCCACTGTAAAATGACTGTACTGACAATTTTGTGAGTATGAAAACTAAAAAAAAAAAAAAAACATAGTGAAGACCATTTTAAAATCCAGATCTTATCCATTTGTCATTTTGTTAAGACGCTTGTTGCTGTTTCCATGTAGTGATAACAAAAAAAAGCAAATTCCAGAATAAGGTGCTTCCCCACTTGAAACAATCAATTAGACTCGCCTTCTCATTCACTTTTTGTTTTCATTTACTTGCAGAGAGGTTTTTGACACTCGAATAATAGTGGGTAGACCTGCTCCACGGCTGTGGCCACATTCTGCACATTTGGTCCTGTGAGATAGAGTAGAGAAGACAAAGGTTTAAGATTTGAGTGGATGAGCATCAGTGACAGAGTAACAGCTTCAGTGTCTGGATCTAAATGCATGGCAGGTCGTTCAAAAAGGACACCGACTACTTCACGTTGAAAGGAATTCCTTGAAGAATTAGGTGACCTATAAACCGATTTGGCCTTGGAAAAATGGACTGTTAACAGCGTAGTCAGACGACGTGACCTAAATACCATAAAGCTGGTATGTGTGGATTTTGTGTATGAGAAAGTTTGACTTGTTTGTGTGCGATTTACCTGTAACTGTGATGCTGCCAGTAGAGAACACCTGGATAGTGGCCTTGAGGTTCTTGATCCTGTATGTAGCAGCAGGATGGAGCTCTGGTTCATAACTACAAACGAAACACACACATGGAAATAAAAATTTATATGTAACTTAAAAAAAAAAAAAAGAATCCCAACAATCCTCATATTTGTAATGACCTTAGTTTGTCCAATTACCTTTGAGCCTCTACAAATGGCTACATTTAAATGGCGGTAATTCCTAAATGGTTACTACAATATTTTTCCTTTCGTACAGTAATTGTTGAATAAACTAGTGGTACTTTGATGTAAAACATATCCAATCTTATTTCTTTAGCATAAGACCCAGCTATTTACTGTAGTGGATTCCATGCATCAGCAATTAAACATATAATGGTATAAATTTTTTAAGCATAAACGCATCCGTAAAGCACTTTCCACAAAGAAAATATATCGCTGATTTAAGAAAACATTATTTCAGCGTAAAATGTAGCTGTCCACTGTGGTGAATGTCACAACTCGGTAATTATATTCTGGGGATCTTCAGTCAATGACATAATACAACCAAAGCCATAAGGATTAAACTGTGAACAAACTATTTCCCAAACTGTAGCTTATTAGAGACTTTCTTTGTAACCACGTTTAGGATTATATCAGGATAAGATAAGTCTTTATTTATCCTACAGTACCACAGCATTTACAGTAAAGTGACCCTAAAAAAATAGAAATAGAAAACATAACTGCACAACAATTAAGAGCTGGAATCATTCCTGCAAATAATGTAGCTTTAATTGAAGATCGAATAAACTGTCCATAGTGGTAATATCATGCATGAAAGGGTTAAACCTCTAGAATGGAAGCTATCCGCTGTGGTGTACAGAGAAGAACTGACAAAATTTGCATCAGTGTCCAAAGTCTGTCCACTGTTTTGCATAATGTCTATTTGAACTCAGTCCTGAATCAGAATCCGATCGGAGAGGTTCTTCAACACATCATCATGCCATATCTGATGGAAAATTCTACTCAAGTCTGACTGGTACTTCCTCCACTAGAGGTCAGCGCGTCATCGCAAATGCATGAATATAAGACATGGCTTTCACCTTCACAGTACATTTGTGAAGACTGGTATTTTGTGGTCTAAACCCAGACAGACTTTATAAAAGCATTTTAAGAAACAATATCATGTCTTCTAATTGTTTTACTATTTGTGCAGAGGAGCTGTAATATAAAATACTGAGCAAGACTGAATCAAAAGCAGGTTAATCAGGTTAGTGCTGATAGGTGAGTGAGCTGAGAGCAGGACGGTGTACCGTATTACCTGGCAATAGGACGGTTGTTCTTGGTAAAGTCTATGAGGTGGACTGCAAAGGGCATGGAGCACACTGCAAGCACATTCACAACCCTAAAGGCTGAAAACCGCACCTGAACAGATCACAAACACACACATTTTATCATGTACACACCTCAGATAATATCTTTCTGGACTTTGAGCCTAAAATTATTTTTTAAATACCGTAAGTAGTTTAACTCTCTATAATAAACTTTAACATATCATATTAGTGTATTTATATTGAAAGCCTCTCTTATTACCAGAGTGTGCATCTTCATATTACAATTGTGATGTGTCATTCCATTTGTTTTTACAGTGAAAAAATCTGATACAACAATTATGTGCAATTCTCACCTTGAAACCTAGTTTCTGCAGACAGCGTGCTAACCTGCGGGCACCCAATTTTGCCTCGTCTTCACTGAATAAAAGAAAGTTAAGTACATATATGGTTAATTGGTTACAAAACATAAGTGCAATTCACATCTTATACTATATCCTACACTGGTAGCTGATGTACATATTCTGATGTAAATACTTTATCCATGGGAAACTCAGCATTTTGGCACCTTAGAGACATTACTCAATAAGTAAATGCATTTGTCATCTATCAAGTTTTTAAATTGACCCACAGTAAACACAAGTGTGCATCTTATACAGCATGTCTACCTTGTTGCTCCAGTGCAGATGATTTTCCCTGATGACCAGATTGAAGCTGTAATCTTAGGCTTACGTAGCTTCATAAGGACTTTCTGAAAAAGAAAGGATGCAGTTTCACTGTTACAAACATGGCCCTAATCAAATCTTTCAACAATTCAGAAAAGTAAAGCAACAAACACTGTGTAGATGAATTTATTTCATCTCTCAAAGACTTAGGTTTTCTCACCCCTACTTCTGGTTTGTAGATGACATTGATCCCCTCTAAGGCAATAGTGCGCAAATTGAGATGGCACCTGGTCCTAAAGGTGGCCACCACATTGGTGACAATAATATCGAGGGCCTCATCATTGCTGGAATCCATATGGAAGTGTGCAGAACAGCAAGGGGACCAAATGGGCTTCCTTCTCACACCTTCATTATAAACACATCTAACACCATCATTCAAGGACGGATAGGGAGATGAGAGGAGCTGAAACAAAAACAAACCACGGCTTAGTTGGTAGATTACAATTTATGTTATCGTGTTAAAACATGAACTAACATTTTCTACCCTATGTACTTCTGGTGTGACCGTATCCCCCCAGAAGACTCACAGGTAACTACATATAATAGCATGTAGCATAGCTTTCTTTCATTAGCTTTTTATGTTTAAATCAATAGCATTAACACTGTTTTAAATACAACCAAAGGAACAGAAATCTAACTATGAAGATCTTATTCGTGAGGATGTGATTGTCTCTTAATAAAAGGCGTTTTAGCGGCAATGGTTATGGATTAATGTTAGCTTACCGCTAGTGATGCTGCCTGGGAGCTGAAAGATACTATAGCAACCCTTTGTTGCTGCTACCAAGCAAGATACCATTAAAGGAGGAAACACGAAAGCGATAAAAATATATATCACCCCTTTTTGTAGGGTTTTACTAAAACGTAGGGTTCGTTGTTGCTGCGGCTGATGTATTTTTCCTCTTAGTGTGGACAGTAGTGCACAGTAGCGCAACTAGTAAGCTTGTTTGGAAAATATTATGCTAGCTAATCTCGCCTGTATAATAAGCCAGCTGTCAACTTTAATGCAAACTAAGTTAGCATAGCGATGTTTGTATCCAGCTGGTTTTCTGTTGTGCCTGCATGACTGAAAACAAAAAGCAACGACACCTTTCTACTGCCCAGCTAATGTTGTGCAAAAAACCTACCCGTTAGCTATCAACAAAGAAAAGCGTAATGAATGAAAAGTTGTTAAGCTAAGCTAGCTAGCAGGCTAGTTGTCCAACATTACACTGAGGACTCGGTAGTTCCACAATATCCTGGTGGATTTACGTGCAATGGTAAATTTGTACACAATTCTTGCTTTACTTCTGTCGCAGCTTCTTCAGCTAACACTGGGCTTTAACCCCATGACATAAAAAAGCCAAAGTAAAAATTATAGACAAACCCCTTCCTCTGCAGATCACTGTTCACAGCAACAACCCTCTCTTCCGGTTATAGTCTTCAAAATAAAAATGAAGACAAGAATGGACAAGAAAACAGTTATGACTTCCGGGTCAGGTTCTACAAAACAATCAGCAATGTGTGTGTACCAGTAACTTAGTGAAAAACAGAAGAAATTCTAAAATATAGTAAAATAAAATAACAGATCAAGTTTAATGTATTTAAATAACTTCAAACTGAAAAAAATCTAATGTAAAGTCTTACCATTTACTTTTAGTTAGTTAGTTAGTTAGTTAGTTAGTTAGATCATGGCCCTGTTCCAGAAAGCAGGTTCAACAAACTCTGTGTCTAATTCTAAACTCCTAGTTGACTTACTCTGAGCTGTGAAACTCTTAAGTATCCGGTTCCAGAACAGCAGCTTTATTAAGTGAGTTCAATCGACTCTGAGTATGTTTACCCAGTGTTAGGCGCGTGCACGAGCCCCAATACCTGGATTCACCATAGCAACCGCTGACAATAAGCGTGCCAATTATTTCACTCCACTCGAACAAGAGGTTCCAATTCAACTGTACGGTAGTCCGTAGAAAAGGCAACACTGCTGCTGCTGCTGCCAAGGAGAGAGGGGAGAAAACTGAAGACCGAGTCAATGTGTAAGTTGGAATACACTAGTCCATTGACTTAATAGCCTATTTGACTTAATTAAAACTATAGCATGTAGGTTAAAACATTATTGGCTTGAATAAAAGTGATGAATAGAATAAAATCTGATTTGTTTTCAGGTCCAATCCCACTGGAGGAAAAACACACATGGAGGAAACTGAATATGAAATATAAAAACATAATTCAGAAAGGTAATGGCATATTATTCTATAGGCCTTGATTGTACGTCATTTATTCCTGTTTGACACTGGCTAATATACAAAGTAAATAATCAGTGGCTATTTAAACCCCCAATAAATGCTGCTTTAACACATATACAGTACGTATGTCCTCTCACCTGCCTAGTAGATTAATATTTCAGTTCCACTCAGTCAACAGGAAGAGAGCAAATTAAATCTGACGCCCTTCCATCCTGGATATCTGCAGGGTCAATATAGCATGGTCATCCTCAGGGTCATTCAGCTGTAGGGTCAATAGGATGGTCATCCTCAGGGTCATTCATCTGTAGGGTCAATAGGATGGTCATCCTCAGGGTCATTCAGCTGTAGGGTCAATAGGATGGTCATCCTC
>JAPQRQ010000017.1:13733744-13750167 GCA_037367365.1 Apogon talboti
CTGAACGTCCAAATGGGTCATATCTGATGACCATGAAAAGATGACAAACTGTATTTTACACCAATTATTTACATATAGTGATAGGATTAGTGGATTAACAGGTATTAAACCGTTTACATCAGTGGATGGTTTTGGTCGCCAGTGTCTGTTTGGGTCTTTACGGGTTAAAGTGGAAGACTCTGTGAATATTACAGTTTCAAGCTATTTCTAGTTAGGTTCTGTGAAGACACAAAATTACTCTTTGGGGCCTCAAGCTGACACAGTTTTAGAACCAGAACCCCAACCCCATTGACAAATATCTTTAAGATTAAGAAATATGTGTCACCAACTAAACAGCGCTAGATCATACTAAACTGTCCAGAGTCAAACTGGGCCAATCAGATGAAGAAGAGGGAGACAAGGGAGAGTGAATGGCTGATGTGAAGGATTTACTGGGATGCATGGAGTTCTGGTCTTTGGGGAAGATCAACACACACAAATGGTACCAGCGTGTGAGACAGAAAACTGAGTAGTGTTCCTCTGCCTTTGTGTTTATAAACTGTAGCCTCAATCACAGTGACAGAGACCAGACCTCTGAAACCCTGCACTGTCCTCCTATACTCAGCCCAGTGCCCAAAGTGAAGCCCCACAAACACACACACACACACACACACACACACACACACACACACACACACAGACACACCGACACGCACACGTTTATCTCTAGATCTGATCAGCAGGCCACAAGTTAGAGCAGAGGTTAAAATAGTGTCATATATACTGTAGACTGCAGCTGCATTACATCTCATTTACTTCCGACAGGACACTTAGCAAACCCAAGTTAAAGCCAATACAACAGAATAGTGCATTCACTGTAGAGTCATCAGTGCAGTTAACCCCTACACTGCCAGAAACATACCCTTTAGTCAACCCTGCACCGTTTTTCTTTTTAACCCTTTCATGCATGAATTATGAAACCCTTAGTCAAGATTTTTTTCATGAGTATTTTTATTCCTCTTTAGGCAAGAAAAAAACAATGCAATTGAGTTGGGTTTTTTTTAATGAACTTATTTTTCATTGAGTTACAAAAATGTCGACTCAGCTGGACACCATGTGTTCAGTTTTTTAAACAAAGAAACATATTTAAGACACAATATCAGAAAGTGATATACTGTGTGAAAACTGAAATAAAACCATTTTTAATGCAGCTAATCTGATGTTTTCTCACATTTTATTACACTCTAATACTAGTTATTACTCACTTCATAGAGATAATATACAAAAAAAAATAAATTTGTTAAGAAAACTGTTAATTACAGTCTAATAACAAATGTTGGGTGATATGCAACTAAAACAAAACAACAAAACCCATGAATATACAATGGAACAGCTGTAGAATAGATGTCCACTGTAGTGACCACTGTGCATGAAAGGGTTAAGTTAACTGATTTGTCACTGAACCCACCTCTTGTTTTCAGAAAAACATGTACAGAATATGAACTATAGTCATAAGAGACACCTTTATAAAAGCGGATAGAAAAACCATAAGGATGGATGGTGTGTTCACAATCAACATGTTTAGCCTCATAAACCACAAGGCTAAAGCTCCTGAAGAAGGTATAACTGTAGAAACATTGACTAAAATCTGTGTAATTCATTAAACAGAGTCCTGACACTATCTAAAATGGGTTCATGCTAAAGTGGAAAAAAAGACTGGTGTGATATGAGTCGGGAAAATAAATCTGTAGTTTTATCCTGGTTTTGAGTAAAGAAAACTAGTCTACAGGAGAAAAAAAGGATGAAACCTGAATAAGAGTTAAAGAAGAGCATACATTTGCATACATTTTATATACAAAAAAGATTTACACATATATTGCGTATAGCAAATGAAACCATAAAGACCAGAACATGGGGAACAATCAAGAGAACAGTCATTAAGAACTAATGCAGCATGCAGTGGACAAGACAGTTTCAGCCGTCAAGGAGAGGACAACCAAATATTAAAGTGGAAAAATTCATGATCCTTAAGTTTCCTTCTAATAAAAGCCCATACTGGTTTGCTTAAACAGTCATCTATATCATAATACTGGAAGGTCTCAGAGCATCTGTCTGTGTGTGTGTGTGTGTGTGTGTGTGTGTGTGTGTGTGTGTGTGTGTGTTTCTGCGTGGCTCTAAGAAACAGACATTTTTAACTGGTCAATTTGGTACCTACAGTTAAGAAATAGTCCCATCTCCACATTAACCTCCTCAGACCCAGGAGCCCCACAGTTTTTTGAGTTTTGGCTTTTTTTAATTAAATAATTGCTTATATTGGAAACATCATGATGCAACAGTTTTTTCAGATGCATTCTTAAAAATTTTTAAGGAATGTCATTTGCGGCGGACAGTTGTTTCTTTTTTTTTTGTATAAAGCTGTCAATTTCTTGTTCTTATACGTGGACAGTGGGTCCTAGGAGGTTAAACATGTCTTCAAGTTGATAGGACCAGTATTTTCGAAGATATTACTCATTTTGGAATACAATTGCCTTACAATCACGCAAGCGCAGTACCACGCTGCATGATGGGAAATGAAGTTAAAAACAGGAACGCCGCATTTACTAACTACAGTCCCGACATATCGGTATTAATATATTAATTGTCGTTTATATTTTCAACAGTTTTTATGTCACTACTTATAAAATATAGACTAACATCTTTTCCCAAAAGTCTGTTCTCCCCCAACATAAAAACTATTACATCTACAGTCATATATAATGTTCTGGATCTTGACTTTTGAAGCATGTTCATCAAGGCATGTGATGAGCAGGAGAAGGAGCGACACCGCTGATATTCTTCATACTTATATGAAACCCAGTACGAGTGTGAATGAATATGTGCACACATTCCAGCTGCCAATACACTGTCAACTCCCTCACACTGTAAGGACAAGACTTCCAGGTCATTAACCTGCGATGTGACAGAGTATTAGTCTTATTTTGGAGAGCCACTCTTTTCGCCTCCCCCCGGATGTTCCTGTCACCAAATATCAAAGAACTGTAGTCTGTTTGAAATATAATATGATATTTCAACTCCCATAAAAATGTTCATAATTCTCTCTTATTGCCCGGTTTGTCTGCCACATCCTTTTACCCCGGCTTTTTTCTCCTCCCTTTTGTATCTTTGCACTTTCCGCAACCTCTCTTTTAGTTATCCTACTTAGGTTTTTCTTCTTTTTTTTTTTTTTTTTTTTTAGAGGTGCTTGAACTGAAAGCAGTCAGCGTGTACGAGTGCGATTGTGAGTTCGTGTCTGCGTTGCTGTTGTGCGTTTTTGGGGGAGTATAGGGCTGTGATAAGGGACAGGCAACTGGAGAGCTGAGACATAGATGAATGATGTTTTTCTCACCCTAAGCCTCAGTCCAAGATTACAGCTTCCCATTCACACTGCTTGGGTTTTCTTCCATTTTGTGGTTTTTCATGCATTTTCTTTATCAATGTCAATGAAATTACCTGTAAAATGAAATGACTAAAGCAATGGTCTGCGTTCTCACACATTAGTCAGTTACTGTGTGTGATAATGTATGATCCCCAAGTTTCTTTACCTTATTTAGTAAAGATAAAGAAGTCAGCGGCTTTATTCAAGTCTATCTATATATTCTATTTAAAAGTTAAATTTAGGATGCAACAGTGAGCCCCTTTACATACACACTAAAACTCTGATCATTATCCATTTTCTGGATTTATCAGGTTATCCAAAACAGCATAATGTGAAACTGCAGTAATCTGATTATAAGAAATCAGATTAACATGGCTGGATTTCTTTTGAATACTCTGATGTCTTTGTAAATGTATAACCATTAATCTGATTTATTTTATTCTTTTATACCTGCGCATGTGTTTAAAAGAAAGACAATAATAGGAAGGTTGAGTCTACTGTCGCATGTATGTACATAATCTGAAAGACAGCCAATAAAGGACTGAAACGGGTTTTCCATTATTTGATTAGTAAATGAGTCAGGTCAGATGATTACAATTATCTGATTACTCGCAGTTATGGTATTTTTATGGTCATGCAAGCGCGACTGATGTCCTGATGTGAGGATTCAGTAGCTGAGCATTAAATGATACCCTCTGTAAAATAAAAGACCATTTACCGCCATAATCCCACTCTCCCATAAATTCTAACTGTTCCTCAACACATGCAGTTTAACAAAGCTGTTTATGTGTGTGTGTGTGTGTGTGTGTGTGTGTGTGTGTGTGTGTGTGTGTGTGTGTGAAATGATAATGATCCAAATATCAGGTGTCCGCTGCGGTGGCCCTGGGAGCAACATCTGGAACCCGTCCCTCCATGGTGACATCACACAACCAGCCCGACCTCTGACCCCAAACCGGCTAATTAGCAGAATGTCCCTCCATAACCACCAGGGTCTCCTCTTTTTTTTTCTTCTTTCCTCCATCTTTCTCACTCCCCCCTCTCCACCTGTTGCTTCTTGTCACTGTGGCACAGAAAGAAGGAAAACAGTCACTGCATAGTCTCAAAACTCATAGCGCGTTGTTTTATCAGCCATGTGAAGGATGAGAAAGAGCACTCTAGTGTGTTGTTTTGTTATTTAATAACAGATTTGCCTCTGTCTTTGTAAGTATAAGTCACTTTTACGACACACTCATTACTCTGTGTTTTATTGACACGCGGTGGAAAAAAAAAGGGCTGAGTTTTTTTTTCTTGAGCTATTTTCGTTCCTCGCCTCTCCCGTACTTTCTGTTGCTCTCTAGTGAATCCATGTATCTCGGAGGTGATCATCAATCTAGCAGACTCTATTATTACTTTTCCACTAAGTGCTTTGATTTTCGAGCCCACCCAGGAGGATAGGCCCCCTCATTTCTCTCTGTCCATCGCCTACCTATCTCTGCTTTTTCTACCATCATTTTTGCTTTACACGATAATTCTCAGGGAATTATACCCAAATGTGATGTTTATGATTTCTTGCAATCTTTTAGTCAATTGTTTCCTCCCATCAGATCTGTAAGTGCAGTACCAGAGTGACTACAAGTGTATGCACTGAATTGTATCATTCCAGTGAAGGAAATGTAGCGGCGGTGCCTGTTTAGAAGCACTGAGACACCGGAAGCAAGGGGGTTAAAGGTCAATTCTCAAGAGGCACATCTCTTATCCCTGCGCACACTTCAGCTGTGTAGGCATTATGTGCATGGATCCCTCTGAAAACATGCGCTTTAAACTCATTTGTGCAGGGAGATGCAACGAGATGCATTGCTTTTTTTCTTCTTTTTCGTTCTATCACTTCATAGTTGTGGTGCACACCGAAGTCCTCCACACCTCTCCTGAGGGCTCGTTGTTTGGACTTGGTCCTGAGTGGACCGGTGCATGGAGCATCGGTGTGGAATGATGTGGAAGGCCAAACAGGGGATTGTGGGTGCCGGGTATCCATTACATCAGAGGGGACCAAGGCGCCAGTTTGCCATCTGAGACGCAACACCCCTCTGTCCTTGCACTTTATCCTGCTAACGGGCGAGATGTGCTGAAAGTGACATGGGTCCATTCTACATAAGAGTGTACTCAAGTCATTGTAAAGATTACAATATTTGATTCCTTTGTTTTATATCATCACCCTACTAAAATAACAGGAAACACAAAAACTTAACCAGAAATTGAATATTTAATAACTGAAGCAAAACAAGTCATTTTTGTAAAAAAAAAAAAAAAAAAAACTTAGGAAATTATTTTAGGAAGTTGACAATATATATTTTTATCCTAGCTCAATATTTTAATTTAATTTTAATGTGTAACTCTAATCATGCATGTTTGCAACTTCATCAAACATCAGTAAACTAAAATTAAATTATTATATAAAATGTTCACTCATATTTGCACCAGTGTCCCACAAAAGGTCACTGTCACTATAATTGTATTCTGCTGTGATTTCACATTCTGTGTCTGCTCCAGGTTGCATGTAATTATGAAAGCCACAATATGTGACCCAGTTCTAGTCCAAAGTATAATGTCTCCTATTTAGAAGCAGCTTCAGTTTACATTCATTTAAACTGATTTAGTATGATGCAAACCACATGGATTACTCTCCATCAGTTTGGTTGCCTCTGAGTTTAGTTTCTAGTGGAATTCTCTAAATTAGAAATGAAGATGGGCCACTTGCTGAGACCGTCTGTCCTCCTGGGAACCAGCTTGGTGGATCACAGTCTCCTCCCAGCATGAAGTAACGCCCTCTGTGGTCCTGGAGATAAAACGTCCGCTCTTTGGTGCGTTCACGCACACGTATGAAAGCTTCTCCCAGACGGGCTCGTCCACTTTGTCCGTTCCTGTCCAATCTAAGCTTCCTGCTCCCATGTTTTGAACCCGCTCCCTTCGGAGACTGTCCACCATGTCCACCGGGTCTCTCAGCGATGTCGACGACGAGCTCCTGGACGGCATCCTGAAGTTTGGCTCCGCCGGAAAAGACTCCAACGAGAGCACGGAGGAGAGCTCCAACTGCGAGGGCACATGCTCAAACGAAGACCGGCGGGACGTTCCGGGCAAGAGGAGGAAAAGCGCGTCCCGGAAAGCGGCGCCCAAGGGTGTGGCACAGCAGGAGGGCAAGCAGGTGCAAAGGAACGCAGCCAACGCCCGGGAGAGAGCCAGGATGCGCGTCCTGTCCAAAGCCTTCTCCAGACTGAAGACCACTTTACCCTGGGTCCCCCCGGACACCAAGCTCTCCAAACTGGACACTCTGCGCCTGGCCTCCAGCTACATAGCGCACCTCCGACAGATACTGGCCAACGACAAATATGAAAACGGATATATCCACCCTGTGAACCTGGTGAGTGTGGGGATGGGGTGGAGGACGCATGGTCCATATGGACAAAGAGAAAGTGGACATAAATCTCCATATTGGAAATATTCATTAAAAGTGTAGCTGCATTTACAACCACAGTTTATTTTCATTTTACGCACAGCAGCTCATATAAAAGGTATGGATCTCATACCTGGTAGGCCTCAAAAATATGAGTTCTCCAATGTGATAGGTTAGATGAGGATGAAGCAGGTGCATGAAAGGGTAAAATGTCAAACTATTCCTAGAAATACTCAGAAAATCAGTTAAAATGCTTTCTGTGCTGTAAATTCATTTTTCTCATTTTCTAAATTGCATTAACCCTGCAAAACGTTAGATAACCCATTTCTGAAAATATCTATAAACATTATTGAATAGATTATAATTAGGATTCTGCAATAATGTAAAACAATTGCCATATTGCATTCATCCGAGTACTGGAGGTGAAACCATTAATTTACTGTTGCCATTTTTAATTGTATTTCAGCTATGGCCTTGGCCTATATTTCATTTTTCCAGCTGGTACATTTACGCGATACAAGTAGGAAGTTATGACCATTTGCTCAATTTCTGTTTTATGCAGATTTTCACATTTCCTTATGTTTTCCCTTCCAGACGTGGCCTTTCATGGTTGCAGGTAAACCAGAGAACGAGCTAAAGGAGATGCTCAACACAACGAGGTTATGTGGAACAACGGCGTCTTGATGCAACTGGACCCCTATTGGCTTTTTTTTTTTTAAAGGAACAATAATTTTGCAAGAAAAAACAAACACATATCTGCTTGTTTCCGAGGGACAAAAACGCACGTCTTCATCTTCGCAGATATTGAGTGGGAATAACGGAGGGGGTTTGCGTCCTCTCCTTCGTTCCTGTAAAGACAGATTGAATTCTATTTAAATGCATACTGTCACTGATTGTCTTTGCTGGTTCAAAGATAAACTGCGTGCTTTAAAATGCTTTCTTTTTTTTTACTCCGCAGATGCAGTTTTGTTCTTTTTTTACTCGTGCAGGCCTGTTTTGGCCAATGCATTCTGATGGATAGATGTGCACATAAAAGTCCAACTGTCCACTGTCTAAAAATGGTTGTACAGATTATAAAAAAATATATTTGTATCACATTTACACCCTGTGTGCTGAATGTATTTTATTTTATATTTTTTATTTCGTATGCATTTTTTTTTTCCCCTGTGTGGCCCGGGGCCTTATAACCTTTGTTATCGCAGCACTCCGTCAGAAAAACAGAATCTGAGCAGCGACAAAGCGTCAGTGCAGATAAGCCTCTCTCTGTTGTTTATTAAAGATACGGTGGACGTCGTTGTCCTTACATAAACAAACATTATTTAAACCTCTAAAAGCGGTCTTTGCTCTTAGTTTAAACAAGTAATATTGTCATTGTTGTACTGATAAACGCATCTTACGCACAATTAGATTACTCATACATAGGCCATATTTACTGATCACAATATAAAACATTTAACTATTTATTCTAACACACCTTCGCGCCTTAATGGGTCTACACATAGATCAGATGAGTAATTGCGTCGCCCAACGTGCGCACTGATTGGATAGTCAATTTAGAAACCGGAAGCAACTACAAAATAGTGCGTACCGGTCCGAGGTGTGTGAAGTCAGGTGATTTAAGACAGGATCGAAGATGTTTTGGAAGCTGCAGAAAATGTGCGCGTAAAGATTTAGTCCCGCCCAGAGGAGTTGTTTTAATTCGCTCGGGTTATGACCGCTGTGTTTACATCATGCAGACAGTTATTTATGCAGTCTGACACACGGGCCTCTGCAGCCGCCGCCTCCTCCCTCTCCCTCTTCTTCGTCTTCTTCACTGAAATGCAAATAATAATGCGATTTTTTTTGCGCCTACACTTTTTAGATAGCGCCTATTTATTTATCATCTTATTCTTATCTCTGCTTAACCGATTTAATAAGATAAAAAAAACAACGCTGAGCCTTATTTAGTTTCATTATCACTACTATAACATCGAAATCCTGCTTTAAAAACATACATTGATAGACTTTATAATTTTTTTATGGAGCATTTTTTTCCTCTATTAATAGTTAAATTAAGGTTTGGGAATATACGCAGATAATAACACCCTCTCTCCCCTCATACAGTAATATGTATCCTCCAACAGAAACTATAAAGACCCAGCACTAAAGTAATAAAACGAGTCCCCGCCCGCATCTCTTCAAGGGCCCTCACCTCATACATCAGCGGCGGCGTGGCAGGGGCCTCGACGCCGCCCCCCCAAAGGGACCACCTGCGAGAAAATAAACTTGGCCGCACTCTGTCCAGATGGAGGATGGAAGATGGAGGGAGGGGTCTGTATGTATGAGAGAAGGCCCGGGATTCCCATACTTGCTAATTGTTTTGTTGGATTCCTGCCCAAACTCTGATGTGAAAAAGATCCACGGATAGAGGGGAGGAAGGATTACATTTTGTTCCAGCTGATCACAGCCAGCACGTTTCCCATTTAGCCTACCCACATCTCATTACTCTTTACATTACCATTAAATAAGCCAACATGGCTCATTTAGTCTATTCTGTGCTTGTGGCTGTAAAGATCACAACAGCTTGGCTTGTTACATCACTAGACACATGACAGTACGGACTCCCAGAGGCGTTCAAGGGCTCTCTTTTGGCTTGTAGTTAGCAAGTCTGCCACCTACTGGTCAAAATATGCAAGGGGTGCATGAATAAGTACGTTTACATGCGTAGTATTATTCTATTAGCATTCTGAATTTAACAGATACCATGTAAACAGGCCTTCTTCTGAATGGAGCAATGTCTGATTAAGACATGCACCGATATTATTGTGGTTTTATTAGGATTATTTGGTATTTATACAGCGGGTTCAGAGGATTTATATAATTTGCAGTTGTTTTTTTTTTTTGGAGTAAAGATTCAAGATCCTTTATTGTCATTCAACATTGGTATGATGAATGAAATTACAATCCACAGGATACATTGTAGAATGAAAGGAACATTTAAAAGCAGTATCATTTTTAACGGGGTATGTGTGCATGGTTACATGTAAACTTTATTCATTTCACTGGTTATGTAGATACCTTATTTGGAATATTGTCTTTGGAAATTATGAAAAAGGTGTATTACTGTACATGTAAACAGAGTCATTGAAACCACTCTGCTTAGAACCTATTAATGGAGAAATGGATATTGAAATACAATACAATAACATTAAAACTATTAGTAGTAGTAGTAGTAGTAGTAGTAGTAGTAGTAGTAGTAGTAGTAGTAGTAGTAGTAGTAGTATTAAGTGGCATTCAGTAAAACAAAAAACAGAAGTTGGTTTAAAGGATATAACTGATTGAAGTGCAAGAAAATCTAATATTTTATTACACTTTTTGATAAAGACATTTACCCAGTACTTAGTGTATAAGATGAAGAATATTCATTTATCTGAGTACATAAGAGTGTACCATATTAGTATTATACAAGACATGTGCAGATGAGAGTATTCAGTTTTGGTCTGATAGGAGCAAATTTTATTGTTGTTACTATTGTTACATCACACCATGAAAACCAAGAAACTGCTTAATGTGCTGTGACTGAGTTCATTATCAGAGATTGCTCTGTATTCTGGGAGGTCTAGATGTAACTCAACACCTACATTCAGATTCAGAACGACACCATTTGACAGATACTCAAAGTCTACATTATACCTGTATTGCAAATGATATGTTATAGGATTTCCCATTTAGAAATAGCTGAACATGGGTCTTATATATCGTCAATCTAAGAGTACACTCCATGGAACTCAGTGGTTGGACTGTGGTCATAGTCCAGAACTGATGGCGTGTGTGTCAGAGAATCATAAAATGTCACCTTCACCCCCTTTTTGATTAGGCTGTCCACTGCATGTTGTCCAATTTGTGTTTTAAGAGTTGCAGTTTCTTTTCACCAAATTCCACTCTTGATTTTGTAGAAAATAGTTCAGTCTCCTCTTTATCCTGACTCTCTTTCAGCTCTTTAAATTGTTAAACACTAAAATTATGATGTTGTAACACCTTCTCTCCTCATTTCCTCTGTCTTTTTTTTTTGTTTCTCAGTCAATCCTCCAAGCTGGTCTTAGTCTTCTGCTCATTTATTTAACTCTGCTTCTGTCAGTCTGGCGTTCATATCCTTCAGCTCCACATTCTCCTTAGCCATCATGTCTCTCATCATCCTCCCCTCAGACTAAATGTCAGGGTTAGTCACAGTCCAGTCAGTGGACCAATCAGCAGAGCACAGTCTAACTGTTATTTTTATTTATTTATTTTTAATGCAGGGATGCATGGTGTTTAGGCTTCACTCTTTCATTTCATTTGAGCTCAAGGACATCTGAAACCACAGGGGAAAGTTAGTTTTTCACGCTTCATCAGGTTAAAAAGTGAAACTGAACTGTGCTTGGTGCATTTTTTTTTTGGCTCAACATTGTGCTGATATCATGAGACTTCAGCAGGTGAGAAAAAATTTGAAGGTGGATTAAAAATAATAATAAAAAAAGACACTGTCCGACCAAAATGAGCTCTTAAACTCTTGCGGACTCTTTAAACAATTGAAATGAGTAGGTTCTCATTTCTTAAACAACCATCAGTTTGATAGACAGCATAAAGACTGGACCATAAAAGGATTCATCAGGCTCAAACTGTCAAAGAGTGACCGCCACAGAGTCCAGAACTGAACCCCACTGGGAATCTTTGGGATGTGATGTGATAGACTTTATGACTCTCCATCAATAATACAAGACCTTGACCTAAAATGAAGTTTGTACAGAAGTAAATGTGACTTTCATTGTACATAAAAAATACCTACCCATATTGTGTGTGGGGCATTTTTTAAATTGCCAGGCAAGTGCATATGTAAGGACAAGGATGACTTATAAATCATGAAATATGTAAAGAGAAAAAGAAGTCCAGTTTAGTTTCCAGTACCAGTGTTGAAACAAAAAATAACAAAAAAATTACCTCAGGGTAAAACACAGGGTTCTAAACAGGGTTCATGAAAAATCACATTCACATGTACATTAAAACAGATGACGTCTCTGATAATAATGAAATAAGGGCCTAATTAAATGAACAATATAGCATATAGCAGTTGTTTAACATGAATATAAAACAAAGGATGGACACAGATTGAATTCATAGTGTTGGATGTCAAATTGAAAATGTATAAAACATGTTTTTAATCCTTTCTTGTGTAGTTTCCTGTGAATAGAAGAGAAGTTATTTTTATTACAGCCCGCCGCTGTTAATCATTACTCATCGTTCTTTATCGGTCTGTGTTGAGACAGTAGTGTTTAGATAATGACCACTGCCAAAGTCATCACACCTGGAAAACTCATGAACCTTGTCTGCACGCTGCAAAAAAAGACAATCCTATTTAATCCTATTTTAAGGAACTATAATGAGCCATGTTCACTGGTAATGATGGTTTGCATGAAATTCCCACAGAGGAACAAAATTGTCTTTTCTTATTTTAAGAATAAACAGCTTTTGCATTTATGAAATTTATGAAATGACATAACATTTTAGTTTAATCTCTATTCCCTGCAAGCTTCAAATTTCACACAATTTTTTCACAAATTTATACTGTCCAGGGTCAGCTCAATCAAGAAAGGAAGTAGTCATCAGGTCAAGAACATATGTCCTGTTGTATGTCCTGTTTTTTTTTTTTTTTTTTTAGTACTTGAAAATCTTAAGGTGTAAATAATTAAAGTAAAAAAAAAAGAACCAAATCTCTAAATCATCATTATCAAGAAAATAGAGCAGTCATTTTAAGTAACCATTTCTTCCATAGCAGTGTTTAATTGCTTGTAAAAAGCAAAAAATTCTATAACATTATTACTATCAAGTCTTAAAGTGGTTAAAGTTATAAAATTTTATCTCAGTGGTGGAGTTTTTTTTTTTTGCACAAAACAAGAAAATCTGATCAAATGTAAGAATATTTGGCTTATTTCTAGTAGGACTGTTTTTTGCAGAAGAATGTTTATCAAACCCTAACAACACAAATAATAAAAATATGTTTTGATAAAATTAGCACTATTAGTTTTTGTAACACTAATTTAAGAGGGAAAAGTCAGTGATGTGTGTATTCAACCGAACTTTATGTAAACTTTACAGTGTAGTTTGATTTGAACTGTTATTAGATACTTCCACCAGTAGATGGCAGCAGAGGACCCTCATTATAACAAATAGTGGATGTCTGGAAAAGCCAAGAAGCAAAATGGGGAGAAAGAGACATGAATTAACACCCAAAGAGTGAACAAACTGCGGTTTAAGGGTCAGCGTTGTGAAAAGTCAGAAGAGTCAGAAGAGTGAGGCGTTGTCTTCGCAGAAAAAAACAAAAAACAAATGTGTCTAAACAACTGCTGTAACCACTTTGGATCTTGTGCTTTTGAAACATAGATATATAGTGTTGGACATGAGGGTGCTGTTTTCAATTACGGCACAGTCCAAACTCATGATGCGTTTAGAAATGACCAGATCCTCTATTATGACTGAGGTTGGGGGACAGCTGGTCGCGGTGTCAGCTTGTGTCAGATGGTGTTGCAGCCTGGGTAGCCTGGCACAGCAGCCACCAGAGCAGAGGAGATGCCAAAGATAGCTGGGACCTGCCCAGATCACCTCCTCATGTTTACTGGCCTGCTCTCACTCATGTATGCTTGTGCGTGTGTCATTGTTGGCATCAGATGTTTGTGATTATTAAAAGGAGCACAGCTGGTGTCTGCTAAGAAACGCCAGGCCTTTATGTCAATACCAGGCGCGTGGATTTTCCTGTCTTAAAGGGCCATTTCAACTAAATCACAACCGAAATAGCCACACAGGGTAATTTGTTTATATTTACCCAGGTTTTGGCCTTTGCTGCCAGTCAAAACAAATAGACTTTTTTTTCTGTATTTGCTTCCATAAGCAGTCCTTTTTGACACACTATCCTGGGGTTTCCCGCAGCACTCACAATATGGTTTTATTGGTAGCACTGTCCAAAGAAAAAGAAAAACCCAATGAAAGTTTTTACTGAAATCAGGAAGGACACATTTTTCATTCTTCTAGCTTACTTGGCTCAAACTAAAACACAAGATTTATGCGAAATTGATATAACCTCTGTCTCATGATAAGCATAGTGTTTCAGATCTTTTATTCTATTTAAAAATACTACACAATTCCAAGTAATATAACATGTTAGCTGTAAAATGTAGCTCGATTATTGAAGTAAAAGCACTTTGACTCCTATATTATTATACACTGTTGAACATAAAGTTGGAATAAATGATTTTTACTCTTCTCATGAAGTGATTGTGACAATGTGATTTATGTGTAACTGTGACTCAGTATGTGATCATTGTACCTAGTCAAATGTGATTACTGTGTATAAATATGTGTGAAATGTGTGTAAATGTGTCTGAAAACAAAATTATTCCAATTTTATGGGTATATTAGATAATTAATAGTGAAGCATTGGTTCTATAGCAGCATGGTACTGTTATTGTTGTTGGAGCTACAGTAGTTTAAATAAGTTTATATTAGATTTTATATCATAACAATAACATTCCAAGGCCTTTTTTGTGGCGTTTGTAAGTTCTCACCATGCCGTGAGTTTTTCCTCCAGCTCCTCTGTTTTTTTTTTTTTCCAGTTATCAGAGATATGTAAAGTGGGTTAATTCTCCTGTCAGTGCCTTTGGCCTGTGTTCTGGCTTAGATCTGGAGGAGCTGGTCCCCTGGCACCTTCAGTGGCAGCCCACCGCTGCTCGTATGCATACTGGGATGGGTTAAATGCAGAGGTCGAATTTCCCTACAGGGACAATAAAAGTGAAGTTTTATATATATATATAGACAAACATATACATATAAATCTGTGGGCTCATTATGTGATAAATGGGATATTTAAGACTCAAACAGCAGTTTTTTCTCCTCTTCTAAACTTAGATTTTTTTGGTGAAATAATTTTAATAATTATTAAAATTGTACTATGCTTATCTCTACATGCTGTTAAAAAGTCAAACACATCTAAAAAAAGGAAGAAACTTGGCTTATTTTTATTAACCCATTGTACACTGTGGCCCGTAAAGTTGGAATAATTTTGTTTTCACACACATTCTACTTTTTATTCCTATTCATACACAGCAGCTGTCACCTTTGTCCAAGTGCAATGATTACATACTGAGTCCCAGTTGCAGTTTATCCATCAAAAATAAAATAAGTCATTTCATGAGAAGAGGTAAAAATATTTTATTTCAACTTTATGGGCAATAGTGTATTTTCCAATTTTTGTGCATGTTGTCAGACAAACATAGTGGAGTAAAACTATAAAATATGCCTCTGAAATTAAATGAAGTAGAAGAATAAAACAGCATAAAATGGAAATACTCAATTAAAGTATAAATAAAATGTAAAAATAAAGTAAAATGATGCTTGTACGTGGGTGTGGGAGGGCGTTAGCATCGTTAGCATCAAAGTACACGGTTGCACATACAGATTTATGTAGCTTACAGTACTTCACATTCAGCGGACTGTAAAGGAATTCCACATAAACATGGCTGTTGTCAGCCTGTGCCTCAGTGATTATGTTACAAGTGTCATGTGCGCCAAGAATTTACAAGGCAGGAGGACAGAAGACAATTATAAGAGCATCTTTATAGTTATTTATTAGATTTTTTTTTTTTTTTTTTAAAGACTGATCGTTCCTGCTGCAATTTTCCACACACTCTTGAACAATTAACTGATAAAATACAGCATTATAACTGGATGTTTTAGGGCTTAGGGAGTGTTGATAGTCGTATGCAATTTGGGATCAAGGAGCAAGTAAAGGGTAAAGGAGGTCACGCTTACACGCATACACACACATTCATATCCACGCTGTAAGAGTAGTGTTAGTAGAAGGAAGGGGCGCCTGACTAAATGATGTTTTCCCAGGTGGACACAATTACCTGTGTGCAGAAGAGAGTGTGTGTATTTCTACACGTACACGCACACAAACCTCTCTATGCATGTGTCCATTTGCGCGTCTGTGTGTTCATAAGAATTATCCCCGTGTTGTTTTTAGAGGATTCAGGTCTATTACAATTAGGAAGACATGAATCAAAATCTGCACTCCCACGTTTCTCCGCAGGTAAGAGTCAGCTGGAAACTGGTGAGTTGGACTATAGCCTCAAGCCTTTTTTTCTTTTTTCTTTTTTTTTTTTTTATTAGCACTTACAATAATACCATGCAGACAACTATGATACCTTAGTGGTGTCCTGGGTTTGTTTAACAAGTGGCTATTCATTCCTGGTTAGAGCAAAGCACTCACAAAGCCAGAGGGAGCAGGACGATGATGGGTCACTGCATAGGGGAGCCGAACACAAGCTCTCACTGTTGAGTCATGGAGTTTATGAGAAGCCGTGGCTAATCCTTGGTGAGTATGTGTGTGTGTTTGGACGAGAGACGAGCGGCGGTGTGTGTGGAGCCATGTGCAGGATTTCATTCTGCATGGGAGTGATACAAACACCTGCTTTAGTTCTTATCAAATGGAGACTGGTAGGTGCATCCGTATGTGTGTGTGTGTGTGTGTGTGTGTGTGTGTGTGTGTGTGTGTGTGTGTGTGTGTGTGTGTGGCCTCGTGTTATCTGTAGACA
>JAPQRQ010000017.1:13787225-13811611 GCA_037367365.1 Apogon talboti
AGGGGGGAGGGGGGGGTGCAGCAGGATGGTGTTGTGTTTCTTTAGGTTCAACACAGCAGCAGAGAGGACCTCTTACTGTTCACTTACTCTGCTCTCCATAAAGTTTCATCTAAAGGATAAAACTACAAAGTGCTATAAAAATAGTCTGTAAATGTAAATCCAATAAGTGAAATAGTTATGTAGTAAAGGTTGGCCAATATAGAAGAACAGCCAGTTAATCAGATGAGATCACTTCACCAAAAAAAAAGAAAATTCAACCGTCAGATCAGAAATAATCCGAGTCAAAGTAATAACAACTTGCATAAATAAATAACTCTGAATCACTGAATGTCAAAGAAAAATAAAGAAAAATCACTAAAAAAAATCTAGATGGGAGCAGTTATTATTTGTTATTTGAGCTGTTACTTCCCATCAAAGTCAATAATTCCAGTGGAGAAGCCTCTAGTCTGAGCTGAGTCCCACAGATACAGATGGCATGTTAAAAAAAACCCCCACAGTATCAGCATTTACCTATTAAGTTCTGTATTAATATTTTTTCTTAAACGCATTGAACACATTTGTAAGGACAAGTGAGGACAGGCTTAATATGTAATGCTGTGTCATATAGAGTGTCACAGGTAATACTTTGGTGACTCAACTGTGACTGCTATGACACCTTTGCACCATTTAACATGTATTGTAATGATTCATTTGCTTCAATTATTTAGTCATGCTGTGTTTTTTTTTTTTTTTTCCTCTAAGTTTCACATCATTTTGACTCTAAAGTACCAGAACACAGAAGATTGACTTAACTGTGGGGGGAAAAAGAAATGCAGAAAGATTTAAGAAGTTGCACCTGGGAATGTTTGCTTTGCTCGTCTGCTAGTGAAGTGACAAGTAATGTTGCTCAGTTTCTTCTATCGTCTTCACCAATGCTCCTCATTTAAGCGCCACAATCTGTCCAGTTCACTCTGCAGTCGTCTGCGCCTCTCTGTTTTCACTTGTGTGCTGATTAGATGTTTCATATTGTATCTCCTGAGGTGTGTTTCAGTGATACAGTAGAGTAATGGTTGGAGTGCGTATACATGTGTGTGTGTGTCGGTGTGTGTGTTTGGCTGGTCAGCCATGGACTGGTTTAGGTTTCTCCCAGTTGTTTTTTTAATCACTCTCATCAGATTAGCTGAGCAGGGGCAGTCGAGGCCAAACGCTTCACAATTAACAGTGCAGAACCGGCACACACACACGTACACACACATCCATCAGTGACTTTTCATTTGTCTCCAATGAGTAAAGCTGCATTAAATCATGTCTGTGATCCCCTCACTCTCTGAGACAATGAGGAGCCAATTTAACAGACAGTTATGAAGACCACCAGGGCGGCCTACAGGGTGGAGAACCGCCCTACGCGCTGTTCTCCTCTGCTGCGCTTCCTCCCAAAACACGGTTTGATTTGCATGGTTTGTTACACATTGCTTAAATAAAAATAATCTTTGACTTTCTATAATTAACCCCCAAGTACATTTTTATTGGTTAATTTCATTGGGCAGAAATCCTTGATGATTGTGTTGTAGATGTAGTCAAACACCTGAAACCGTTTTGTAGACATCCACTCAGTTCTTGTTGTGGAGGTTTCACTCATATCACACAATAACTCGGCAAAAAGGTTGTTACCAGTTGTCATTAAAAGATAAATACTCCAATTCTTGCGGCTTCTCCTCCAGTTAAAGGTGCTGTTTATGCTGCTGCTGAGAAATAATATCCACCATTATCACTATGCATATTCCTATAAGCATGCATTCAATGAAAAGAAGCTTAAGCAACCGCTTTAGATTACAAATGGAGCAAATCTTGCATTATATAGAATAGAATGGAATAGAATCCCTTTATTGTCATTGTAACCAGTAAAACCAGATTTAAAAGTGCCATACATCATATATAAATATATTTAACATAAAACATACAAATAACAGCAGCTAAAAAAAGGAGATATAAAACAAGCAGAAACCCATCACTCACACATAGGTCTCATATGTCTTATTAGTTAACTTCTATATGTCCAGTCTTTCCTAAGTGATTTATCAGCGTTTATTATAATATTCTCCTCAGTATTTTGGATTTTTCAGTGGAAATGAGGTGTTTTCCTATATCGAATGTACCTTTCATGTAGATGTTCATAAAAACTCTGAGTAAATTTGAAGGTTATTTTATCAAAACGGATTAAACCAAAGTAAAACTGACTTTTTCAACTGTGCCAAATGTGCCATTAACTGAACCTCAAAACAAGCCTCTACCTTAGCCTTGACTGGTAAATCTTATTATTGGCCGGAGATAAGTGTTTACACATTCACTATGGAGTCTCCGATCATCCAAATGGGTCATATCTGACGCTACTAAAAAGCATAGAAACTATATTTATCTGAATTATTTCAGTGTATTGATTGGTTTAGTGGTTTAGAACTTAAGAAACATTGTTGTGTAGGTGTAGAGAATTATCACAGAATTCCATTAGCAGTGTTTGATTGTTATGTACTTACAAAAAGTCTGAAAAGTAAGTGTTTTAATGCATTAAAGTGATGATTTTATACATTTAGTGAGTTTTTCCACACTCGCTGTACCCTGTTTGGTATCTGGGAAACATAACTTCCGTGCCACAAAGCTGTAAGATGGATGTTCTCTCATTTCTCAGCTCTCCTATTGACTTTGGGGTTCAATGTGGAGCTCGGCGTCTAATTTTAGCACTGTTTTTGTCTTTTTTCTCTCTCTCTCTGGGCAAGACAAAGGTTCAAATACAAGTGATACTTGAGGCGTAGAAACCTGCGTGTGCACGACTGTGTGCGCGTGTACTTTCATTTCTGTGAGCCTCAAACGTTGAGCAACGCTAGCAGAGCAGGTAAAGAGAGGTACGCCACATGAGAGAGAGAGAGAGAGAGAGGGAGATGTTTTTGGAGTCTACCTATTCATCCAAACTCCTCCTCCTCCTCCTCTACCTCGTCTCTGGTCCACAAATTCACCCTGTTCTTCCCTTTCACTCCCTCACCTCTTTTTTTTCCCTCTTTCATGGCTTCCTCGTACACCTGAAAAAGGGGCATTTTTGGAGGTATAAAGAGAGGGATAGTTTTACACCTCCCCAGGCTGGGGGAACTGTGGGGGTAGGAGGAGTGGTGGGAGAGCGGAGGGAGGGAGGAGGCTCAGTACAATGTATTTTACATGAAAGGAAGGGGATAGAGTTACCACGCCGATAACCACTCATACAAATGGGGAGAGTAGAGAGCTTTGAGCAGGGGACAGGTAAACGGGTGACACTGTGTGTGTATGAGAGAATGTGGAGGATAGCTAGAGATGGAGGTTGTGTGTTAGTGGTGAGTAACATCCTTCGTGAGTGTCTTTTGTGGTCGACACACACCAGCCGATGTCAGAGACAAGGTTGGTTGGATGATCAGGTTGCACAGGTGTGTGCTGATGCCAGTGTTACTGCAAGATTGTGTGTACGTTTGTACAATAATGACAATGAAAATGCTCTTAATAACTATTACAAGTCTACAAGTAAAATGCCTCCAGAATAAAAGCAGGCCTAGTGAAACTTTACCAAGTTTAAGTCACTAATAAAGAAAATTTAAGTCAAAAATGCTGGTTGGTTGTCGTTTCCAAGGTACAGTCATGGGTCAAAATGTGAAATTCTAAGAATTGATAAAAGAACTGGTTTTACTCAAAAGGTGTGTTTGTCTCAGAGCTACCAGGTTTATTTCAAAACACTGTCTGAATATTATAATACATTCACTTTACAGGTTATTTCTAGTGGAAGATTTATAGTTTTGTTGTATAAATGTACATAAACCAATATACATGTAGGAACACTTAATCATATACATTGAAAATAACAGCTAAACAGCACTTTTGTCATTTGTTTTCCAATTTATCTTATTAAAGTATGTAAGATTTAGCACATTCACTCTCAAAGGCAGATAATTAAAAATAATTGTAGACCAGCATTATTACTGTTTCCGCCTATTATTCCATATAACTATTTATTCATTACTCCATGCTATAAAACAAGTATTCATCAAAGTAGCACATTTTTAAAAACAGATGCAAAGTGACATAAATATAGCACATAAAAAAGGGCCCTAATTAATTGAAGGATAGGTCAGTATATTCCATTTACATTGTTGTGCTATGTATCAGACCCTTTATAGCAATATGTTAATTCATTTAGATGATTCTTTGTGTTCATGAGAGCAGAGCAAACAAACATGAAGGAAAGTGAACATGACACAGAATGGGGTAATTGTGAGGACTTGTGATCAGCCAAGATAAAACGAGGAGCTGAAACCTAAAGGAGACTCATAGCTACTTTGGTCACATGAACATATTTTGGATATACCCTAGAAAACTGTACTTTTGGTTTTAGGTCTGTATTTGTTTAAAAATCCTTTAAAAGCATGTATTTGGTTTTGATAGTTTTTACTTTATTTACATTTTAGTCCTGCTCTTAGCCACTATTGTTGAAAATTATTTTCTGCTTATTTTATACATTCATATTTTGCATTTTATTAAATCCTTAGTTGAAAAATTTGTACGAAGGTTTTAAAAAGGAATAAAATAATCCAATGTAAGAAAATGCAATTGAAAGCATAATAAGATATGGGTCCGTTGATAGAATTTATAAAGTGTTTATTGAATTTATGCTGTATGTATTATGTATTGTTGTTTGGATATAAAATGACCTATTTTGGTTGTATTGCGCAACTCTAATGTTCAGGAAATGAGTATCTGACTGTGAAAGACCAAACTATAGGACAAAATGAATAATTAAGAGGAGCAGGCTCGTCCTCTGTCTGTCTCACTGTCTGTCAAGAAAAAGATAAACTACTGTTGTTCCACTTGAAGAACAAAGATGTTTTCAAGAACCTCTTAAAAGGGAGCGAGGCACCTCCATCTCCTCACACACTTAAAACACTCCTAATGTCAACAAAAACCAAAGCCGTGTCGTTTGGCCGTCTAATATACTGCCCACGTTTGGCTCTGCTCTGCTCTGATGTGCCCGTGCCATGCTACTGTTTTGTTTTTTCTGTCTTTTACTTTTTTTTCCTTTTTTTTTTTTTTTTGGACATCATCAGGTGTGTTTTGGGACGCCTTCCCATACTCCCTTCTCTCCTTGCTGTGAAAATATTTCATCAGGGATGTTTTTGGACGACCCCCTCCCATTGGGGTCCTGCTTGGCTAATAATAAAGTGCTTGAGTTGTCAAGCGCTCCAGCAACACCCTAATCTGTTCTGACAGCTAGTCCTCCACATACACTCTCAGATGTGCAGCGTGCACACACACATGCATGTGTCTGCGCGTGTGCACCACTACAGACATCTGTGTGTATGTACGCAGATATGTGCTCACAGTCAGTCTATCAATCAAGGTGTTTATTGGGGTTGGAGGATAAATGCTGTGGGATAGGGCCACATGCTGTCACCATGGTGACTGAGCTAAAGGTGGCGAGTGCACAGTTGGAGACAGTGGCCCTGGTCCAAATAGGTCCCTGGGTCTGTATACATCACACACCCAGTTCTCTGTGGCTTCATACATAAACAGTACCATTGAAACTGAAGCCTGTTTTAGAGGGTCAGTGTGCCACAATGACAATAAAAAGGCCTGGTTTTTTCCTCTTGATTCCTCCCATGCAGATAGTATTAATTTCACTGATGAATTCCTTTTGACAGGCAATACTATGACAGACCTCAGTGTTTTTGATGGAATTTCATTCTACTAAAGAAACAGTCCTGGTGTAAAACGTCGACGTGATGCTGTAGAGATAGTTTCCAACAGGGGTGTCAAAGTCACTTTAGTTCAGGGGCCACATTCAGTCTCAAGTGGGCCAGACCAGTAACATAACAGTGAAAAAAGTAAAATTACATTATGGAAGTGTTTACACCTACAAAGTTTCCTTGAAAATGTGAAAAACATGAACAACCTGAAATTTCTTAAGAAAAATAAGTGAAAATTTTACATTATGCCTCTGTTTATCATTTACATATGTGCATTACAACTTACAGATCACAGTGGATCTACAAATACACAAAACATATAGTAACAGACATAATATTGTTAAAATTGCTCTTAAGATATTTCAGGTTGTTCACATTTGTTCAGGTTATTCACATTTTGCGTGAAAGGATAGTTTGAAAACGGAAACATTTTTAAGGAATTTTACTTTTTACACTAAAAAGAGAAAAACTTGGAGTTGACATTATTTATTGGTTATTATGATAGTATTTTACTGGTCTGATCCACTGTAAATCATATTGGTCTGTATGTGGAAGATTTTAACAGCCCTGATTGTTAATACCTAAAGTGTAATTTTTGCATTTTAAAAATTCATCCCACAGGCCGGATTGGACCCTTTGGCGGGCTGGTTTTGGCCCACAGGCCATATGTTTGACACCTGTGGTCTAAGTCGTGTTATATTTGTTTTTAAATGCAGTACAGTAGTGATCTAAACTTACATATTGACATGAAAATTACACATTACACAAAAATTAACCATATTTATTTATTTGTTTATTTATTTGACCTTTATTTAACCAGGTAAGTTAGTTGAGAACTGATTCTCATTTTCAATAATGACCTGGACGTATAGAGACGAACAACCAATCACTCTCATATTCACATTATGGCCAATTGTAGAATAATCAATTAACCTATCAATGCATGCATGCATATTAAGAATATTCACATCTCCCCCTGTTCATATGAAGAATCTCTGTGTAAATACACAAACATTACCTTAAGGCCAATACAATATTCTTTCCTGCTTATGTGGAAATCAATTTTCAACATGCAGACACATCACATCCATAGGGTGTAAAAAGTCACACAATGGTTGACTGAAAATGATGTGAATCAAATGGTCGTCACTGTCACCAGATCTCCCCCCAGTTGAACACCTATGGGATGAACTGGACTGATGTGAGGATGCATTATACAGCACTCTCCACCAAAAACATCAAATGAGGGAGGATCTTTTGGAAGTACAGTCCAGTACAGTTCAGAGACTTGTAGGAAGTGTATACTGTGTATTACTACACTATATTACAAAGAGACTGTGCTGGATTCATGACTATAATAATTCAGTTACTTTTAATTATGTAGTGTACGGTAATAGTCATAATACATCATTTTCTAAGGGTGTTTTACAAATTCAGATTCAGACCTGAACAGATTATATGGAGAAGAAACCCAACAAATACAGGGGCAAGCCCAAGGTGATAGTGGAAAGGAAAAACTTTTCATCATGTTACTTGATTTGGTGATGATGCATGATTGGATGATTATTATTAGGTTATAAATCTGGCTGAGCCATAGCAGACAGACATGACACACTACAAATTTCACCCACAATGCTGTCTGAAGAGGCGTATATGATACTGGCAGTCTTGTATTCCATAAAGCCTACAAAAAGGGAAAAATCCTCATTCTTGTGTTGTCGTTCCTACCTGAATTTCTTGATGTCTTCCCTACAGCTGTGTACTGCAGAGTACTCCATACTCCTATTGTTCAACCTCTCAGAAGTGGTGGAACCCATCATGTAAGGCCAAGAAATATAACAATTAAACCATGCTAGTCTGTCTGCCACAACGTTGTTTGACATCCCAGATTCCATGGTTGGTTGTCGTCCATTATGCCACAGTATACGAGACAAAATAATGACATCTTAAAGATATTTGTCCGGACGTGACCCTACACCTTAAGTCTGCTGGAATGGCTGACAGTCAGGCTTATATCATGTGGTTTGAACCTGGAATAATATTGGTTTTCCATATATGCAGCAATAGCTTTAGGTTTTTACATTCCCGCTGTAATACAGTAATAAAATTTAGATTTTTTTTTTTTCAAAAGGTGTGGCTGCATCAGACAGACCCAACCAAATGCAAATTATTTTTGTTTTTTTTTAATTAAAACAATAACAAAACTAAATTCTTGACAGTTTCAACATGTCATGCCATGGATGTGCTTCATTATTTTGCTGAAACATTGAGTTTTAACCTTGATGGAGCAGACCATGTGCAGAAGCATGTGGTTTTTTTTAGAATGGAGTTCAATGACTGATTCTTTATGCAATATATCACAGATGTATGAGGTGTCCCAAAAACGTTTTTCCATCACTGTATGCAGCAGTAGCTTTAGTTTTTACATTGCAAATACAATAGTTACTACTACACACTAGGTCTAATTTTCTGATTTTCCTACTTAAAGGAAAGTGAGAAAAATGTTGTAACTCAGGTGGACCGACTTAGGCGTTTTCCTCCCTGATAAACACCTTAGTAACCACAGTGAGAGAGTGCCATCTTCAGACAGAGGCAGCCGTGAGAACAAGTGTGTGTTTCCTCTGTGTGTGTGTGTGTGTGTGTGTGTGTGCGTGTGTGCTCAGCTCCGTTGACTACACCCACCTACCCACCCATCCCACCAACTCAACCCCACTTCACATTGGACACGTGTGGAGCCCGTGTGGTTCCAGTTAACAGATTGGATGTGTGTGCTCAGGTGTGTGTGCGTGTGTGTGTGTGTGTGTGTGTGTAAAGGAGAGGTCAAACACATGGTGTGAAGTTTATGGTTAGGCCTGTATATTCTGCTGCACAGCGAGACATTGACATCACATCTGCACCATGTTGCCATCTCCATTTACTGTTTAAGCTTCTTGGTGGTAATCATGCCAGGATTTAACCTAAAATTATACACAGGGTTGTTTTTAATTCAAGGGGCTCAGACTTGTTTAACTATTCAGCTTTTTTTTTTTTTTTAAAGTGAGTTACAATGTGGAATCTATGTGTTACTGATGCAAAAATATAATGTACTATCTACTAAATGTCAGTTCTTTAGTTTTAAATGTAGGCTTGAATGGGTCTGAAGTGAGTGACAGCGGAGAGAGGAGGAGGAGGAGGAGGAAAGAGAAAAAAGAGGGGGGAGGAGGCAGAGACAGAGGAGGAGGGAAGCAGGAGGAGTGAAATGTTCCCCATTACCGGAGTCGAGGAAGACAGGAGCCGTGCGTGGATTGACCTGAGAGGCAGAGAGGGGAAAAAAAAGAGGGAGAGGGAAGTGTGCTTTAAATGCGCCGCTGTTCTCTTTTCCAGCCGTTACATGCCCGCTCCGAGTGAAAGCCAGGGACACAAAGAGAAAGAGAAAGACAGAGCGCATTTTTCTCCGCTAGAGCTAGAACAAGAAGAACGTGACACCTGGAGAGTCTGAAGTGAGAGGCAGGTAGATGGAGACCGGGAGTGTGTGAGGGAGAGAGCGAGCGAGAGAGAGAGAGAGAGAGCGAAAGAGAGCGAGAGAGGGAGAGCGAGCGGGTGTCATACGTGTGCTGTGTCCTCTATCTGGACGGAGGCTGGTGGATCGTACAGCTCTGTAATGCTTTGTGGAAGTATAGGACTGCTAAGTGACCTGATTACGACCTAAGGTAAGAATGGCTTTCTAATCGCGCTGAAAGAGTGTGTGTTGCATGCACAAACGGGTGCGTTTTCCTTTGCATCGACAGCATCATTTAGTCAGATATTGTATGTATCGATATGTAAATTCTCTCGGTGGCTGAAGTTTTTAATATTTACTATCTAGTGGCAAATGAATAGAATATTAAATTAAGGTTATTAATTGCAGTGCTGCATGTATTTTGTTTTTTATTAATGAAGCTCAGAAGAATTTTAAATAAAACAATATTCCGTTATACAATATATGAGGTTGAACATTACAGCTTCTTTTATCATAATTAATAAGATGTTCTTATTTATACCTAAATACGCATTTTAATGTAGGGTCTTCTGAAAGGCACTTCTCCATTTCATTAGGAAGGACAATATTATATAGCAGATTTTTTTTTTTTTCTTTTAAGCCGTCACAGGCCGTTTGTGTGTGTCCTCCTGTGTGTTTGTGTGCAACTCTGCATAGTATCAGATGTCCCGTTGCAGATGGGTTGGGTTATTACGAGAAATAAGCGGTATTCTTTTTTATTCCTGTGTTACTGATTCACATGTTTTATTTTGATTTAAAGAATAGATTAAGGAGCAAAATTCAGATGTGTTTTTTTTTTCCTCCACTATTTTCCACTGTCTCATACCTGTTGTTTGTTATCGCTGCCTTTAAGGGTCAGTTCAGGCCTCAGTCTGTCATTACATCCATTAAATGATAAATATTATTAGCAAGTCGCAGTACAAACATAGCAGAGTGCAGTTCCCTTAAATAACTGATTGTTATTAGTGCTAATTACCTGGGGGTATCTGTATTTATCCCCCAGGGAGTTGCTGGGCCCGACAGGTTGTGTTCCAGACCGGTCATCCGTCCAACCAGGTTAAAGGTCACCTATTTAAGTGGCTCAGATGACACAAATGGGCCTTTTAGGCATCGCCGCCACCAAAGAGCATGCTCAGAGGCCCTTAGTTTTGTTATTAGAGTTGAAATTGAGGGTGTTTTAATGTAAGACACAAGAAGAAGATGATGATGGTAAAGATCTTAATGTTGGATATTTCTAATTATAGCAAGTGCTTGAATTTTTTTTTTTGTTTTTTTTTGATAGGGTCATTTTAATTTATGTCATTTAATAGAATGGGTATCAGTTGACTTGCAAATGTTGTAAATAATACAAGACGCTCTCTGGGCATTTTTTGCTTCAGAATAATTTGAGCACTTCAAAGAAAAAATCCATTCTTAATTCCTGGGGTCATTTTTTAATTATTTTTTGGTAATTGTATTAAACGTGTACGACAAAGACAGAGGTGAAAAACGCGATGGACTCAGACAGACGTCGACTGTGAGAGTGTGAGCTCGGATGAAGCTAGATGATAAAAGCTTTTCAGGATCAAAGTGTGCGTGTGCTTGTGTTTTCACAGATCATGTTGAGACAGAAACAGCCAGGGTTGTGTGTTTCTGTGTGTGTGTGTGTGTGTGTGAGCGCACATATGGGCTGCTTGTATGTAGTCCTGTGTGCGCGCGCTACATGTGGATTGCAGTTTCTCACGGCCGTGTTGTTGATGTCGTGACTGACAGCCTTGTTAAATTTCAGTAAAGCATGAAACGTGACATGAAAGTGGCTTGTGTGTGCGTACTTGTGTGTGTGTGTCTGTGTGTAAAGTAATCCATACGAGGGCACCGGCTAACCTCAGAACCCGGCCTTAAACATCTAAGTGCTGCTTCTTATTGGCTCTCAGCGGGATCCTCTAATCAGAACCATAACACCACAAACCAGTCCTCTATATGTGCGCACACACACACACACACACACACACACACACAGAAATGCCCTAGTTTCCAGATACCTGGAGTTGTGTATCTGCTTGGCCAAGCACTTTCTCTGTAACTTCCCTGTGATTGCGATAATGTGCAAATGACTTAAATTTTTTCAACCTTCAAGAATCTGACGGCGTGTGTGTCCATTTTGTGTGTCTGTATGTGCATTTCCATGTTCAAGTGTGTGTTTGGCACCTTGCGCGTGCCCTACACCTCGACAGTGTGTTGACACAGTGATTATAGGGCAGCTGGTACACATTGGCTCTTGCTCCGCCCTGCATTTACTGTTCTAATTAGTTCCTGTTCCAAATAAGAGAGAGGAATTTTAATAGAGAACCGCTGGTCTGCAGTCTAGCTCCGCATCGCCACACAGTAACACACAGAGAACCAGCCTATGTGTGAGTGTATGGATGGAAAGCTGCTGAGGTACTAGTGTGTGTGTGTTGTTAAGTTCTTGTTTTTATATCGGCGATGAAGGAAAAGTTCCATTGCGCCGTGATTGACACGACCAAATGTCTCGGTTGCCCCCCAAAAGTCGGGGATCAATTTAGTGTCTACAGTGACCCGTTTATGGGTGAAGAGTGAACCCTGTGACCTAACATGACCTCCCCGTGACCTTTCAACTCTTTGAGGGCTGCGGAAGGGGCTTGAGCTCAGGATGGAGCAGGGTCAAGGGTGAACAAGAGAAAGTTAATATCTGTCACTTAGACGCAGTTAGCACTTCTCTCACAGCAGTGGCTACAGCTACGAACGCAGAGCTTCAATTTACTGTTATTTCAGTCTGAAATGTTAAAACATCTGTCAGAGGCCGAGTGTGTTTTAGTCCTGTTACTCTAGTACTGAACTTGTTTTTATTTATTTATATACCAGATCTCTCTTGGAAAAGAGATTTTTAATCTAAATGAGGATTTTACCCATTTAAATAAAGAATATAATGGAAATAAAAACAAATGTAAACTATTTTCACTTTCCATATCACATTGTGTCATCGCTCTCCCTCATAAAACCACATATCTCCAAATGTGTTGATTTAGAACATTTGTTATAACCTGAAGTATTAAGTATTCCTATATCGGCTGAAAAAATTCATTAAAATTTTTTAAACTAAATAAGCTTTTAATTTCTTTTAGTCTTACTGAAAATTGCATTTGACAAAGATGAAGACAGGCCTATTTTTCTGAGTTCATGAAAAGCAGTTCTATTTTTATTTCTCTTTTTTTTTTAGATAACATGATGATTTTATAGTACATGATGGAATGCTTTAGATTCAACTATTTCTCAGTATATAAAGTAGTTCAAACGATCTCAGCCTTTAAGATCTACAGCAATAAAATGAAACATACGCATAAGTGTGGTAATATAAAATAAGTAATACTAATCCATAAACTTCTTAAAGCCAGTCAGAGTTCATTTTACTGCACAGTGAATACTTTAATGTTTCATACTTGGGCTCATATTAGTGATAAAACTTAATCTGTAATTTTAAGTCCCATTGTGAATACTGAACTTTCAAATGTAGTTGTGTATTCTTTGTCCTTTTACTTACCTAAGGACACTAAAAATACACGACTTAGCATTTATTCAGTGCATAGTGTTGCAAGTGATCATCTTTGAGAGATTCGCAAATGTATTGATTCATTTTTTTTACTTCTTTTCTTGGATGTGTCAGTTTGGGTGTTTATTTTGTTGATATTCACAACAGTTGATGATACAAATGTAATTTTTCCAATTCATAAACAGCTGTTTATGAGACTGTTTTATGACGCCATAAACAGTGGGTGTCATGTATGTGTATATCATCTGATGTCCATGGTGTATTTGGAGTATGCATGTGTGTGTATAGGATTGGTAACATTTCCTCTTTCCTCTGCAGGTGAAGAAATCACACAGCGATTCACATGTTCCAGACCCTTCCGGTACCAGGTATGTGTCTATTTGCATATAATATGACAAACATTAGGGTTTAAGAGCTGTGTGTTTGTGTGTGTGTTTGTGTAGCTGTCTAGTTACTGTATGTGTGTTGTGTTCCAGTTTTCTTGTTATGGCGCAGAGAGGTGAGGTTTCACTGCAGTTGCAAGCTATGATGAGGTCATCAACACTTTCTTCATTGCCTCACACACACACACACACTGCAAGCGGGAAATAAAGTTACAGATCCAGTTGAAGGACAATCACAGGAAACATACTGTACATGAAAAAAGCACAATTTATTCATCATATTTGTTCAACTTAATCCAAGAATTAAACATCAATAGGGAGTCTACGTTGTATATATAAACTCTACATTGCCATAATATATAAGATGCAGCATTTTCAGACCAGACCAGACATAATGTGAAAACCAGAAAAGAGTTTATGAAACACCAGCTCTTGCCATCGCCTCCCCGAGAAGAGCGAAACAGATGAAAGTGGGGAAAAAAAAGGACAAAATAATTTCCTGGTGTTGAGAGACAAAAGAAAAGGATGGATGAAGACTGTTGAAACACACCAGAGAGCAAAAAGTGAACAAAAAAAAAAAACATAATCTGTTAAAGTTCTTAAGTTATGTTGCATACAAGTTATTATGTGAGAGCTTGGTTTGATATGTTGTTTATATCAAAGCTGTTTGTGTTAAATCAGTGATCAATGTTGAAAATGCACATGAGAGCAGAATTTAATGTTTAGCTGTAAATAGAGAAAAGTTTAGACAGAGGGAGTTGATGTTTATCTTTGACTCGTTCTCTTTTTTTTTTTTTGCACCCCTCGGCGGTGCCTTACTCATCCGGTGAAAGCTATATGTTTATACCTGTCAGTCCGACTGTGGGTTGCAGTCATGCATGGTGATGCTATCTGCCCGTAGCATTGACGTGGCCTGTTTCCAGACCACGACGCAGATGTACACTCTCTCTTTTACTAAACACACACATACACAGTGCGGGAGAACGACAACCCGCATTCGTTTAATTCTCCCTCCATCTCTGTCGGCTCTCGCTTTGATGTCTCGCACAGAATCACAAGTGTGACCAACGTGCGGGCAGCGTGAGTCAAGGTTCGCATACACACTTGGACACACGCTGACTTAACATTAAACTATGTCTTCCACCAGTGGACGGGACAGAATGTGGGTTTGAGATGAGTGTTTTGTGTTGCTTTTCATATTAATACACACAAAAAAACATTTATTAACACTTTATTTAGATAGTCTCCCTATAGAGTGTTTGTAATGTTACCACAGCTGCTCTACAACTCCAAACTGTGTCTTTTTGCCTGTAGATGAATCATCACATTTCCTTAAAAATGTTGAATACCATTGACTCTTTGCTGACCTTCTCAGGAATGAATTATGAGAAAAATCCTCCATATTATGTCTTGTGTGAGGCTGTTTTTATCATTCAGAAACTTCACTGAAATGGTAGTTTAGTCTCACAAAGTTGATCTGTTTTCAGTAAGTATAACTTTATTTATCCCCAGAGAAGTCATCAGTTGTGCAATAGCAGCAATAACACGACCTCACACAATAACACATTATGATAATAAGACAGTATGATTATTAAATCTTACTAATACTCTCTGTATGTGGACTGTTCAAGTTAAGTGTTTCCTCATATTGGGGATTATGGACTTGAAAGGAAGATTATTTGTCTAGAATCAGAATTATCTTTATTCGCCAAGTATGTAAACTAGTAGTGGTTGTCTCTCTTGTAAATTGTAAATACGAGATGTAATAAAAAACTGTAGGAAAGTAAAATAAGAAAAAATAAACTCTTTATAAAGACACAGTATCAACTTATATACAGTCATAGTGAAATTTGGGATGTAAAGGGAGAGTTAACTGTTTATTCAAGTGACTGTTGTTGCTATTATAACAAATAAAGCAGGTCCACATAAACAAACACAGATATGTAAAGGACTCAAATCTACTCCAGCATTCATTCAGACTACAAATATGTCATCTTCATTTTGTCATTTACTTCCACCTCTCTTTCCTCAAACACCCCCCTCCACCATTACCACCTTGTGTGCTGGTTCATCCCAGTCATGCATGTGGAACACATTGTAAAACTGAAGCATGCTGGCAGCCTGTGGGTTTACATTGGAGCCCAGACACACACACACATAAATACACACACTATAAAAGAGCCAGCAGGCCCGCAGACAATGTCTAGCACCTCTGAACACATGCTCATGTAAGCTAACTGGTACTGAGAAGCATGAAGTTTACAACTGTGTGTCTATATGTCGTGTGTGTGTGTGTGTGTGTGTGTGTCACTGATAGCATTCAGGAAGAGCCTAACGTAACATATAGAGGCGGGAGATTCCCAGCTGTGAGAGCATATTGCTGTTGATTTGAGCTACTCGTGCAAGATTCTTAGTCAATCAAATTCTCCCTCCCTCTCCTACCCCGGTGCAGGTCTATGGAAATGCAGGACCTAGCCAGTCCTCATAACCGCGTGGGAGGTGGAGATTCGACGGGCTCCAAACTGGACAAGAACAACCTCGGCAGCCCCTCCATCACCACCAATGGAACCGGAGGTGAGAGGGCAGAACGACAGGAGCGAAAGGGCACATGTGACATAGTGGGATGGGTCATTTTAGTTTAGTGAGTTTATTTGTGTAGACTGTAGTAGTACATACACAGCACATACACGTCTTAACAAAAAGTTGTAAGGACATGTAAGATGGAATGATTAAAAATGTAAAATAGTGACTTAGATAAGAGTTTTCTCTCTTTCCTCTCTGTTTTAATTTAATGTAATCATCTTAATTTGTGAAGTGCCTTGACATGATCATACATTATGACTGAAGCTAGATGATTATAATTGAATTCATTAACAACAATAACATTCATTCTAAAATAAACTATTATCACCAAACCACATACTTTGAACTTAACAAAATCCTTGGGAAAAATGATATATTTCCAGTTTACTTTAAAGAATATAATTCATCAGAGTTGGACGATAGTGACTGAAGTCAACATTAGATGATTTGAGTTTAATTCTAGGGTTAGGGCATTTTTTTTGTCAAAATCTAATTTTTGTTCAATTGTAAAGAGCATCATTGTCAGTTCAAGCATCAGACAGATGTCAATACGTTATAAAAAAATACTGCAGTCTCACTTTTTCAGACTGCACCTCCGCCCTAACACAAAAGATGCTGCACATAACAGGCCAGATGTACTTACTGTAATTCTCTTTGGCCAAGTAGTCTGATTAGTCTGTAATGTAATCAAACCTGTTGAAAAACCATCAGTCAAAAGCCTTTGTCCTGCTGTGATAAGTACTTGTTGTGGAATTTATAGAGACAGAATGAGACGCGCACATGCAAACGTATGCGTACACACCCATGCTGGCATCAGTAGTTGAATAAACCGCTGGAGAATGTGTGTAAACACACGGTGAAGCACTTTTGCTCTACTCCGCTAACCTCCTGGCAAAGTGTGTGTGTTTTTGAGTGTATATGTTTGAGTGCGAGCCCAAAATCCCACTGGAAACTATTTCCTCTACAAGAGCATTAAAGCATCACTGCTCTCTTAGATGTCAACACCAGCAAGTCTACTCCGTCTCTCCTCGTCCCACCCCCGCTTTCTCCCTTTCTTTCCCTCTGTCCGTCTGTGTTACCCTTTCCTCCTTCTACTTCTTCTGCGTTCACCCCTGACCTCCCCCGCTCTCTTTCTTCATCCTCCGCAATCGTTTTTGACAAGACCGCTTGATGTAACAGCGCTTGATGGAAGTGCTTTTGTTAAGAGTGATTCTTTGATCTATCGGCGATTTAACTTAAATGGAAACCGCTTTTAATAGAAATGTAACGGAAAAAGTGAGATGTAGCATTTTTGTCAATTTGGTGTGACACACATACACAGAAATAACCACGCTCCGAGTGGACGTGTGCGTTCAGACCATATTAGAGCACATTAAATCATTTTTGATGAGCTCATAGTTAATGGCTTATGCAGACAGACCCGAGGACTACACACTCTCAGCCAAAACAAACTACATACCCAACATTCCCCTCACCTGACATCAGCCAGCGGTCCGGCCCGCGGGCCATCTCCATGGCAACTCATTTGTCTTCATTAGGGCTTGTCCGAAGTATTGTATGGCTCCCCAAGGAGATTAATAAAGTTGTCCGGAATTAAATTGACTTCTCATATGGTCTGTGATGATGAGTTTTAATCATGTTCTGTGAGAAACAACTGAAAAACAGCATGTAAGATGTTAACGTGTTTAACATGTGTGCTCCTTTTTTGAACACCGACATCGTGTAGCTGTGATAACGTGAAAAAAATCCACAAAAAGCATGTTAGTTTACAAGTAATATATTGTGAATTTGTAAGTATTGTTATGCAAAACATAAAGTAGTCCTTTCCGAATAGTACCATACAAATGTCTATTTACAAAAATTCTAGACACCATTGGCGTGTGGATCTCAGTGAGTCATTTCCTCATCATCTTCCCACCCCTTTAGGTGAAAACATGACAGTGTTAAACACGGCTGATTGGCTGTTGGGCTGCAGCAGCCCGCCCCCCGCCTCGGGCTCCAAGGACTATGGTACAGAAGGTGCATGTGTGTGAATTCAAGGCTAACAGTCATCTTACCAAAAAAAATGCAAAAGAGCTGGGTTTTCTATCATTTAGGCTCGCCGTAGATCTGCTGTTGTTTGTGTTGGAATTGCAGTGCTTTATTTTTTGTTTGCTGTGCGGTGACGTCTGCTCATGGATCTTATTGTTAATTTATTACAGTGTGTATGGGGTTATCATATACTTGCAGGGTTCCCGCCAGTCACGGAATTGATGACTTTGCAGGCAACAAATATCAGGGGAATTTTTG
This sequence comes from Apogon talboti, assembly GCA_037367365.1. Classification (NCBI taxonomy): domain Eukaryota; kingdom Metazoa; phylum Chordata; class Actinopteri; order Kurtiformes; family Apogonidae; genus Apogon; species Apogon talboti. The sequence continues at coordinate 13,805,280 of JAPQRQ010000017.1, forward strand.
CTGTAGTATCATCTTGCATGAGTTATTTATTTATTTATTTATTGGACAGTCTTCTCCTCTGAGCCGAACAATGATATTAAAATATCAAGGGCAAAGCAAAAACTTTAAGGTTCGGAGTTGGTTATGAAAAATATTTTATACTGAGAAATTTTCTATTAATAACAAGGGGAATCCTGCACACGGCATTTGTTGGCAAGCTGGAACTGCATGGTAGTTTTCTGCTCTATATCCAGTGAGGGGTTTATTATTTTGAGTTAAGGCACTTCAATACTGCCCTCTCCTAAAACTGATCCTTTCCCTTTTTTTAGTGAAAACAGAGCCCATGAACAACAGTGATACAGTCACTACAACAGGTGATACAGCACTGGACACATACGCAGGCTCAGGTATTGCACACATCTGCTCACAGTAACACAGTCTCTTCGACATTCAGATAGAAATGAATCTGTGTTCTAGACTCAAATGCATCTGCTCAGACTCACAAAAGTCACACAAACACCTTCATCTATTCCAGCCCAGCGGTAGGCCTGCTGAAAACTTTAATCCCGTGAAGCATTGCCCGTCCTTAGATTGCGTCATCAAAAGGGTGGCAGCGGGATGAGAGAGACCAAGAAACATTTTTAGGCTTGTCTATTTTTTTTTTTTTTTTTTTTTTTTTTTTACGACTCAAAATGAGCCGCGCTTCATCACAGCGCAAAACAAACACTCACACAAAACCATTAAGCAACTCGCAGTGAGGGTTTAAACCAGCGGGGGTGTTTGTCAGTTTCGCTCTCTGACATCTCAATGACCACAAACAGACATTGTGTTTTACTCTGAGGCCCACAGTAAGGGGTTTAACGGGCTACAAGAACTTGGCGCCTCTCCATTCTAAATGCTTCAAATTATGTTTACTGGAACAGCGCGCCAGCTCAGGCAGCCTAGAGGCCTTGAATTGTACTTTTCAGGAGTGCTCGTGTTAAATGTAAAAGAAAACAGAAGATCTGAGTTGACACTATCCGTTGACCTGTTGCCGTGTTGGTTTTGATTGTCATGCTTTATTTTCAGTAATCACCAGCAGTGGGTACAGCCCTCGTTCTGCCCACCAGTACTCTCCGCCCCTGTATCCATCAAAGTAAGTCGCGTCGGAATCTGCTTTCTAACAGTTCTTACCAGCATGCACACTCGCGTACGCTCATGTAGGTTTGTCTCTTACTCCTCCTCCATGTGTTTCAGCAGCAGACCCTTAAGCCAGGTTATTTATCTATCATTATCTGCTGCATCTCTTCTTTGCAGGCCTTATCCTCACATCCTGTCCACACCCGCAGCCCCTCCCATGCCGACATACGCTGGCCAACCCCAGTTCAACAACATGCAGCAGTCAACTGTATACACCACTTACTCTCAGACCGGACAGTCATACGGACTGTCCACCTACGGTATGCACAAGCGCTCACTTACACCTGTAGGTATTTCACTTAAGTCTTGGTCGCTGTCTTTGTCATTTCCATTAGGGCCGCACAACTGATCATGAGCTTATGCAATTATTTATTATAATTATCATTATTTATTTTTTTTTTTTTTTATACTTTGTCTTTTATTGTTTTTCGCAATTAAAAGTAACAGAAAACAGAACAGAAACATAAGGTAAAAACATACACAGGACAGGCACAACAGACAGGGTCATCTACAGCACAATGAAATGTCAGACATCATTCAAAAACAAAACAGGCAGTTGATGGGTTAGTGGATTAGATTCGGGGGCTCTGTATGTCCATGAAATCATCTAAAATTATCATTATTTTTACCTATTGTGGTGATCTAATATCAGAAATAGGGCAACATACACATGCCATCTCTGTTGTATGGTGATAATTTGGATTCAGCGTCAATAAACAAAGAAAAATACTATGTACATTATCTAAAATGAAGCTATTTTTTGCATATTTGTATATTTTTATGTTAGTTTAAATTTGTAGGCTTGAATAGAAAACCAGCATTTCAATATTAATAATACATGAATTGGTCCCATGACCAAGTACAAGTACACTTAAACTGAAAACACAAATCTCAGTGCTGGATGCAGTAAGAAAAGCATGATGCATTCACTGCACTGTGCAACCAAGATTTTAGTTTTTTATGGCTTTGTCAGACAGTTTTTCTATTGACTTCATAACTTCCAGTCCTATGATTCTGTATGAATTGGTGTATTCTGCTTGTGCTGTTTTGCTTATGTTTGCCACAGATGCTGATTAAAAGTATTACCCACTGACTCTTATTTTTTGGTCAGTCGAAGGTTGACTGAAAACTAAATGATTAAAGTGATGTGATTTTAGTTCTAATGTGTGTTGTAGCTCCAATGTATGCAAACCCTGTGTAATTTTTCTTAACCTGTTTTGACAAAAATTAAGATTTTGCTTTGACAGTTGATTCTTATAGTATTTTCTTCTTTCCTTGCTAATGAAAGCCAGAATTATAACATTATTTCCCCAGTGAGAGCTAGTATAGGGACTTTGACTCTAGGGAACTGTTTATGTGTTGGTACTGCTTTTACCATGTCATATCTGATGGCTCTGCTTGGTTGTAGACCTCGGTGTGATGCTGCCAAGCATTAAGACAGAGAGTGGCCTGGCTCAGAGTCAGTCGCCTCTCCAGACGGGCCTCAGCTACAGCCCTGGCTTCACCACACCTCAGCCCGGACAGACTGCCTACTCACCCTATCAGATGCCAGGTCAGAGGGTCATACAGTACATACCATCAAACACAGCAGGAGTCTTCACGTCATTTGTCACATCCCACATCAAGTCCAGGTTGTCTCCGTCTAATTGTTCTCTTCTTTTTTTCTCCAGGTTCCAGTTTCACTCCTTCCTCAGGCCTCTACACAACCAACAACTCAGTGTCGAACCCCGCCAACTACACTGCCACACAGCAGGTACAGGTGTGTTTGATGCAGACTTGAGTCCGTTAAAACCTGTGACGCCGTGGCTGCTGAGCTACACCGACTCCACGCAACTTGCCTCATTTAAAGAAATAAAATCTAATTAGGCTGCGACCTTACAGCAGAAACAAATGTAAGACAGAAACAGACAATTAGTCTCTGTGAAACGGTGTTTTGTTTGGAAAATTTCTGTCGATGTGATGGATTGCAGTGTGGTAGTCAAACGCTTAAAGGGGGATTTTAATGTCCTGCTATGATAGATGTGGCTGTTTATAAAAGAAAGTCAAGGTTTGGCCCATGTGGGTGGATTAAGGGAAATATGTATGTGTGTGTGAAAAGGCAAAAGCAAACAAGAGAAGAAAAGAGAAAAGGTTCTTGAGAAAGAAATATTGTGTATATACGGTATTTGTGTACATATACAGTATATGTGTGTATGTGTGCTTTCAGGCGGTACACTCCACTTTATAAGGACTTGTAGAGATGGACATAATGACAGGTTTAGAGAGCTGACTCATAAAAGTGTCCATCTCCGCTGGGTCAGTAAAAACCCGGCAGCACAAGGCTTTAATTGTTTTGAAGATGTAAAATACAGAACGGATGGAATAAATATTCTAGAAATGAGGGGGAACACTTGTAAAATCTGTCTTCAAAAGCACGTTTTTGGTTTTTTTTTTCTCTGCTTTTCCACTTTATGGACACATATCCACGCTGCATGTTTTGTCACTCTCTGCAGGATTATCCCTCATATACACCTTTTGGCCAAAACCAGTATGCCCAGTATTATTCCGCCTCCCCTTATGGACCTTATATGACCTCCAACAGTGTGGATGGTACAGGCTCCACGGCAGCCTACCAACTGCAAGATCCCACTCCTGCCATGACTGGACAGGCTGCTGAACTCCACCCAGGTTTGTCTGCAAGATAAAAAACACTCAAACACTTCACCGCAGTCCTAATGAACAAACAAATGTCCGAATTTATTTTTTCCCCCGATTGTGGCTCCATAATCTTGTTTCCAGTAGAAAATACCAGAGTTTGGGTAACTGAGTTCAAAACCCTCTTTCAGCCATGATGAAGTACAGGAAGTAACTTTACACCGTAGCCATAGTTACCTGGCATCGTACTCGCTAATTGGAGTATCAGCATGTGTTTGCATTAGCTTCAGAGTCCTTCTTTAGTGTGAGCTTATGTTAAATGTTGCACAACAGAGACAAGAAAAGACAGAAATGAGAACAGACTAAAATGTGCCCATTTGCACAAAAATATGACTTGGTATTCTGTTTTCTGTTTCGCTTTTTCCCTGGTTTGTCTTGGCTGCAAGTCAAGAACCCTGATTAAAGGAGCTTATCATTCTTCCTGTCACTGGCACTTTCCCTCTCGCTGCCTTTCTCACTTTTTTTTTCTTCTCTTGTTCAGTTGCGCTCCTTTTCTGCTTTTTTTTTTTTTTTTTTTTTTTTTTTTTTTTTTTGTTAATGCTCACTTGCTGTGTGTCTTTCTGTCTTTATCCACCCCCTCTCTTGGTCTTTCCCTCTTCTCCCTGATTGAGACATAACAATATGAGAGTCGAAGCTCACAGTCTGGTTCTAGTTACCACACAGCAGTGGGAGCATATGGCAATAGGAGTGTGTATGTATGTATGTGTGCAGGCAAGAATGTGCTTCAGTGTGCAGTCTGATGTATGCTCACGCTGAATATTGTATATTTCTGTGCTAGAAGCATCAGATTACTAACTTTTCTTATTTATTGCAAAGCCCCGTCACTTCCTTGAGCTTTAAATCTTTGCATTCATGTTATCATGAATCACTCAGTATACCAGTGGTGCTTTTCTTTAGGGTTTTGGTAGTCTTTAAGTTGATCTGTCATGCCAATTACCTTGAGTTATTAACCCTGACAAGATGGCTTATTACTGTACAAAATTTGAGTTATTACTCCTCCTGAAGTGGATACCGCTCCGGAGCACCTGTGGGATCAGCTCAAACCACATCATTACTGTTGCTTTAATGCACTGAATATGCCACAGTTCGTCCGTGCTTGTTCTGTCCGAAAACCGATATTCGATCGTTTGTAAATTTCAATGTTTGTGTACAATCTCAGCGGATTTTGACACAATGCAGAGCCCCTCCACGCCCATCAAAGAACTGGACGACCGAGCCTGCCGGAGTGGGGGGTCTAAGTCAAGGGGCAGGGGCCGCAAGAACAACCCCTCCCCTCCCCCTGATAGTGACCTGGAGGTAAGAGACCAAAATACACCCACTGACTCTGATTATTCCATTGAAATCTCTCGGGCATTTGGTATTCTTTTTGATCTTTATTGTTTTTCAAAAGCCGAAGACCACCCATGTCACGTCCGCTTGTCCTCATGCGCTGAAACCGCCCAAATTAATGCGCTATCTCTCATTTCATTTCATCTCATCCTCTTTTTTTTCCCTGCAGAGGGTGTTTGTGTGGGATTTGGATGAGACAATCATTGTCTTCCATTCTCTCCTCACCGGCTCCTACGCACAGAAATATGGCAAGGTAAGATCATCACTCCTCCTTCACTATCGGCCATTATCGTATTTCTGCACCATCCTTCACTATACCACCACATCCATACATATACTTTGCTCCTGTTGTTTTATTTTTTTTATTTTTTTCACCATGACCACAATTGGCCAAAGCGTGGCTCGTCAACTTGTCAAACCTCCATCTTGTTATTGACTGCCCCGAGGGAGTCTTAGACTGTGTTGGCCTTTATTTTACCCCCCAAAAAAGTCCCTGCTTTGGGAGTTTTGGAGGTTGGGCTTGAAGCGCTGAACGTTTCGGATTGCTCAGTACCTGCAGCATTTTATTTCAGCCACCATTAAAAAGCTGCAGCTGTAGATAGGGTTTTTTTCTTGTTGTGCGACATATTGTCACAGAAGAAAGTCTGAGATTGACCAACATTGGGTGTGTTCAGGTTATCAATAAAACTGTACGTGGTTTAAATGAAGCCTACTGTACTTCAGTGATAGCCTGGCTCATGGGATATATGCTGCTGGAATAAGCGATTGTCTCCTCCAGTCTTGTATCGTATGTGTGTGTTACATCTCTGTTCTCACTTGCAATATATAAGGACAACAACCAACTGAGGTTGCATGTTGAAAATGGCAAGTTTTTACACAACACACATCTTGTTACATCTTTTTTGGGTACGTAGTCATTTTAATGCCCCATCTCCCTTCTTCAAAGCAATATACAGTATCCCTTGACACCATTTTACAAAGCCACTGCATCGTGCACTTAACACCACCCCAGATGAGCATTAGTTTTCCAACAATGTGTAAAGATAAAATTTTTGCCTAAATCTTCAAATACTCAATTTCTAGTTAAGTTTTTAAATTTTTTCTTGAATAATCTGAAAAAAAAGCATCACCTTCCTGAAATAATTGCAAAA
>JAPQRQ010000017.1:13822019-13833328 GCA_037367365.1 Apogon talboti
TTCATTAAACAAACACGCTGGAAGCCTGTACACATAGCATAAAGAGTTAATGGATAGAATACAGGTATTTCCAACAGTCTCCCCCCCTTCCTTATTATATGATATAGTTTGGTCCAGGTGTCAGAGCTCTTAGCTAATATAAGTAAATATACTTCCATTCAAAAACTAAAACTATATTTTATTTGCATTTGAATATCAATGGGGGGAAAATCTGATACTGTTATCATTAAACAATATTATTAAACTGTAATGGCTTGCATTTTTATCATCAATCTTGAATGAAATCCTAAAATCTAATGTAAGAATGTTAATCCATGCCTGCACAGTCTTATATATTTAAGGTTTGCATGGTTCGCTGTGTTGAAGTGGTCCTATATTTAACATTTCTTAAGGGATGTATCACCATTTATCACATTACCCTCTCTATTTTGCATTTTTTCAGTGAAAATCATGTATTTTTCTATATTTAATTTACTAATCGTATACTTTAATCATCATGCTGAGATTACATTTGTGGGTTATCGTACCAAAAACAGAGAAAACTTGAGAACATGTGACTTTTTCAGTAAAATATAAGGTATCATTAACTGAACATAAACCCAGTATCTCCATTCACTGTTATTGATCCAACTCCATGGGTTTTACCAGTAAGTCGATGTTGTAGAAGATGACGGTGTTTCCATGGTAACTACGGAGCCTCTGAACGTCCAAATGGGTCATATCTGATGACCATGAAAAGATGACAGACTATATTTTATACCAATTATTTACATGTATTGATAGGATTAGTGGTATTAAACAGTTTAGATCTGTAGATGCATTTGGTCACTGGTGGACGTTTGGGTCTTTATGGGTTAATCCCTCTGTTCATCTCTTTACGTATCCAAACCTTCATCCTCATTAATGCTCTATGGTTTATTCTTCCTCTGTGTGCCACAGGAGTAACTGTGTAAATGTGTTGGTGACCACGACGCAGCTCATACCAGCGCTGGCTAAAGTTCTCTTATATAGTCTTGGATCTGTTTTCCCCATCGAGAACATTTACAGTGCAACAAAAATAGGTAAGGCACACACACACACACATATGCACAGTATCCCATAAATACTGCACAATAATACCCTTGTAGTGATAGAAATATCATGACTGTAAGTTGCATGGAATGATTACACTGATTACGTTACAATTTACTTTTTCACAAGTTAAGTTACATGTATTTTGATGGTTATATGTTACTATGGTGTTTTTACATCTGCCCGATGTCTTGGTGGTATCATGTTTCCCGGTTTATTATGGGTAAGGGTTCAGGTTCACTGGCTGGAAGTATCTGAGTTACAGTATGTGTATTTTTTACAGTGTGTGTGGAGGACTTCAACAGAACCCCGTTACATTTTAATTCATTTAAAGCACTAGACACAAATGTACACGCACCTACAGTATGTTTGTATGGGTCAGACACCAAACAGCTTCCATACGTATAAAATCCTATATAAACACAAATGTTTGTGGTGGAAAAAGTTGATCCAACCACTGGAACTAAAAGAAGAAAAAGAGCTTTTAGCCGTCTGTTTTTTCAGTCATGGGAAAGAATGGAATTCACTACCAGAAATAAACACCTACTATTGTTTTACTCATCAGCTGAAGTTTTTGCTCATAAACAGCCAGTTATATGAACACTGAACATAGCGGTGCCTGCCTCCTGCTGCTTTAGTGTATTTTCATTCATTTATGTAATACTAGACCTGTTATATATAGTATGGAATGGTGCCTGTTACATTATATTGCAATTTAACACATTTTTCCCATTGTTTTATTCATGTTTTAGATTATTGATAACTTTTTCTTCTTTTTCTAGATTGTATTTAGATAGATAGATAGATAGATAGATAGATAGATTGATAGATAGGAAAACAGAACACATCTAATTGTAAAATAAATAGAATTAAAAAATAGAAAACACTAGAATAAGTAAAATAAAAGCAAGATTAAAAATAATGTACATTACTCAAACCCACTAATTTGCATATTTGCTAAGACAGCACTAATCTTAAATCGGACCCTTTCCATTTGTTTCTATGTTTAATTAGAGACATTATCCGCCCCATAGTTTTGATCAACAGTGACACTTGTGGGATATTCAAGGCCGGACGCCCACATTCTGAGTGGACTGTATTAGTGTGAGCGTCAGCAGGTTACGGTTGCACCGCAGACTGTGGCCGACATTAAATTATATTCAACCCTGCATCAGTCTGAACAGAGGAAACCCAACAAGTCAACATGACAGAGCCAAAACACTCAGGAAAGAAAAGTCAAGCCAAGCCTGTGTGATTGCGAGCTTATGTTACACCTAGTTCAACCCTTGCGGCACGTTGATTTAAAGTGATGGAGCAATGTGGTAACCATGACAACCCCTCTTGAGTTTACAACACACTGCGACCGCTTAGGTGTTTGAGGATTGGGCGCCGTATGCCGTACACTTCTGGTCATGATTATACAACAAATAATGGTGAATACAGGGGCGTGACCTTTGACCTCACAAGCACGCCGTCTCTTTAGGTTGTCATGGTAACCAGATTGGTTATGTTTGTCTGAATTGAAGCGCTTTTCCGAATGCACAACTGGGTTGTCAGGATTAATAAAAAGTAAGCGTTCTGTTATCGGAAAATGGCGAGTGTGTTTGTGTGTGTGTGTGTGTGTGTATGTGATTTCCATCTAAACAACAAATGAAAAACCTGTGAAAGCCGTTTGTTTGTCTCCAGGCAAAGAGAGCTGTTTTGAGCGTATAGTCTCCCGCTTTGGCACTAACATTACATATGTTGTGATTGGCGATGGGAAGGATGAAGAGCATGCTGCCAGCCAGGTAAACAACTCTTGAACTTTGACCCCTCTGACCTCATGACCCTCCTTCCTCCCCTTGTTTATTTATTTTGCAGGAAAAGAGAGTTGCTTTGAACGCATAATGCAAAGGTTTGGCAGGAAAGTAGTGTATGTTGTAATTGGGGACGGTGTGGAAGAGGAGCAGGCGGCCAAAAAGGTAATGGACCCACAAACTCACCGTGACCCCGCCTACTCCAAACAGTGTGAGCTCTGATTGGACGAAGCCTGCCTTTCTGTGCTGTAGAGGTTTTGTGTTGGTCATTTACTTCTTTCTGTTCTACTTGCTATTTGGCGTGTTTATTTTTTTTCCTGTGTTTAACAGAAGACATTTGAATGCAACTTTGAGTGCAAATTTGAGATTTGGGTTTGGTTTGGCTAATGCTGCACATATTGTCAAACATGCCATATTTGTTTACTGGGTAGCCCATTGTAAATATGGGGCACTTTTATTAGAAAATTGGCGCTTTTGACAATAAAATGATTGGCTGTCCAGACTACGAATCAAACTTTGAATATTATTTGTTCAGAGCAGTGATGATGGTTGTCAATAGTGATGAGTGTGAAGTCCTCTATGGTTAGCACGTTGCATTACTGAAGACCTATACCACAACAAACCTGGTAACAAGTGATGTACTTTCTTTGATGTGAATATTTATATCCTCTCTCTTCTCCACTTTGGGTTTCATTCATAGTGCTGGGTGCTGGGATCATTAAGCCAAAGAATGCATGGATTTTGTTTGCCGTGCTTTTGCAAAGCAAGCAGCTACAAGCCACAGTAGTGTAGCTGGCATGATTTAAGGTGGTGGTGTGCATGTTAGCAACTGTACCTCTGGTTTTAATGTGCATGTATGTTTGTCCAATTCACAGCACAACATGCCTTTCTGGAGGATATCCAGTCACTCTGACCTGCTGGCATTACACCAAGCACTGGAGTTTGAGTACCTGTAACTATTATAGCAATATGGACTCATGCAATGATACCACGGACATGGTCAGCCAGGCAGCCCCTTCTTTTGTATAACTATTTAAGAACAAACAATACACTGCAAATGTTTTGTGATTATTTTTTTTTTTGGAACGTCTGGATTTACAAACTCTGAACGGTCTTAAGATGCAAGTGGAGATGTGAATGGAGATAAAGGAACAGTCAGTGGCGTTGAGAGAACTTAACTACCCAACTCACCCCCTTGGCAACAGAGGCCTGATCTACTGTCCGTCCACGCAGATGAAGACTGAAACCCTATGGAAGCGGAACAACTTTGAACTGCAAGGATGCTTCTTTTGGCCGACTCCCAGCTAATTTGGTTTGTGGTGGGAGCTCCCGGGTTACAACAGTCAGGACTGCAGGGGTTCACTTGGGATGAACCACCTCTAAACATTAATTTGAGAGCCTCTGTACAGGCAGCATTTACGTGCACGGGGACAACAGCTGCTTTTATTTTGAAGTGTTTTCTTCCTGGTCATATGATAATCACAATAATGCAGTAAGGCAAAAAAAAAAAACTAACTTGTAAATTATTTACAATAAAGTTAAGGGCAGCATTGGGTGTTTGTCAGTGAAAGAGTTTTAATTTTTTTGGGGTCTTTTATTTTCTCCAGATTTTTGTAATTTTTTTTTTTGAAAGTTGAGAATGTGCGTCATGATGTGTTGTGCCTTAATGTATTTGAATGTCTTCTTTTATTCAGAAATGTCTATGTATGTAGATATAAAGGAGAAAACTTATCCAATGGACCACGTGTGTTGTTTTTAATTTAGATGTTCAATTTTCAACCCCAGCCTAAGCTTTAAAGTTTGGCTACTGTTTGTGCAGTTGATCACTGGGTCGACAGATGAACAACCATTCACTGTCACACACGCCTACAGACTGACCTAAATGAACCTATTGGTGCATGTCTTTGGATGGTGGGAGGAAGCCAGAGTACCTGGAAAGAATCCACACAAAAGGTCAAGCTGGAGTTGGAATCGAACCCAAGACTTTCTTGCCGTGGGGCGACGGCGCTAACCTCTGCACCACCATGTTTGGTTCTGATGGGACTCACTCCTATCAGTGAAAACACTAGAAAGAGTTTCATTTCCATGTTTTATTCACGTCTCATTTTTTGGCTTTGAAGTATTCCTCAATCACGTCCTTGGCTTGAGACTCCTTGCCATAGTCCTGTAGGAGAAAACAAAAACAAGTTGATGAGCAGGTTTGTTAAGTGCTGAATGAATGAGACAACTCAATATTAACCTTGACGAAAGTGCCGCCCCTGATAACTGCACTGAAGTTTAGTGGCACCAGAAAATAACACTTCTGACATGGAGGCATTTTGTATGAAGAATTAACCTATTAAACATGTATCTTTTCAGTTTACGCATTAATATGCATATTCAGGTTTCCTGCATCTCGTTCTGATATACAATACAATCGTTTCTAGACAGTTTGTGGCAATCATGACAGAACACCGGTAAGTTTTTGGTTTTTACTCCAAGCACGCATTTACCTTGACTACGACACAACTGCAGCCCACCACCTTACGGGGTTTGCCCTCACGATCGATCTTGCATAGACCAACCCATTCACCGAGCTTCTTATTGTCATCAACCTGAAAAAAATTGAGTATGTTCCAACCATAAGCATTTGCAAACTTAAGATTTCCATGCCATGCAAAACCCAGTTCTTAGAAGTCAGTGACAAAAGTACAATTTAAAAAAAAAAAAAGTGTCATGCTCATAGTGAACAGGGTTCTGGGGTGGAATGGAATAATAAACTGTAGCAGTGTCGGTACACTAGCTGCATCTCAGACAAAAATTGGGTAACAGTGGCAATCTCCTCACAGTATTCAGTAGAGGGAGCCAAATTATCATCAGTGATACAGCAGTACATCTACATGCTACCTTTAACAAACATAACGCATCTGAAATATGTTAAACAGCACAGGATGTACAAGTGCTCCATAACCTAATCCCTCTTGAACTGAAGATATTTTCTTTATCACTCTTTACCTTGATCAAGTTGATTTGATGCTCGGCGCAGAGGGCTTCGACCAGCTTGACGTACATGGGCTCGTCGCAGTTGGCCGCAAGGACACAGAGATGGGCTTGACGCCTGCATAAGAACAGTTGATTAGACCATAATAAAGCTTTACACATTTTAAAAAATGGTAATAGCATATCTCAGACAAATTTTGGGTAACAGAGGCAATCTCCTCACAGATTTCAGTAGAGGGAGCCAAATTGTCATCAATGATACAACTACGTTAGACATAACCTGTCTAAGCGATTTGTATACATACTTATCCAGGGCTTTGGCAGCCTCACGGATACCACGGGCAAGGCCATCGTGGATGAGTGCGGTCTTGAGCACTTCAGGGAGGGCAGTGTTGACATCCATCACACCTCCGGCAGCAATGCTATTGGAAGTGGTTGAAAGAAGAAAAAACAAAACTTGTTTCACTCAAATTGTCAGAAGAATATTGTTTTACTGTTCATTATTAATGTAATTCCAGTAGGCTTCCAGCATGTCAGACAAAGGATCTCACTCATTGTAGAGTGAAGGGGTATCCGACAAAAGAATAAAAATCATCATTTCAACGCCAGAAAGCTCTAGATTTACAAGTGTGGGGTTTTATGCTCCAGGACAGCAGAGCTTCAAACTATAACAGCATCTATTCAGCATTCTGAACCATTTCATATTAAAGCCAGTCCAAGTAACATCTATGACAAGTTAAGCTTTCCATTCACAAGATCACTTGTTGCTTCCATTCCATACGCCTGTACTGATTTGGGTAAAAGGGCTTTTGTTCACTCTGGAATATGTTGCAGAAAGTCTGAAAAGTAATAATTAATTTCATTGGGCACTTTTAAATCCTAACAGTTCTGAAGGCCAACTCCATCATTTCATAATCTGCCTGTAAATTTAGTCTCCTTAGTCTTATGCTATTGTTTTTACTGTAATTTTGTAACCGTCTGGCATTTTCTGCTGCGTACCTTGGCCAGGACTCCTTTTAAACGAAAATCTTACTCAGCTGGATTTTCCATGTTAAAAAAAATGAATAATAGACTAATCCCACAAACAACTATACATCGGAACGTAAAGCAACTACCAACTTTTGCCATCACGTTCATGGAAAAGTGACCATTGAATAATACACAATTTAGAATAACTTGTCACACTGAAGTTGAGTTTAATAATTCATTTCCAACTCCAAAAACTAGTCATTAACAATGACGTTCAGAGCCCACGGTGGGTAAACCACTTCATTACAATTTGGTATAGAGTAGCTCAGACGCTGCAACCGCTATGAAAAAAAATTAACTTATAGTGCTAGTAGGACGATAACATTCGAAAGAATAACTCATCATTAGCTACTTCGGTCTTTGCTGAGCTAAACGCATTTAAATATTACGTTTTATCGTACAAAAGTCAGTTATCATGGGAGCATTTATCCCGGCTTAGACTATGTGAATTAGCATCATGCTCACCCTTCCTCGGCCATTGTAGATTAGGGATGGATGGTGGACTTAAAGTTCTGTAATACACAAGAGATATGAATGGAGGGTTATTATTCATCAAAAATAGCTCAATATACTTCACTTAGGAATAAAGATGTTTGATTAATCTACAAGATTAGGCCGGTTGGTAAGGAAACGCACCCTTTCCTCCTCTCGGGCAACGGGTAAAGAGGACGTCATAAGGACGCGACATGGCTTTAATGGTAGTAGGACCCACTCACTCCATGTGGCGTCCGCTTTTCTGCCTGTTGTATTTTCACAAGTCATAACTGCTGTTCTCTTGACAAACAATATTTCTCTTGTTGTTTAGTCGGGAAAGCAATTCTGTGACCTTTGAATTTAACGTGTTTTAATGTACATTTTTTTCTGACAACTAAAGTAAAAAAAACTTAATAGAGCATACACTTATTTGATTGATAGATATAGACACACTGGTGTTGAATAGGGATTAAATTTACTAAATATGTGAAGGCTGTATGTTAGACATGTAATTAAATAAATAAAACAGCCACAACTGTCAGAAATTCAGTAAAATTTGAAATGTTTAAAACTCAACAGTACTATATCAACAGCATTAGATTTGTAATAACACAACAGGCTCTTTTATTTTATTCCAATAATTTTTATTTCAGTATCATTGGGAAAAACAGGGCAGAGCACTTTTTTAAAAAAAATAACAAATTATTCTCACATTTGTAGTGATGTCTCATAAACATATGTTCTAATGTGAAATGATTTAAACAAAACTTTTAAGATGTACACTTCCAAAATGAGTACATACAGCATATAAACCAACCAGACTGTTTTCATAAATTATGACCAAATTCCTTTATAAAAATGTATATGCTTATTGAAGTAGATGAGTTTTTCCACAGTTGGTTTCTTTTAGGGATTGAGAAATTCTTCTAATTTTTCCATCTCAACTGCCTCCTCAAACTTCTCAAAGTCCTGGAGGGCATGTGAAGACACACACACATGCATGCACGCACACACAACACACACACACACACACACAAGGGAGAAATGACATACAGTTACTATAGGCATAGAAAATGGGTGCTGTGAATATACAGAGTTATGCAAAGAACCTCAATATACAAAAATGGTATGCTTCTTCAAAGACATGAATCAGTTCACTTCCTGTCTCCTAAGTGGGGGTGGTCAGAAGGATTGAGAGCATTGAGTGGAAGTGTAGATCACTTTTTTGTACAGCAAATTTTCATTATTTTATCATAATTCTCACCCATTTTATTTTCATACATCTTTTAGTTCCTCTAGATGACATTAGTGATGCAAGATCAAGATGAGGCCTAGTTACCAAGACTGAGACAGACATGTCAATTTTGTCCTGATTTGTGTCAAAGAAATAATGTCAAAATGTTCAGATGATATGTGGCTGGTGATAAAAGGGTCCAGTATTTACTAGGATGACTTTGGAGAAAAACCATTGGTCGAAGTCTGTAAATCATATTCATGGCTGATAGTCTTCTAAAAGGATGGTATAGTGGAGAAACCATGTGACACTGAAACAGGGAATCAGTCACAGGTGTGTTTGACTCAGTTTATTCAAGATTTCTCTCTTGAAGATTTTTTCTTTCTACAAAGTAATTATATAAATACTTCTCAACTATTGTTGTCCAAATTTCAACATGTGTAAAGTCTATGTGGAAAATTATTCCAGAATAGAAGTTTGAGTTTCCAGAGCAAATTTAATCACAAATGGAGGACATTTAAGTCATAAGTGCCAGTTTTATAGATATAGTGTTGGGTAAAAATGTGAAATTCTATGAATTATAGAGATAATAAGTTCTAACCAAAAGGAATGTTTGTCTCAGAGCTACCAGGTATACTTCAAAACATTTTCTGCACATTAGAATACATTCAGATTCCAGCTAGTGTAAGATCTATAAATCTATTATAAATATACAAAAAATCTATACATAACGTTATATGCAATAACACTCTATCCTATATCTTGAAAACATTAGACAAGCAGCACTTCTGTCGTTTGTTTTCTAATTCATCTCATGAAAGACTAAAAGCAAACTATATTTCTGAAGCAGAAAAATGGGAGATGAGTTGAACTTTTCTGCTGATTGTTGAAACTCCTCCAGCTGGGTCCATGAATCCTGTTTATGTCAGACTTGTCAACATATTTTAATCTGAAGACGACCGACCAACTGATCATCTATGCCTTTGGTCCCTCCATGGCATAACATGAAAATGTGCTCAGGGCATGGAACATAAGCATTTAGCCTTCCTGTTGGAGTAAAATGAGTATTTAATGTTAAGCCAGAGGAGGAATTAGGGTGTGAGCAAGCATATCAGTGTGTGAGGGTGTGTGTGTGTGTGTGTGTGTGTGTGTACAAACCTGTGGCTGACACAGCATACTGTAAATATTTGTTTAATCCCTCTGTCGCTCTACACTATTGAAGGTTTTGTTAAAACGGTGACAACCCCAGTTTGAGTGTAAATGATTAACACTCAGTCATAACTCCATTAATTCCATTTTGACATGGTTTTTAAGAAACTCCTCTGTTATTTATGCTGTTTATTATGTGGCACTTACCCCGCAGTAGGTGTCCCCGTTGACTATCTGAGGGGCGAGAGCATTTTTTTTTCCTGCTATTTTCCTCATTTTGTCTTTGTCTGCAGAATTCTGGGAAATGTCGATCAATTCATATTTGACACCTTTGCTATCCAGCACATTGAAGATTCTGTCCTGTTTCTTCTTCAACTAGACAGGATAGTATGACACCAGTTAAGTAGTAGTAAAATACAAAATGTATGTGCAGCTTTTGTACACAAACTACGGTTTGTGTACAGAAACAAAAAAGTAAATACTGTGTACAGAGTTACGTCAATCTAGGTATTTCATTTAACATCAGCATTAATAGTTTGGTCAGTTTTTCTTAGCATTACGTTTATCTGTTAAAAAATGTTTTATGAAAAATAAAACAAAATACACTTTACCTCTGTTGAGCCGCTCACACTGGTCCAATACACTTTGACTGACATGTTTCCTTTTTCTAAACAAGACGTTAAATGGCAGACTTATCCCAGGAAGGGCGAGAGGGGTGTTGAGAAACGTGCAGGAACAGACAATATTCCAAAAGGGAGGTATGTGGATTGTGCTGCAACAGCAGACAAGGTAAGCAGGTTTGGACATGGTTTACCTGCCTGCATGGACACACCCACTTACCTGACTACCAGGAACATTCCAGTTGAACCACACACACACACACACACACACACACACACACACACACACACACACACACACACACACACACACACACACACACACGTTTAGTAGGTAAAATACAGTAAACGTAATCAGAGTTAAAGTAAATGGGTATAATTATATGAAAAGGACAGTACATAATCTTTGAATTCTACTGTTTTACACATCAGGACATACAGTCATGTCCATATGTATTTGCTTTATATTTACATTCTGATTCAAATGGTTCTAATGGTGAATGACATATTTTTTGTTATACTCCTTGAATTAAAGCTGAATGTTCACACTTCAATCACGTGGATTTTTTTAAACGATAGTTTGTACCTGTAAACATTTTCGTAATATAATTTTACTTTTTTGACTCTAAATTGTAGAGAAAAGTTTGTAATTGACATTATTTATAGGTTATTATGTTATTATTTTATTGGTACGGCCCACACCAGATCATATTGTGCTGTATGTGGCCCCTGAACTAAAGTGAGTTTGACACCCCTTAGAACATACTAATACAACTAATCAAAAAGGTTAAAGGTTAACTCACTTTACTGTTCCCGTAGGGTAATTTGGTCTCTGCATTTTACTCATCTTTGATACACAGTCAATGTCTAGCATTAAAATTAGCAATTAGCACTTAGCTGCCTTCAGTGGCACCCAGGGACCAACTCCAGACCTCCATCAGTAAAATTAATACATAC
>JAPQRQ010000017.1:13845537-13861137 GCA_037367365.1 Apogon talboti
GTCGTCTAACACGCCCACACTTCCCCCTTTAACGTTCTCATGCTGTCCTCTGTTACGTCCGCCTTTTCTCTATATAATCACCGTGTCAGCAAGAAATGCACGTAGTCAGGCAAGCGGAGCGCTCATTAAAGTCACACAAACACGTTTACAGATTTTGGAACTCGGTGCACACATAAGGCACACCGTATTTTAAGGCGCACCGTCCATTTTGGAGAAAATTTAAAACTTTTAAGTGCGCCTTATGGTTGTGAAAATACGGTAATAATTATAAGAATAATGGTTCTTTAAAGTCGACAACTATGTTTAGGTCAGCTGGTGATTTCCACATTATGGTTTATCACACATCTTCGCCACATGCCCTTTGCACTTTACTTTCGTAGCTGCAGGTCGTGTGCTGAGGTGACTTGTTTTATTCTACTGCAGCAGGTGACAAATTGGGTAACAGATAGTGATTTGTTTATAATGTGATCAGTTATTAATGTAAATGGTGTGTAAGGGTGGGTATTTAGGTTATTTCGCATAACACACCAAGTACAAGTAAGCTGAAAAGTACTAGCAGTGGTCAATGGCCGAAAACCTGAAAACACAACAGATAAGTCAACATTCACCGAGTCTTACCTGAACAGACGACACCAGCATCTTCACCATGTCCACAGTTGTTGTCTCCCAGAGGTTTGTGCTCACACTTGAAAATGGAAGACTCATGACCAGCACACTGTACATCATCCAACCAGATCTCATCTTTGCCTTGTCCAAAGAAGGCACCACCTTTGGCCTCGTGAGCGGTTCCACAATTTGCCTCTCGACACACCACCTCAGCGTTCTTAATGCTCCAGTGGTCATCACAAACTGTCCCCCAGGAGTCTCTGTGGAAGACCTCCACTCTACCAGAGCACCGTGAAGGCCCCACCAGCCGGATTTTATCACATTCTGAATCATAAAGGAAATAATCATATCTTAGAGCAAAATAAACACACTTACATAACATTTTTACTACAATATCACAATGCACTGACCTGTAACTTGTGGTAGACTCAGCAGACCTACAGCAGATATATCGAAAACATGTATATTTTATAGTCATTACTCACAAATTTACAAAGAAGTTTGTCCACCACTTGTCTGTATTTTCAACATATTTTTCATAGCCACACTAGTGATGAAATAAAAACTCACCTACTGACAAATAAAAAGCAAATTGAAGTTTATCTGCAGAAATGAAGATCATGTTGAATCTTCACGGTAGACAAAATCCTGTCCAGGTTAATAATATAGAGAAAAAAATAAATTGCTGTGTTGTTTTACCTCTGTATAGCAGAGCAAGAGATCTATTTTTTTTTTTTTTTTTTACTAAATGTCAAGATAAAACCCTTACCTTTTCAATTCAACGAGGCCACGTGGCTATTTAAATGAACTCACAGTTTAATGTAAAAAAATGATCATATCTGAAACATTCAGTGCTTAAGCGGCAGAGATCCGCTATGAAACAACTCTACTGCTTGGACTTGGACTGCAGACTGGACACATGTTGACTTTTTGATCAATCATTAAAAACAACAGATGAGAAGGGATTTCATTTGTTAACACACAGAACGGTATCTACATGTGGGAAATATAATACTATCAAACAATTCCTTACAATGCTGTTGTCCAAGGAGAGCTATTGCCTTGTGTTTTTGGCCTTCCATGATGAATTAGTGAATATTATCATGAATAATATTTTTACTATTATGGCACCTGAAGGCATTGACAAGCACTGTAAGTATTTTGTCATTATTAGATTTTGTGCTGCCATAATTATACCGAAATGATATACATCTTATACCAAAATCCACACAAATGAAGATTAAGACATTAAATACTCTCAAATTTCATTTCATACTGTAACTTTTAACTAATATTTTCAAACTGCCATTCAATGCATTCAGTCCTTGTTGTCCATATTTTTAGACTTTCAGCCCATATTTAAATAACTGTGGAATCACTTTAGTTCCCCTGTTGTCATGTAAGTTTCCTTTATTTGACTGAAATTAAGGCTCCTTTATAATACTTTATAATATCCTTTATAATATTTTTTTTCTCACACTTCTCACAAAATTTCATGTTTATATAAATGTTTACTTCTTTGCACAATGTTTTCCTTGAATACAAATATTGTACAGTGCCTATAGTGTATATGAGGTTCTTATATTTCTTACTTGTAACCTCAATCAATAGATTTGTCTCTCTTGTTTTTCTTTATATATTTGGGAGTGTACAGTATACCCATAGTGTTTGAAATTCACTGCGATGTGACAATAACAGAAACAATACATTCAGTTCATTCAAAGCAATTCAACAATTGAGCCAATTCATTCTAGACTCCAACAACAAGGCCAGGGGTCCTGATGGTAGACCTAGTGACCCAGTCATTGTCACTCTTCTTTTAATACTCTTTTCATGAAAGAGCCTCTGGTTTCAGCAGGACAGCAGGTTAAACACATATTTGTGTTGGGTAAATCATTACAAGAACAGAGACATGATATTCTCTGATGGTAAATGACATCACAATTCATCCTGGGCAAGAGGGCACTGTCAGTGGTCTGACAAACACCATCTCACAAATTCAATAACAATGAGGTGCAAGTACGACCCCAATTCAAAAAAATATTTGGATATATGTTGATAAATGCCGTGCAGAATGTGCAAGCTGCCCATAGGGTCCACAGGCACTAATGCACCCCCATACCATCAGAGATACAGGCTTTTAAACTGCTGATAAGAAGTTGGGTGGTCCCTGTCCTCTTTAGTCCAGAGGACATTATGTCCATGGTTTTAAATGTCAAGTCCTCTGACCACAGATCAGCTTTCCCCTTTGTATAAAAAATATCTTTGGCGCAGAGGAGATTGCAGTGTTTCTGGATACTGTTCACTTAAGGCCTCCTCGTTTCCCAATAGAGCTTTAAACTGTGGATAGTGATAATGATTTCTGGAAGTGTCCCTGAGCCCATACAGTGATTTTATTACAGAATAGGGTTATATCTTGCCCTTTTGTTAAACAAACTAAATAGTCTTATCTACAAGGTGGCGTGTAATTTATGTCTCTGCATTTACAATTCTCCTCTGCTGTCTGTCTCATACACAGTGAAGTTCCCTGAAGATGCAACACTTGTCCTCCTGTTCCAGGTCCAAGGACAGGAAAGAGCTGATCAGGTCAATGTACAGTTCAAATGATTGCTCAGTTGTTCTATTGACTGCTGTCATTAACCCTTAGGGCCAATTCCTATATTAGTAACACTCCTTCCTTCAATCATTCAGTGAGTTAATTGTTTTCACCTACATCTGACCTAATTATTGAAATCAAATATTCTTTTTTTTTTTTTTTTAACCCTTTGAATCATTTTTGTCATGGTGCCACAGTGTATTGAAGTGGAAAAATACAAGGAGAAAACTGCTTTTAAATATACCAAATGTAAAGTTCATTTTCGGGTTGAATTATTACAGCAGCATATTAACACTTACTGTACTTCCCAGGGTGAAAGCTTATGGAACAGGGAGATTAGTGCCATCTAGTGGAAATACCATGTTCCTTTCCCCATAATGCTAAATATGGTCAAAATGACCCTTTCTGGTAGAGATTAGTAAAAAATAATCAATTAGAAGGCAAAACCCCTGACTGACACTGATATATGATAAAATAAATGTATTATGCTTTGATGGAAGTGAGATCTAAAATGCAGTTTTAATTGGTTTTAATGGCACCAACAGACACAATAAAAATACACAGTCTTACCAAAATTCATGCCATATGCAAGAACAGAGTCAAAATGATCAAAACATGAAGAATTAAATGCATCTTAAAAGCAGACAGCAGTTATTAAGGGTTAAAAGAAACACACACGATTCCATTAAGTGTGTGTCAGAGTCCACTGATATATTTTCAATATGTGTCGTGTTATACATAGCATGGCCAAAAAAGTAGTCCCACATTCTAATAGTTTGATGGATATGGGATGCAGTCACCATGGCATTGTTTCAGTAAATGTGTTTATTGGATGATCGTTTATGTCAGTCAACAGATGCCCTAGATCATAATACTGTCCCACAGGCTTGTACTACGTATAGCCACTTGGCATGATGGGTAATCATTTCATCTGCCTCTCTTCTCACCCTGATTTGCTCAACAGGGTCAGTCTGGACTCATCAGACCTCATGACCCTTTTCTATTGGTCTACAGCCCAGTCTTTATGCAGCTCTAATATATTAGTTACTGCAGTAAATATTCAATGTTTGCTGAGTTCAATTCAGTTTGGGACTTTTTTAATGGCCAAGCACTGTGCAGGTTTTAGCAGATCTGCGATTTGTATCACACATATCAACATGTGATTGGCTGGATTTCCCCCAAAAAAAATCAAACAAAAAAAAAGCAACAAAAAAAGAATGATCTTAATGTTGCTTTTCTATCTATTTACATATGGAAAAAAAATCCAAACAAAAAAATTTCACCTAAAAAAGGTTTCTAGGCTTTACTGGGTTACTGTGATGATGAGAGGAGATCATTTCTAGAGTCATTTTGGTGTCAAGACAAGTGGCTCAAGCACAAAAGAAACTTTCCCAGTCAAGTCTTCAGAGATGTTTTTCTTGCCCTCCAGGCCTTGATTGAATCCGTGCTGCTTATTGCCTTGAGTGTGGTGGTCTCTGACAGCGATGTCATCTTCTTCTATTCTTCCAACAACCTTTTATTAAACCAGACTATGGCACCTGAAAAATGAACATAAGGTCATTCACACTAAAGAGAAACCCAACTGAAATTTTGGTAAAATTACTGAGGTTTTACATATTGACTGAGTTGTTGACTACTTCTGAGCTGTGAACAAGTTCTAAGCAAAACATAAACATAACATAATGGATCCATTGTACGCGCTTTGAGTATGCGTTAATAGAAAAGCGCAATATAAATCTAATCCATTATTATTATTATTATTATTATTATTATTATTATAAATGTATTAATACTTTATAAAGTAATTTTGTGGATATTTTCCCATTTAGCCAACATATTTGTGGTTGCCTGAGGAATTCATGAGTTCAGCTGCAGAAAAATGGAGACACATTGTTGTAAAATAAAGCAACAAGGTCTCTGCAGTGATTTAACAAAATGTGTTACACACCAGTACTCCTTCTTCTCTTTCTCCAGACCACGTAAACTATAACCAGCAGAAGTAGCAACAACACAATGCCAATCACTATTCCAAAAACAGCTGAGGAGGACATGGTACCTGTAATAATCAGATGTTAGATAAAGGTTAGCGAATTTCAGACGTTAAAAAGGGTAATGGCTATATTTACTGTTAAAATACACATAAATAATCCAGGATTCTTACCAACAACAGTGACTTGGATTGTTTTTGATGGAACAGACGTGAAGATCTTAGACGACAATTTAATACCATAGACACAGCTGTACTCTCCTTGGTGTTCATGGTCCATTGAGGGGAATTCAAAGGATGCCCCATAAAGTAAACCGTGACCAAACATTGGTTTTGCTTCAGTGGTGCTGATGTTAGACCTTGTCAGATAGAAGTAACCTCCAGGATATATGGAATTAATAGAACAGGAGATGGAGAAGCTGTCGCCTTTGTTGACTGATGTTTTGTCGGGGCTGTTCATTATCTCTGCATGAGGAGACGTCAGGGAAATGGTGGGCTTCTCCAATGGCACTGGAGACAGAGGACAAGTTTATTACTTTTAAAACATGAATATTCACATTTGCACCTAGAGCGGAAATGATAAATTGATTAATTGATTAAAAAAAATTATTCAATTACAATGTTCAGGTTTGTTCCCTTAATTTCACTGCTGTGTTTCGCACTGACACTTATTGTGATGCACATGGCGCCGGAATTATGTAGCTCAGAGGAGATGAGGCCAAAAGGGCAGAAAATGTCTACATGCTGACTTTTCTTCATTGTAGCTATCACTCCTTGAAACTTTTAAGCTTTCACCAACATTAAAAATATTTGGCTGTATTTTTTTAAGGTGTGTGTTAGTTACATCTGCAGTTGTTGGTAAATTGTATGCAAATTTGTTGAAGACTACAGTGCACATATTGTTTGTAGATGTTATTTGACTCATCTGTTGTTGTCTTTATATAGATATGCTTTTGAATTTTTATATACTTTTATGTTATTGCTGTTATTTCTATATATCTATAGATATCTTTATCAGTACTGTTATACTGTTGTTATTTTTATATAGATATTTTTATATATCCTTTTACTTTGATACTTTTTGTGGTTGTTGTTCCAGCTGGTTCTGGAATGAAGGAGAAGTTGTTTTTCATTTTCATACTTGTCTTTTTCTCAATTTTACTATTTTTTCACATACTCAAATAATCATTACAATAAATCAAAGAAAAAAAATCAATAGATTAACCAATTAAAAAAAATCAATAACTGCAGCTCTTTTTACAGGACTTTTGTGAACAAATCATAAAATTATTTACCTTTGACAGAGAGCTGAACGGCATTCCCCCGAGGATAATTAACCATTTGATCATTAAATTGAATCTTATATTCACAGAAGTATGACCCAGCTTGACTGAAGTCAACTTTAGAGAAGAGAAATGTTGCAGCTCCATTTTCAGCGTTCTTCTCCAATTGAAATGAGTCTTGAGTTTTCCCCAACATAAACATCCCACCCGATTGCGGTGTTACTATGGTGCAGGTGATTTCAACTGTGTCTCCCCAGTTTACCTCTGAAACAGGACTCAGAGTAATTTGGGGCTTCAAAAGACGACCTGTGACAGAAAAGAAGTCAAAATGTCTTTCACTGCCTAAAACAGCTGCATTGAAATAGTAGATGGTATGAACCATACCTCCAGACCTCTCACCAAAGCAGATAACACTTGCATCCTGTTCATGGCCACAGTGATTCCGTCCATAACCACTGTGTTGACACTGAGTAACAGCTGGTTCCTCACCTCTGCACCTCACGTCATCCAGCCATATTGGATCACTGCCTTCCCCATAGTAGGATGCTGTAGGTGCCAAAATCGCAGGACCACATCCCAGCTGTCTACATACCACAGTGGCATCAGTCATGTCCCAGCCATTATCACACACTGTTCCCCACCGATCTTCATGAAAGATCTCCACTCTACCGGAGCATTCATTGGTGCCATTGACCAACCGAATCTGTGCTGAATATGAGAATAGAAATAATGAAATGAAAGAAGAAGAAATGTTATTTGAAGTCATTTATGTTGATTCACACAAAGTGGCAGATGTATGTAAAATACATATCGTTAGCCTCGTAGTATAATTAAGTCATATTTTGGCCAAATTGTGAAAGTATCTGTATAAAATGGAGCAGTAGTGTTGGGAGAGTAAAGTTACACAGATATCACAATTTGGCCAAACGCTAACGCTATGTAAATATGCATCTATTCCAGACATTCAGGCCCACAACACATTCAAGAAAAGTTGGAAAAGGGAAAATGTAGTACTTATGATGAATTAAAATTATTAAACAACAATATGATTTGTAAATATCCAGGAAAGATCTAGTCATTCAGGAGAATCATAGGTGGAGGGTTTATGAACAAATGTATGGGGAAACTATTACAATTTTGAAAGACAATATTCCTCACACAATTATACAGATGTATGTGGTGTTTATGTATTTCAGCCTCTAGGAGTGCAAATGAGAGTTAATGCACAGTGTAAGCTTAAACAGAACACCAGTGATCTCTACACCAAGAACTGTCATTCATCAGTAGCTCATACATGTACACTGGCACAGGATTAACCTCCTAGGACCACAGTCCACGTATGAGGACAAGAAATTCACAGCTTTATAAAAAAAAAAAAAAAAAGAAACAGCTGTCCACCGCAAATGACATTCCATAAAAATTTTAAGAATGCATCTGAAAAAACTGTTGCATCATGATGTTTCCAATATAAGCGATTATTTAATTAAAAAAAGCCAAAATTCAAAAACCTGTGGGGCTCCTGGGTCTGAGGAGGTTGAAGTGGCAAACCTATGTAAGGCACAGGATTATAGTTTCATATCCACAAATTCCACTTGTAAACATTACACATATTATATCCAAACTGAAATAAAGGTAAAAATAAATAAATAAATTAAACATTCCTGTATTTAATGTTTTAATTTGCATTTTCCATTGTGTTCTGACTACTTCTTATATGGTGTTATAATAATTGTCTATATCACAGTATTTACTTGAAAATATAGAAAAGGCAAACAATGTTTTAAGCATTTATTTAACACTGGAAATTTAAATCATATGTTTTCAAAGGTTATGTCCATTGAAGGCCTTTGTCTAACCATTTGGAAAAAAATTTTAAACACATTTTAAAAGGTTTTACCTCCACAAATAACACTAGCGTCCTTTTCATGTCCACATGTTGAAGTTGTGAAACCTTTGGCCGAGCATTGTTCAAGGGATGTCACATTAGAAAAACATGAATCAGTTGCCTCCATCACTGGTCCAGTGCCTTGAAGAAAGTGGGCGCCGCCAGGAGCACTGACGGCATATCCACACTTCAACAGCTCACACATCATGTTCGCTTTAGTCATGGTCCAGTCTGTGTCACACACTGTTCCCCACACTCCACCACTGAAAACCTCTACTCTACCAGAGCAGCGATCGTTACCGTTGACCAATCGGACTGTCAAACTGTCTGTGAAGTGTAAAAACAGTAGCAAATATTTCATATACTTTAAAAACATTTAAATATTTTGTCCCTTGTTTGTCAGTGCACAGCATTTGTAATATGAAGTTTCAGCACAATATAAGTATATGTTTTGACAATGGGTAAAAACAATTTGTGAAAAATAATGAAAAATATTCAGCAGCTATAAATGACATTTTTGAATTACATGCAGATCCTCATTAATTTCATGGGTAAAATAAACTGTACGTTCCTCTTACCTGAACAGGTGACCCCAGCAACTGAGGTGATGTTGCAGGTTTTATCTCTGAACGGTCTTTGCTGGCAGTCAGACAGTGCCAACTCCCCTCCCTTGCATTCAATCTGATCAATCCGCACCTGTCCTGGGCCACTACCATATTGAGGGTTTGTGGTGATTCTGTGAGCCCACCCACAATTCAGCTGTCGACACACCACTGCTGCATCACTCATGTCCCAGGATTCACCACACACCGTCCCCCACTGTCCGTTCTCAAACAACTCCACTCTTCCAATACAGCGGTTGGCTCCATCAGCCAACCTTACATTACCTGTAAAATTAAATGTTTAACATGAATGTCCACATTAAAAATCCCCCCCCCCCCAGTGTCTCTCTTGAACATGTCTGAACAGTCTTACCTGAACAAACAACAGACACGTCATCAGTACGATTACTGCTGGTCCTGACATGTTCTGTCAGTGTGCACTGTGTCAGGGAGCTCTCTGTACCGGTGCAACTGACTTTATATCCTGTCACTTCTGATTCTGATTCTGATCCTGAAAACTGTACAGGATCCCCACAGTTAATCGCTCTGCAAACCACTGTAGTTTCATTCATTCCCCAGTTAAAGTTAAAGGCTGGTGACCACTGGTCATCAATGTAGAGCTCCACCCTGCCTGAACACCGGCCTGTCCCATTGACCAGTCTGATAGAAGCTAATAAATCAAAGGAGAGAATATTTGGAATTATGATCAAATTCCTGTAATTAATGTCCTGGCTTCATTAAGATGAATACACAGTTTATTATTCACTTACTAATAGTTAAAGAAGCATAGATAATGATGAAGATGATGATGATAAACTTTATTTCAAACATAAGCAGGAAAAAAATATAAAGGTGAACAAAAGTAAAAGAGAAATAAAAAAATTAACAGAGCACTCCAGAATATTGAAAGCAATAAGTTAACCAAAAAAAGGAAAAAAAGTCACATTCATTAAAAATGATCTACACTTTAAAATTATATGTTGGAGTTCTAATTGCAGAAGAACTCAAAATATTTAGCTTCATTTACTTTGTCGCAAACCAATGTTTGACATGAAGATTGTTAAGAAACAAGAGTAAGTAACAATAATGGATTGGATTTCTATAGCGCTTTTCAAGGCACCCAAAGCACTCCACATTACTGAGCCATTATTCATTCACTCTGACATTCTCACACTGGTGGTGGTAAACTACGGTTGCAGCCACCAAACGGCCCCTCCGACCACCACCGAGCATTCACACGCATTCATACATCAGTGTGAGTGACACTGGAGGTAAGGTGGGTGAAGTGCCTTGCCCAAGGACACAAGAGCACAAGACCAGGATTTGAACCTGCTCTACTTCCTGAGCCAGGGCTGTCCCACAAATGACAAACAACTGCTTATGATAAAAAGTCATACTTACTTGAACACACCACGCCAGAGTCTTTTTGATGGATGAGGTCTCTCACTCTAAATAGGTTATAAGGGCAGTGAAAAAGGGAAGGTTCATTACCAAGACACATGACATTATTAATCCACATGGGTCTGTGACCTTCGCCAAAGAAGGCTCCAGATGTGGCTGTCAGAGCTGTCCCACAGTCCATAGCTCTGCAGACCACCATGGCATCTCTGATGGTCCACTCCATATCTTTCACTGTTTTCCACAAATTGCGGATTTTAATTGTTCCCGATTTTCCACTTGGGTAGACCTCAACTCTGCCAGAGCAACGATCGGTGCCGTTCATAAGCCTTACAATCTGAATACCTGAAGAGGGGAGGTAATGTTAAAATGCTTGCAGACTGAAAATGAAATTATAATTGCTTTATTCCAAGACATATCCAGTTCACCTGGGAAATGGCAGAGATGTAAAAAACTCAGACTTCAAAAACATGACGTAAAAAGAAAGTTTAAAATAAATCAGATTACGTCAAATCCATTGATCAGAGCCTTTACTATACTTTCTCAACATGTTGTCTTACCTGTACAGGACAGAGAAACACCCTCACACCTCTCTGGGTTTTCTTTAAAGGAGCAGTTAGTGATTGAGCTCACATTCACAGAGCAGTTACTCAAATAACTCCTTTGTCCACTGTTTTCACTGTAAATGAATCTTTTCTGTTTCGTTTTGGGATCTCCGCAATCAAGTTCTTGACACACCATCTTTTCTTCGTGTGGGCCCCAGTTATTGTTACAGACTTTGCCCCATGTGCCACCAAGGAACACCTCCAATCTGCCAGAGCAGCGGTCAGTCCCACCAATCAATCTGACAGATTCTAGGTAGGAAGGCAAAGAACAGAACAGAGCTATTGACCATCCAAAGAATAAGTTAAATATTAACACCAATTATATATTTCCTACTGGTTTTTAATTGCATAAGCATTTTTTATGGTGAACAGATTGGACTCATCGAAACCCTTGGAGAAAAACATCATGATTCTGATCAAGCTCTGTCTTTGACTACTATCTACTAAATGAAACTTGCAAAAAGTAGCTTAGTGTAACAAAACTGATATAAGACATACTGTATTACCTGAGCACATAACACTAACATCATCATTGTAGTTACAGTAACGGATTCCAAAACCTCCGTGTGGACAGTCAGAAAGGGATGTCTCATGACCAGTACAATCACTATTAATCATCCAAATAGTTCCTCTACCCCTCCCAAAGACGTTATTTGATTCTCCAAGCAGAGGATTCCCACAATTCAGTTGTCGGCATGCGACTGTCAGATCTTCAATCTCCCACCCGTCACCACAGATTGTTCCCCATTCTCCTGCGTGGTAGATCTCCAATCGGCCAGAGCATCGATTAATCCCACTGACCAATCGAATTGGTTTAGTATCTAGAACATTAAACGAATGATGAAATAAGAATGATATTTAATTAAAAACTAATGGACAACAAAGTTGTACGTAGGTTTTAAAGGAAAAAAGAAAACGTGTAACTTACTTGAGCAGACAACAGTGGCATCAACACAGCCTTCCTGGAATTCCTGAAGACTGCATTCGGAGAGAGACTCCTCATTTCCTGTACAGTTGGTTCGGACTCCAGACAACCCATGTGCCTCTCCAAAATTTACCACTTCACTGGGAACCACAGAAGAGCCACAGTTGATCATTCTGCAGGCCACATCAGCTTCTTCCTTACCCCAGCCACTATTGCACGCTCGTTTCCACTGATTATTGTGGTACAGCTCCACTCTCCCATGACAATGATTACTTCCATTAATAATCCTCACATGATCTGCAAATAATAAAAAATAAGATTTCATTAATGATTGGATTATAATTCTTGTTGTCACATATTACACCCAGTTGTTAGTCTATGTATAACTTAAGTATGCATCTATAGACAATATTTAATGTTATTAATTCTCCTATTTTCAGTTTTTATGCCTCTTCTTTATGAATGCATATATTTATACACACCTAAATGATCATATACTCACCACCCTTTTGTCAAGCCATTCTTCAATTTCTATTAACCTCTATTAACACAGCCTACTAATGCAAAAAGTCCTGTTCCATCTGTTATACATGTGGCAATATAGCCTATTGTTCTGTTCTCTCCCTTCCTCAATTTATTTGGTCAAATGAGGGCAAGAGTGATGGCCAAACATGCGATAGAGGGAGTGTGGAAAAAAAAAGAAGTATTTTCTGGTTGCTTCAACATGGTTGTGTTCTACATCACAAAAAAAAAACAAAAAAAAAACATACCATTGCATTGCATAACTCTAGGAGAATGAGGATATACCGTGGCAGTACACGCTTCTTCCTCGTATTTGCTATATGGGATGCTTTGCCCAGAGTTTTGTCTCTCAGACGGACCTGCACTACATTAATGCAGTAGTGAAAAGAGCAGAATCGGATGACATTTCTTTGAATATCCACTGCCTGTGCTGTTATTGGCTGGAGACACAAACTCAGTGCCCCAGATTTACTCTCAGAAAACAGCAAAACACGAGACTAGAAAACTAGAAAATATAGGCAAAGCACAGGGACTCTGTAGTCTAATATATCACAACACACTGAAATGTGATGTTTAAGAAAGATTATTTAGATTTATTATTTAGATTATTTAGTTTTCTTAATGTCACATATTTTTCCCTTTAAATAATATAATGAAAACGAGAAGCATGTAGTAGCTACTTCTCAATTTTATTTTTTAATTAAATTTTTATTCATTTCGTATTTCTGTATTTTGTGTTTAATTAACTTACTGTTTGATTTCATGGTATTTGGAATTTGAGACACAATATTTTGTCTTAAAAACACTGCAGATGCTCAAGGGACAAATAAAGATAGACACTGATGCTTACCTGAACAGATAATCGCAGCATCGTCTCTATAGTAACAGTTACGGTACCCAAGAGGTTTGTGTTGACATCTGAAGATAGAAGACTCATGACCCGTACACTTTACGGCATCCAGCCAGACCGTGCCATTTCCTTGCCCAAAGACGCGATTAGTTTTGGCCTCGAGAGCTGTTCCGCAGTTTAGTTCTCGACACACCACAACAGCGTTTGACATGTTCCAATGTTTATCACACACCGTCCCCCAGCTGTTCCTGTGGAAGACCTCCACTCTACCAGAACACCGTGAAGGCCCCACCAGCCTTACTTGTTCACATTCTGAATCAAACAGATCAAAAAGGAAATGGATCCCTTGGCAGCACAATGTAATGAGTCCTATTAACCTTTTAACTCAGACTGTTTAAGCCATTAAACATAAGGAGAAAATACTGACCTGTAAACATTGGTAGACCCAGCAAACCTACAGTACAAAAGCATAATATTTACTATTCAGACATCTATTAGTCATCAGTATGAGCTTACTTTAACAATCCTTTCTTACAGATCTTCATTTTCAAAACATTGTTTGCTTTTAGAGAACTTAATAGTCAAAATGCTAACAACATTTTGACTATTCTCCTCTTATTATTCGCCTCCTTGACTCTGTGACTCCTCAGTGCTCAGTGGTGACACACTGTGCCATCTTGAAGGACAATTCAATTTCTCAGAATGCACATCATGGACTGAGGATCGAAGACCGAGGACTGAGGTGCATTGATTATAAAGCTTTACGGAAGTCTGTTCAGCGATGGGACCCGTTACACAAATCACTGCAGTGGCTGGACTTTGATAATAAAATAACCAAACATATGTGGCAAATAAAAACTGCATGTCATCCTTACATCACCGATGCAATATACCACATTGTGAACTGAATTAAAAGTAAATCATATGTTTACATGAAGACGCATCTGACAGTAATCATTAAATGCAGCGTGACATTACAGCAAAATAATAGCTATACATAAGTGACATCCATTTAAAGTGACGGCTCTGAGGTGAGGATGTATCATCTTGTTAAATACCAGTTGTTCTTCTCTCCTCGGGTCCTCATCTTGACTCCTCTGCTCACATTATCGGAGGGATGAGGAGCCAAGGTGAGAACCTGAGGAGTTAAGACTTGAGCATTGGAAAGAGAGGAGAGACTCACCCATTGACAAATAAACAACAAAATGTAGTTTCTCAACAAATATGAAGATCATGTTGTATCTTCAGTGTAGGTCAAATCCTGCCAGAAAATAATTTTACAAAAAGGAACATTTCATTTTTTGTCTCTTACTTGACCAGTACACTATAGCAGTACAGCGGTTACTCAGCAGAAATAATTCAATTAAACCCCTTGTGGTGGCTACGTATAAGAATAGTTGGTTATTTCCATATATTCACAATCTCATGTAAAATATACGTCTGCTATTTATTATGAATCATCAGAAATCAATCATTAAAACAACAGATGACAAAACTTTTCATTTGTTGACACAAATAAACACATTTGTAAGAGGGAAACCTACTTCTTGCTTAATTTGCAAATAGTAAAATTAGATTTTTGACGTATTTACTAAAATAGCCTAAATAAAACAGACCAACAGTGACCATCCACACAGCATCATATATATAATAGAACATAAAACATGACAATGTCTATTAATGTCTGTCTTCTGTATTCTTGTATGCATATTCTTATTTTTCATACACTAAACTAGGTAATTTAACAGTATGAAGATTAATTTTGACCAAACAGATGCACTGTTTCCCATAAAGTTGTAATTCTCCTCGCCGTAATATGACAGTGGGATTTATTTTTGATAGATAAAAGTCTTAGAGGGACTCTGTATATGACCATTGTATCTGGTCAAAGGTGATTACTGATGTGTATGAATAGGAATAAAAAGAGGAATGTGCCTGAAAACACAAGTATTCCATCTCTATGGGGAACAGTGTGTATACAAATATAGGAATAATAGTATGAAAAGCTTGATTTTCATCAAAATGTCACCTTAAGAAGCAGCTGATTTTGGATAACATATGGCTGTGTCATGTTCCACTAAATAAGTTTCTGTTTACAACAGATTTGGAGAACATGCTAACTCATCATACACATGTAGGTTAAATCCCCCACAGACAACAGCTGAGTGCACTGATACAGGAAAAACCATGAAAAACTGTTTGATGGTATTGATATGTACAGCTACAGCTACAGGTACTAGTTTGCTTGTGGACTAGTACATTTGGCCTTTCCTTTCCTTTCCTTTCCTTTCCTTTCCTTTCCTTTCCTTTCCTTTCCTTTCCTTTCCTTTCCTTTCCTTTC